>JBBGZY010000934.1:235000-420000 GCA_037952925.1 Lithobates clamitans | reverse complement strand
CACACTTATCAGATTGCTCACCCCCTCTGATAGAACATTGATTACATTTTAGGGGGTTGTGAAATCCCAAAAAAAAATTACTTTAACAACACGCAGGAATTTAGGGATAACAAAGGCTACAAGACTGCAGTTGTCGCACTCTGCAGGTGCAGTTGCAAACCAGCTTACAGTAAATGAGGTAATGTCAAAAGGCATTCATGTTGCAAACAGTACACAATCACATGCAAGGGCAATTAATGAAAACACTTTGAGGCTTGCATATGATTTGATGATGGAAATCAGCAGAGCTTCTGCTCATTTACTAAAGCACTGGAACAAATGCACTTGTAGAGTGCACATGCATTTTGCAAAGTGCAACATAGATTTGCTTTAGACAAATCAACACCACAGAACATTCAAGCAAATTTTAACGAGGGTGGGGGTGGGGGGGTTGTGAAATCTAGCTAATTGCTAATTAGCAGCACACTATTTGGAGTGAGTTCAGGTGGGGGGGGGTGGGGGGGTTGTGAAATCTAGCTAATTGCTAATTAGCAGCACACTATTTGGAGTGAGTTCAGGTGGGGGGGGGGGGGTTGTGAAATCTAGCTAATTGCTAATTAGCAGCACACTATTTGGAGTGAGTTCAGGTGGGGGGGGGGGGGGGTTGTGAAATCTAGCTAATTGCTAATTAGCAGCACACTATTTGGAGTGAGTTCAGGTGGGGGGGGGGGTTGTGAAATCTAGCTAATTGCTAATTATAAGCACACTAAATACACTCCAACAAAATACATTCAAAATGAGTAGACTAGGTGGATATGTTCCCATCACTTCATGCTGGGAAGGTTATTGAAGGAAACTATACATGCATGACAAAAAATAACAGGAAAAAATCCCAGCATGTGTGAGGATAAAAAGGGGACATTCACACTATATTGCAATGATGGGAAGTAGTGTTTGAAGCAAGAAATACATTACATTATCAAAGATTACATAAAAGAACATGTGATGCTAATAAAATAAAAATAGCTTACCTTAATATAGTCCTTCTGCAGGACCTGTATGATGGCAGAACAGGTCTCTGGGATAATGATCCCCAGAGCCTGGGGGGAGATGCCTGTCGAGAACTTAAGGTCCTGCAGGCTTCTCCCTGTGGCCAAATACCGCAAGGTAGCGACCAGCCTCTGCTCCGGAGTGATGGCTTGCCTCATGCAGGTATCCTGCCTGCTGATATAGGGGGTCAGCAAAGCCACCAAACGATCAAAAACGGGGTCCGTCATCCGGAGAAAGTTCCTGAAATCCTCAGGATTATTCTCACGGATCTCACGGAGCAATGGCATGTGACAGAACTGGTCACGCTGAAGCAACCAATTCTTGGTCCATGAACTCCTCCTCGCCCTGTTCATGGACTGGTCTTGGGCTGAAGAATAAACTACAGCGCCAAGCACATACAATGCACGAGCTCTACGACGAGTACGTACAGGTAACATGGCTTCAAAACGGTCGGCTGGTCAGAACGCACTAAACAGAACGCACTGAAGAACAGCAAGGCCTGTGAAGAACGACCTGAAAATCAGGAACGAGCGGCCAATAAAACAAAGATTTCTCAATGCCAACTGACCAAACGCACTGAAAAGCAGATACAAACCTCACAAGCACAGACTGAACAACAGTTAAAACGAACTGAAAAATACGAGTCTCACAAGCGCGAATCGTCTCTCACCAAACTTCTACTAACACGAGATAAACACGAGATTAGCAGAAGGAGCCCAAAGGGTGTCGTACGGGCTATTGAACTTCCGTTTTATAGTCTCGTCGGACTTGGTGTACGTCACAGCGTACTAAACTGGCGTACTTTTGTGTGGTCGTGTGTGGGCAAGTCCGTTCGTAAGAAAGTCTGCCCCAAGTCCGCCGAAGGTACGCCGGAAGTATGTCGGACAGACTGTCCGACTTTTGTAGCTGCAAAGTCCGACCGTGTGTACGCGGCATTAGTTTACAAAGTTTGGAGTCCCCTGCATTATATCATACAATACATATTATAACATTGCAGTGCCACCTGCTGGATAGATAGGTATAATGCATACAGTATATAGTCACATTATATATAAGCAACTTTGCTGTTGTTCTTCCACCAATTTGTACCCCAATATATTTACAAAGAAAATGTCATTTTAAATCTGTATCAGATGGGAGACAATCTGTACTCCTGCAGCTTGTAGGCAGTTTGCCTTTTAAATTAGCAATAGTTCTGCCCATGGGCGTCTGCAGAACATTTTTCAGGAGGGGGGCATCATTTTAAGGTGACCCATGCTCTGTCCTTTTTTGACAATGCCATGAAGATGAGAGGCTTAGTCATTATCGCAAAAGCTTAATAGAGGGATCAAGCGGGCGACGTTTGATTAGAGATTTCTAATCTGTTGTTATGTTTCCAGAGGTTTCCATTGCTGAATTTTCTTTCTGAAAATTCCAACACCATGGCTCTGTTGTTCCAATATTTATATTTATTAACCCGGAGGAGGTATGCAGAAAATAATTTTTACCTTTGCTTAAACTTCTGTGATGTGCATACAGGTTCTGGCTTTGTAAGCATTCAGACCCACGGGTGTCAGGTCACCTGTATCCAGGTGACAGATGCACCCCGTTGGGGTCAGGAGTGCACCGCTATGATAGTGGACCCTAAGGCTGACTGCTGCGGATGGAACTTGGGGTGGTTCAGGAAGGCAGGTCCCCTGGAGCACCAACACGAATCCCACAGTGAGTTAGAGCATAGATTCCCCAGGGCGCGGAGTCTAAGAGCCAGCAGGTGTTCACCAAAGCCTCTAGTGGTGAGGATGGACTGGGCTGCAACTGGCTCAAGGTCGCGGCCCCCAGGGTCTCCCAGCTCATGCTCACGGTACGCTACAGGAGGATGGAGAGGAAACAGCAGCCCAGGACAGCAAGGGATAGTAAGGAGGTAGCCAAATGTCGGGGCGACTAGCAGACAAGGATAACAGAGAACATGCCAAAAGTCATAGTCACAGGCAAACAGGGATAGTCGAGAACGCGCCAAAGGTCAGGGTCGCAAGCAGACAGGGATAGTCGGGAACACGCCAAGATTGGTAACAGAGACAGAGACAAACTTAGAGCACATGGCAACCAGGAAGCCAAACACACAATATTGCACGGCAAGGCAGGCTTGGAGAATACGGTGTTAAATAGTGGTTCCTGTTGAGGCTAGGGTGGAGCCACACAGATGGAAGATTACTTAAGCATGCAGGTGTGAGAGTACAAGCCTCAAGGCTGATACACAGATCAGGTAAGAGACAGACAGGTCATGAATGTATTACTGCAAGGTCATGTCAGTAACCCCCCTCTTACGAGGCCTCCCCCTCCCCCGCTTTGGACCATGCTTGGAGGGGAACTTCAATTGGAACTTCCTCAGAAGACGAGGTGCGAAGACTTCAGATGCAGAAATCCAAGATCTCTCCTCAGGACCGAAACCTTTCCAATCCACAAGATATTGAAGGACACCTTTATAGAAGCAAGAATCCAAAATTTGACTAACCTCATACTCCTGATCATCTTCAGAGACTGGAGCCAAGGTAGGGAGAGGTCGAGAGAACCTTGTTGAAAACTAAAGGTTTCAGAAGGGATACATGTAAGGAGTTTGAGATCCTGAGGCTTTTAGGGATCTGGAGTTTAAAACAAACAGGATTCAGCTTAGAATTTATATTGTAAGGACCAATGAATTTTGGGGCAAACTTGAGAGAAAGAACCCAGAGTCTGATGTTCCTGGTAGAAAGCCAGACTTTGTCTCCTGGCTGTAGAGAAGGCGGCTTACGCCTGCGACGGTCAGCAAAACTTTTGAACTTGTTGGCAGCTTTGTGCAGGGAATCATGAACGTCAACCCACAAGGAATTGAATGATTTCTGAACAGTAGCCAAAGCTGGGATGTTAGAAGAACAGGTCATAGGAAGAGGGAGCTGAGGATGTCTTCCATAAACAGTGACAAAGGGTGTCTTCTGAGAACTGACGTTGACATAATTGTTGTGGGAGAACTCTGCCCACGGGAGTAATGATGCCCAATCATCGTGATGAGCATAGACCAAGGTACGGAGAAAGACCTCCAACTCCTGATTAACCCTTTCAGTCTGGCCATTGGATTGGGGATGGAAAGAAGAGGTAAAATCCAAGGTAATGTTGAGGGATTTGCAAAAGGCTCTCCAAAAGCGAGAAGTAAACTGAACACCCCTGTCAGAAATGACATGGGAAGGGACACCATGAAGACGGAAAATCTCTCGTACAAAAATGGGAACCAAGGCAGGAGCAGAAGGGAGACCAGGAAGAGGAACAAAATGGGCCATCTTGGAGAATCGATCAATTACCCCCTAAATGACCGTATTCTTCTCAGAAGTTGGAAGATCGGTGATGAAGTCCATGGCTATGTGAGACCAGGGCTCCTTCGGAATGGGCAAGGGCATGAGAAGACCAGCAGGAGCCTGCGTGGAGGACTTAGACTGGGCATAGACATGACAAGCCTTAACATAGTCTTTGATATCCGAACGGAGAGTAGGCCACCAGTAGTGACAACTGATGAGGAGGAAGAATCGAAGAAACCCAGCATGACCTGCCACCTTGGAGTCATGTCCCCAACGAAGGATCTTAGCTCTTAGCTCAGTGGGGACGAAGGTCCTGCCAGGAGGAATTTTTGACTTCAGGGTGGTAGAATGGGCAAGGATGCATGAAGTAGGGATAATCGGCTCAGGTTCAATGGTAGGCTCCTCATCCTGAATGTCAAAATATCTAGAGTGCATCAGCCCGACTGTTGCAGGAACCAGGTTTGAATGTAATGGTGAAGTTAAAACAGAAAAAGAAGAGACTCCACCTGGCTTTTCTGGGATTCAATTGTTTGGCATTCTGTAAGTACTGCAGATTTTTATGGTCAGTGAAAATTGTTATGGAATGTGGGGAACCCTCCAAGAGATGACGTCACTCCTCCAATGCCAATTTAATCGCAAGAAGTTCCCGATCACCAATAGCGTAATTCTTCTCCGCCTGAGAAAATTTTCTGGAAAAAAAGGCACATGGTAGACGTTTTTTCCCAAAGGATTGAAGAAGCACAGCTCCCACCCCAGTTGAGGAAGTGTCCACTTCAATAAAAAATGGATCCCTCGGGTCAGGTCGCCTCAACAAAGGTCCAGAAATGAAGGCCTGTTTCAAATCATGAAAGGCAGAGACAGCTTTGGGGGACCACTCCTTGGCATTAGCACCCTTCGTGGTCAAGGCGATAATTGGCGCAGCAATAGAGGAGTAATTCCTAATGAACTACCTGTAATAATTAGTGAACCCAGGAAAGCGCTGCGTGGCCCTGAGGCTGGCAGGAAGAGGCCAGTTGGTAATGGTCGAGACCTTCCCAGGATCCATACGAAGACCGAAGTTAGAGACGAAGCATCCCAGAAACAGGACTTCAGAACATTCAAAAGAACATTTCTCCAGCTTGGCGTACAGATTATTTTCTCGAAGGCGCTGAAGTACAATCCGGACATGGGCTCTGTGAACCGACAGACTATCTGAAAAGATGAGAATGTCATCCAGGTAGATGACAACAAATTGGTAAAGCAGATCCCTGAAGATTTCGTTAACAAAGTTTTGGAACACCGCTGGGGCATTACACAAACCAAAGGGCATGACCAAGTACTCGTAATGCCCATCTCTAGTGTTAAACGCAGTTTTCCATTCATTCCCTTCCCCTATTCAGATCAAATTGTATGCACCCCTGAGATCCAACTTGGTAAAAATGGAGGCACCTTTCAACCTGTCAAATAGTTCCGATATTAGGGGTAGGGGCTATCGATTTTTGATTGTTACTGCGTTTAGGCCTCGGTAGTCAATGCAGAGTCTTAGGGTACCATCCTTTTTGGCAACAAAAAAGAACCCTGCTCCTGCAGGCAATGAGGATTTCCGGATGAATCCTTTTTCTAGATTCTCTGCAACATACTCAGACATGGCCTGGGTCTCTGGGATGGACAGAGAGTAGGTACGACCCCTGGGTAGAGCTGCTCCGGGAACAAGGTCAATGGCACAGTCAAAGGACCTGTGAGGGGGAAGCACCTCAGCAGACTTTTTACAGAACACATCCCGGAAATCGCTATATGCAGCGGGAAGGGCAGAGGATGCTGAGGTGGTAGCTATGGGAAGTCTCCCCTTAAGGGCAACCTTGAGTAGGCAGGAAGAGAAATTGGAGGGACCCCAAGCCAGGATCTGCCCAGAAGTCCAGTCAATGTGTGGAGAGTGGAGCTGCAACGAAGGAAGCCCCAATTTGATAGGGGTTGAGACCTTAGGAAGGATAAGAAAGGATATCCACTCCTGGTGGAGTATGCCTACCGACATCTTAACAGGAGGGGTCTGGAAGCGGATAGGGCCCCCTGGAAGAACAGTGCCATCAATCGCCGAGACCACCAATGGAGTGGTGAGGGGTAAAAGGGTAAGGTTCATGGAAGATGCAGTTCTCCAGTCCATAAAGTTGCCAGCGGCTCCCGAATCCAGATAAGCCAAGGCCGAGTGGGAGGAAACGCCAACATGAAAAAAACACAGAAAGAAGGAGACGAGAAGATGACTTTTCTGGGTCCTATACGCCACCATCCAGATGTATTACCCAAGCTTTTCCTAGACTAAATAAGCATGTGTCATGAAAATGACCTTTGCCCCCACAGCAGAGACACAGGCCCAGAGTTCTGCGCCTGGCACGTTCCTCGGGGCATAGCCTGGTATGGCCCAGCTGCACGGGTTCCTTAGTTGGCAGGAGATGCTCCACAGGACGAAAAGAGGGGAGCTCGGGCTGACTAAGGACCAAGGAGTGCCGGAGTCGCTTTTCTTGGGTCCTTTCCTGAAAATGAATATCAATCTGGTTACACAGGGAGATAACTTCTTCCAGATCAGTGGGGATGGTCCTTCCTGCTAATTCGTCCTTCACTCTATCAGAAAGGCCATGCAGAAAGGTTGCGACTAAGGCCTCATTGTTCCAGCTCAGCTCAGCCGTCAATATGCGGAAACGAAGAGCATACTGTCCCATAGAAGCAGACTCTTGGCGGAGACGTAAAAGGGCGCTGGCCGCTGAAGAGACACGACCTGGTTCCTCAAAGATATTCTGGAAGAGTTCCAGAAAATTAGAGAGGCTGGAAACCACTGGGTCTTTCCTCTCCCACATAGGGGCCGCCCAAGCTAAAGCCTTGGCGGACAGGAGAAAAATAATATAGGCTACCTTTGCTTGATCAGACTGGAAGTTTTGGGGTTGGAGTTCGAAATGAATGGTACACTGGCTAAGGAACCCTCTGCAGACCTTGGAATCCCCAAAGTAATGGGACGGAGCTGGTAAGTGCAAAGGGGTAGCGGCTGCGACTGTAAGCAGAGCTGATACAGCAGACGATTGCGGTTGTGGAACCAGGGAGCCTAAGGAGGCTTGAAGTTGTTCAAAGCGGGAAGCCAAATCCTGGAGGAATCGCATCACCTGGGTCTGAGGGTCTCGAGTCTGTGGACTATGCCCTGCAGCTGATCATTGGCAGGTAGCGGCACATCAGAGGGGTCCATAGCTGTGCAAACTGTCAGGTCACCTGTATCCAGGTGACAGATGCACCCCGTTGGGGTCAGGAGTGCACCGCTATGATAGTGGACCCTAAGGCTGACTGCTGCAGATGAAACTCAGGGTGGTTCAGGAAGGCAGGTCCCCTGGAGCACCAACACGAATCCCACAGTGAGTTAGAGCATAGATTCCCCAGGGTGCGGAGTCTAAGAGTCAGCAGGCGTTCACCAGAGCCTCTAGTGGTGAGGATGGACTGGGCTGCAACTGGCTCCAGGTTGCGCTCCCCGGGGTTTCCCAGCTCACGGTACGCTACAGGAAGATGGAGAAACAGCAGCCCAGGACAGCAAGGGATAGTAAGGAGGTAGCCGAATGTTGGGGCGACTAGCAGACAAGGATAACAGAGAACACGCCAAAAGTCAGGGTCACAGGCAAACAGGGATAGTCAAGAACGCGCCAAAGGTCAGGGTCACAAGCAGACAGGGATAGTCGGGAACACGCAAAGATCGGTAACAGAGACAGAGACAAACTTAGAGCACATGGCAACCAGGAAGCCAAACACACAATATTGCACAGCAAGGCAGGCTTGGAGAATACGGTGGTTCCTGTTGAGAATAGTGGTTCCTGTTGAGGCTAGGGTGGAGCCACACAGAGGGAAGATTACTTAAGCATGCAGGTGTGAGAGTACAAGCCTGAAGGCTGATACACAGACCAGGTAAGAGACAGACAGGTCATGAATGTATTACTGCAAGGTCATGACAACGGGTCAGCATTACAGCGAGGTAAAGAGCATTTTTAGAAGGTTAGCAATGATATCTCCCGCATATCTATCTTGAAATAATTCATTTAACATCTTGACCACAATTATACAAGTAGTGCTGTTAGATGAGCTCCAGAACATGGGCACCTCAGGCAGGTGCTGATGCAGGTGGACCGCTCACACTCAGCTCTTCAGGCGTGATCCCTTCCTTCCCTCAGGCGCTGAGCCGTGCTGCCTGGAGAAGATGGAGGAGGTGGGTGGAGCCAAAATTGACCAGGCGTGAAGGAGGAAGAAGTTTTAAATGCTGGGGCCTCGGGCTCACAACGTGACGTCACTGGTTGCTAGACACCAGGTGGCAGATGAGTCTAGCAATGGGTGCAGCAGGCAGCAGAGAGGCCAGCGGACGGTGCAGAGTGTCTAGGGAGTTGGGGTGGTGCCGCTGCTGTTGAATGTAACAGTAAGTGCCTGCCACAGCTTTGGTGCCTTCCTTTGCAAAAGAGAGAGGGGATGGGGCAGAGAGAAGGGGACAAGGAGAGCTGCTTCAAAAGAAAAAGCTGCTGAGTCATCAGGATACCAGCATCCTGGAAATTGCCCCATGGACTTTACCTACATAGGTATGCTGGGGCAGCCACATTCAGAGTTAGGGTTATTTAGGGAGCAGACTTTTTGCCTGTTCCTTTGTTGTGTTAAAGACTTTCAGTAAAGCCTTTGAATTATTGTTCTGCCTGGTGTGAAGTTATTTAAAGGGATATATGAAAGTAACCAGCACACTACACATAACCTAGGTGGATGCAGCATCTTTCCATCTGAGGTCAAACATCGCCAATCACTTGGTTCTCACAGCTGTCCGAGCAGAGAGCTGCAGACTGTCAGTCACATCTCTCCTCTCTGCTCCTCCTCACTCACTGGAGTGCTGACCTGTGGAGGAGGAGGGGAGCG
This sequence comes from Lithobates clamitans, assembly GCA_037952925.1. Classification (NCBI taxonomy): domain Eukaryota; kingdom Metazoa; phylum Chordata; class Amphibia; order Anura; family Ranidae; genus Lithobates; species Lithobates clamitans. The sequence goes on along the minus strand of JBBGZY010000934.1, from coordinate 410,770 downwards.
ACTCACTGAGAGGCTGAGCCTGGGTGTCAGTCCAGGCACCTGGCGGATCCAGACTTTATTGTCGGGATGACCCTGTGCCTGGACTGAAATCTGTGAGGTCAGCAGAGAGTGTACTTCAGCCCGCTCTCTGCTGAAAATGGGTCGCAGGAGTGCAAAACGAACTGCATGTGATCCACAGGAGAAACCCAGCTTTGGCTGGACTTCTCCTTTAATACAGCATTTCCCCGATTCATGTTAACCACTTCAGCCCCGGAAGGATTTACTCCCTTCCCGACCAGAGCACTTTTTATAATTTGGCACTGCGTCGCTTTAACTGCTAATTGCGCAGTCATGCAATGCTATACCCAAACGAAATTTGCGTCCTTTTCTTCCCACAAATAGAGCTTTCTTTTGATGTTATTTGATCACCTCTGCGGTTTTTATTTTTTGCGCTATAAACGGAAAGAGACCGAAAATTTTGAAAAAAAATGACATTTTCTACTTTTTGTTATAAAAAAATCTAATAAACTAAATTTTAGTCATACATTTAGGCCAAAATGTATTCGGCCACATGTCTTTGGTAAAAAAAATGTCAATAAGCGTATATTTATTGGTTTGCGCAAAAGTTATAGCGTCTACAAAGCTTTGACACAGCTTTTAGTTTATGACTGCCTATCTCATTTCTTGAGGTGCTAAAATGGCAGGGCAGTACAAACCCCCCCAAATGACCCCATTTTGGAAAGTAGACACCCCAAGGAAATTGCTAAGAGGCATGTTGAGCCCATTGAATATTAATTTTTTGTCCCAAGTGATTGAATAATGACAAAAAAAAAAATTACAAAAAGTTGTCACTAAATGATATATTGCTCACACAGGCCATGGGCATATGTGGAATTGCACCCCAAATTACATTCTGCTGCTTCTCCTGAGTACGGGGATTCCACATGTGTGAGACTTTTTGGGAGCCTAGCCACGTACGGGGCCCCGAAAACCAATCACCGCCTTCAGGATTTCTAAGGGCGTAAATTTTTGATTTCACTCCTCACTACCTATCACAGTTTTGAAGGCCATAACATGCCCAGATGGCACAAACCCCCCCAAATTACCCCATTTTGGAAAGTAGACACCCCAAGCTATTTGCTGAGAGGCATGTTGAGTCCATGGAATATTTTATATTTTGACACAAGTTGCGGGAAAGTGACACATTTTTTTTTTGCACAAAGTTGTCACTAAATGATATATTGCTCACACAGGCCATGGGCATATGTGGAATTGCACCCCAAAATACATTTAGCTGCTTCTCCTGAGTATGGGGATACCACATGTGTGGGACTTTTTGGGAGCCTAACCGCGTACGGGGCCCCGAAAACCAATCACCGCCTTCAGGATTTCTAAGGGTGTAAATTTTTGATTTCACTCTTCACTGCCTATCACAGTTTCGGAGGCCATGGAATGCCCAGGTGGCATAAAACCCCCCTAAATGACCCCATTTTGGAAAGTAGACACCCCAAGCTATTTGCTGAGAGGTATGGTGAGTATTTTGCAGCTCTCATTTGTTTTTGAAAATGAAGAAAGACAAGAAAAATGTGTGTTTTTTTTTCTTTTTTCAATTTTCAAAACTTTGTGACAAAAAGTGAGGTCTGCAAAATACTCACTATACCTCTCAGCAAATAGCTTGGGGTGTCTACTTTCCAAAATAGGGTCATTTGGGGGGTGTTTTGTGCCACCTGGGTATTCCATGGCCTCCGAAACTGTGATAGGCAGTGATGAGTGAAATCAAAAATTTACGCCCTTAGAAAGCCTGAAGGCGGTGCTTGGTTTTCGGGGTCCCGTGCGCGGCTAGGCTCCCAAAAAGTCTCACACATGTGGTATCCCCGTACTCAGGAGAAGCAACAGAATGTATTTTGGGGTGTAATTTCACATATTCCCATGGCATGTTTGAGCAATATATCATTTAGTGACAACTTTGTGCAAAAAAAAAAAAATTGTCTTTTCCCGCAACTTGTGTCACAATATAAAATATTCCATGGACTCGACATGCCTCTCAGCAAATAGCTTGGGGTGTCTACTTTCCAAAATGGGGTCATTTGGGGGGGATTTGAACTGTCCTGGCATTTTATGCACAACATTTAGAAGCTTATGTCACACATCACCCACTCTTCTAACCACTTGAAGACAAAGCCCTTTCTGACATTTTTGTTTACATGAAAAAAAATTTTTTTTTGCAAGAAAATTACTTTGAACCCCCAAACATTATATATTTTTTTAAAGCAAATGCCCTACAAATTAAAATGGTGGGTGATTCATTTTTTTTTTCACACAGTATTTGCGCAGCAATTTTTCAAACGCATTTTTTGGGAAAAAACACACTTTTTTAAATTTGAATGCACTAAAACACACTATAATGCCCAAATGTTTGATTAAATAAAAAAGATGATCTTAGGCTGAGTACATGGATACCAAACATGACATGCTTTAAAATTGCGCACAAACGTGCAGTGGCAACAAAATAAATACATTTTTAAAAGCCTTTAAAAGCCTTTACAGGTTACCACTTTAGATTTACAGAGGAGGTCTACTGCTAAAATTACTACCCTCGATCTGACCTTCGCGGTGATACCTCACATGCATGGTGCAATTGCTGTTTACATTTGACGCCAGACCGACGCTTGCGTTCGCCTTAGCGCGAGAGCAGGGGGGACAGGGGTGCTTTTTTTTTTTTTTTTTTTTCTTTATTATTTTTTGCTTTTTTATCTTATTTTTAAACTGTTCCTTTCATTTTTTTTTTTAATCATATTTATTGTTATCTCAGGGAATGTAAATATCCCCTATGATAGCAATAGGTAGTGACAGGTACTCTTTTTGAAAAAATTCGGGTCTATTAGACCCTAGATCTCTCCTATATAGTATATAGTATATAGTATATAGTAGGTGAGGTTGAAAAAAGACACAAGTCCATCAAGTCCAACCTATGTGTGTGATTATGTGTCAGTATTACATTGTATATCCCTGTATGTTGCGGTCATTCAGGTGCTTATCTAATAGTTTCTTGAAGCTATCAATGCTCCCCGCTGAGACCACCGCCTGTGGAAGGGAATTCCACATCCTTGCCGCTCTTACAGTAAAGAACCCTCTACGTAGTTTAAGGTTAAACCTCTTTTCTTCTAATTTTAATGAGTGGCCACGAGTCTTGTTAAACTCTCTTCTGCGAAAAAGTTTTAACCCTATTGTGGGGTCACCAGTCCGGTATTTGTAAATTGAAATCATATCCCCTCTCAAGCATCTCTTCTCCAGAGAGAATAAGTTCAGAGCTCGCAACCTTTCCTCATAACTAAGATCCTCCAGACCCTTTATTAGCTTTGTTGCCCTTCTTTGTACTCGCTCCATTTCCAGTACATCCTTCCTGAGGACTGGTGCCCAGAACTGGACCGCATACTCTAGGTGCGGCCGGACCAGAGTCTTGTAGAGCGGGAGAATTATCGTTTTATCTCTGGAGTTGATCCCCTTTTAATGCATGCCAATATTCTGTTTGCTTTGTTAGCAGCAGCTTGGCATTGCATGCCATTGCTGAGCCGATCATCTACTAGGACCCCCAGGTCCTTTTCCATCCTAGATTCCCCCAGAGGTTCTCCCCCCAGTGTATAGATTGCATTCATATTTTTGCCACCCAAATGCATTATTTTACATTTTTCTACATTGAACCTCATTTGCCATGTAGTCGCCCACCCCATTAATTTGTTCAGGTCTTTTTGTAAGGTTTCCACATCCTGCGGAGAAGTTATTGCCCTGCTTAGCTTAGTATCGTCTGCAAATACAGAGATTGAACTGTTTATCCCATCCTCTAGATCGTTTATGAACAAATTAAATAGGATTGGTCCCAGCACAGAACCCTGGGGGACCCCCCTACCCACCCCTGACCATTCCGAGTACTCCCCATTTATCACCACCCTCTGAACACGCCCTTGTAGCCAGTTTTTAATCCATGTACTCACCCTATGGTCCATGCCAATGGACCTTATCTTGTACAGTAAACGTTTATGGGGAACTGTGTCAAATGCTTTTGCAAAATCCAGATACACCATGTCTGCCCTCAAAACATCTGACCACACCAAGATCAGTGTGATAAAATGCTTTCCCAATTTCCCAATGGCGCTGTTTACATCCGGCGAAATCTAAGTGCTCGTAGCTTCCGGTTTCTTAGGCCATAGAGATGTTTGGAGCCACTCTGGTCTCTGATCAGCTCTATGGTCAGCTGGCTGAATCACCGTCTGCATTCTCAGGTTCCCTGTTGAGACAGGGGCATTCCCTCCCACTGCTCGTAAAAGCAGTCTAGAGGCTAATTAGCCACTAGGATTGCTTTTACATGAAAGCCGACCACTGGCTGAAAAGAATGATACCAAGATGATACCTAAACCTGCAGGCATCATTCTGGTATAACCACTCAAAGTCGTGAATTGCGTACATGAAGACAAAAAAATGGTTAACAATAAAACACAGTAAACGGTAAAGTATAAAAAATTGCATACCTGAAAAACAAACATGATAAAACATAATAACAATAAAACATTGCAGAATAGAATACAGTAAAAAAGAGCAGAACAATAGAGAGAATATAGAGAGAGAGAGAACAATGAAACAACAACTACCGTATTAATCGGCATATAACACGCACTTTTTTCCCCTGAAAATCAGGGGAAGATCGTGGGTGCGTGTTATAGGCCGATCCCCCCCCAATTGTGTGTGATCGGAGCGATCGCAGCAATTGCCGCGATCGCCGCCGACATACACAGCCGTGTGGAAATTCAAATACGGCGCCGAGACTGCAGGGACTCGGCGGAGCGGAGCTACACATAGCCGAGAGTCCTCGGGTTTTCTCGGCGCCGCTTACAGTCCCGCCCATAGGGCGGAACTGGACGGGACTGTAAGCGGCGCCGAGAAAACCCGAGGACTCTCGGCTATGTGTATCAGCGCTCCGCCGAGTCCCTGCAGTCTCGGCGCCATATTTAAATTTACACAGGGCTGTGTATGACGGCAGGGATCACGGCGATCCCACAAAGCTGCACGGGGGCAAGGCTGCACGGGGGGGCAAGGCTGCACTGGGGCAAGGCTGCATGGGGGCAAGGCTGCATGGGGGCAAAGCTGCACGGGGGCAAAGCTGCACTGGAGAAAAGCTGCACTGACAAGGCTGCACTGACATGGCTGCACTGACATTGTTGCACTGACATTGCTGCACTGACAAGGCTGCACTGATAAGGCTGCACTGACAAGGCTGCACTGACATGGCTGCACTGACAAGGCTGCAATGGACACTGGGGCAAGGCTGCACTGACAATTCTGCACTGGGGCAAAGCTGCACTGGCAAGGCTGCACTGACAAGGCTGCAATGGACACTGGGGCAAGGCTGCACTGACACTGACAAGGCTGCAGATGGACACCGATAATGCTGCATTGATGGGCATTTTAATGTAAGTTTTTCTTCCTTAAACTTTACTCCTAAAAGTTTTTTTCCTTAAAATTCCCTCCTTAACTTGGGTGCGTGTTATACGCCGGCGCATGTTATACGCCAATAAATACGGTATTTTTTTTAATTTTATATATTGTTTGTGTTTTTTTTTTTTTTTTACACTTTTTTTTGTAACTGTAACTTTTATAACTGTAACCGGTTCCAGCTTCGGGTCTCTCAAAATGCGATGGCATCTTGGGAGACCCTGTGAAAGTGTGCCTAGTCTGTGCAATGCTGTACCCTACGCTAATACTCAACTATTGTATGGTAGCGTTCAAAATAATACAATAATAGCGGGTGTCACGCCTAAATCCACACTTGCTGCAGACACAACATCTTTTTTTGGGGGGTTCGTTGGGTAGGGGTACTCGGGAGGACATAAAGAAAATGCCTCTCATGCAGCCGACTGCATTTGGTTGGGGATGTGAATGGGGGAAGTACGGGCGCTGCAGAAGCGGTGGGTTCCCAATTAGGATTGGCGAATGCAGCAGGAAGGGCATTATGGGCACGACGGGCCTGTGTTTGTCTTCTTGGTGGCAGCGGGACACTACTTGTGCTTGCCACCTCACCAGCTTGAACTGCACTTATGGGACTCGCCACGTCACCAAGTGTTACTGCAGTGCTGATTTGACTACGACCGGGGTGTACTAGGCCGCTGGTGCTTGCCAGTTCACCAAAACGCTACCAAAAAAAACTGTTAGCGATCGCAGGGATCAGGCCTGACTCTGCGAACGCTGCAGTTATGTGTTTAGTGTTTTGTAAGTGTCAGTGATCGATCGATACTGCACTTGGGTGGGCTGGGCTGAGCGGAGGGGCAAAACGCAGGTGCTAGCAGGTATCTGGGCTGATCCCGCTAACACTGCGTTTTTGGGAACCCTAAACTGCTGGGGACGCTAGTATAGATCTGATCGGATCAGATATTGATCAGTTCAGATACTATACCACTAAGGGAGGTGTACGGTGCGTGCGTGGGTGTTAGCGGTACTGGCGCTAATCTGACGCTGCCTGGGGCGACGCATATCACCGCCGGGCGATCAGGGGGCTAAACCTTTATTCGGTAATAAACGGCGGGTGCCCTGACACTATAAAAAATAAACAAACTAACCAGCGTCACCCGTAACAGTTATACGGTGATCAGTGGTGAAAGGGTTAACTAGGGGGCAATCAAGGGGTTAAAACATTTATTAGGTAGTATATGGGGGTCCCTGATGCTATAAAACACTGACGGCGAACCTAAATATTTACCTCCCTAACTAGCGTAACCAGTGGCACTAATACAGCGATCAGAAAAATGATCGCTTAACGACACTGGTGACGGGGGGTGATCAAGGGGTTAAAACTTTATTAGGGGGGTATCCTAGACCTGAAGGGGGCTAACACTAACTGCCCTACCACACTAACTGTCACAAACTGACACCAATGTAGTAATCAGAAAAAAAAAAAAACTGCTTGGTGTCAGTGTGACAGGGGGTGGGGAGGGGTGATCGGGGGGATCGGGGGGTAAAGGGTGGAGTTTTGTGTGCCTGGCATGTTCTACTGTGTGTGTTTTACACTCACATTGCAGTCTTCTCTCCTCGGCGCCAGAACGGAAAATACCGAGCCGAGGAGAGATGACATCATTTCCTTTGCTGCTGTTTAGCATACAGCAGCAGAGGAAGAACCTGATTGGCTGGGAGCGATCGCGAAGGGGGGGGCCACGAATGGATGGTCTCCCCCTCACCTCTCATCACTCCCAGTCACAAGCCAACTGCCTCCGGCTCAGGGGGGGTCCAATCGGACCCCCCGCCCACGGAAGGCAGATCACGTACAGGTATGTGATTCTGCCTGCCCGTGCCATTCTGCCACAGTATATCTGCGTGAGGCGGTCAGCAAGTGGTTAAACAGGTGCAGAGCCAGCAGGGCCTCACCTGCCATGAACATAAAAAAAAATTGAGCTTCAAGGGTTGTAGCTCGGCGACCTGGGGACACAGAGACCCCAAATTTGGGGGGTAGGTAGCTGAAGTCACTGGGGCTGCTATCATCTATGGTCCAGAGATACAGGGCTCCTTGCACAGCCTCTCAGAAGCTACATACAGAGCAGCCAGTTTAAATACAAGCCGACACACTCTGTTTGCAGCAGACTGAAAGGATGAGCTCACAGAGCCTCTCCTTACTTCATGTCAGAGGCACTGAGCTCAATGGACAGCTTGGAGTCTTGGACCAATGGTAAAGTTCGAGGTTGCCAACCCTTGGTTTCACACCAGAAGACATAGGCCTTCCAGACCCTGTAATAAATGGTCCTGGAGACTGGCTTTCTGGCATTAATCAGGGTGGTTACAAACTGAACCTGAAAGCCCCCCGATTCTCTAGAATGTGGGCTTTAATAGCCACACCGTTAAATTTAGCGACTGTAAGTCAGGATGGAATACCGGTCCCTGCGACAGCAGGTCCGGATGAGATGGAAGAGTCCATGACTCCCCTACTGCCATTCTCACGATCCCTGCATACCAGGGTCTTCTGGGCCATGCCGGGCCTACTGAGATTACCGGCTTCCCTTCTTCCCTGATCCTGTGGAGCAGCCGTGGTAATAGCTGAACTGAAGGCAATGCATAAATCAGTGAAAACTGACCCCATGGGGTCACTAACGCATCTATTCTGAGTGCAAGTGGATCCCTTGTTCTCGCCACAAAGTTGTCCAACTTCTTGTTGAACCTGGATGCCAAAAGATCTACATCTGGTGTACCCCATCTTGGCATATGGCCAAAAAGACATCAGGATGTAGAGACCATTCTCCCAGCAACAACTGCTAACAGCTCAAGAAATCTGCCTGCCAATTTTCCACTCCTGGTATGTAGACTGCAGATAGGCAAGGAACATATTTCTCTGCCCAAGACAGATGGGAAAAGGTAATGCTGCTCTCCAAGCTCCGTGGATCGTAAAGGAAAACCTCCACCCTCAAAAAGAATCAGGTGCAGACTATGCACAAGTCTATGGTAGCAAGGAAATCCCGGACTGCTGCACTCTGAAAACGGTCATCTTTATTTCAAAGAATATTAAAATCCAACAAAAGTCATCAGATACGATAGGAGAATAGCGATAGCTAACGCGTTTCACAAAGATGCTTACTCATAGCTAAAGGGTGAGTGAATGTAGTCACAACTAAATAGAGCAAAAGGATAAAAAACCACCAATAAAAAACTGGTGAAGCAATCAATTAAACCAATGAACAATAATTAGTTAAAAGGACACACTTGCGGGAACATCACATAGACCGAAAGACCCAACAGTGAAGACCACCTACAGAGAAAAATATATATTGACACTGCCGAAATATATATACATAAATGTTCGCATTAAACACAAATATAAATTCACTTTTAACATGAACATGACCATCCCAAAAGCAGTCCAATAGCATATGTAAAACTTTAAAGAGCTAATAGAGGGGGCGTGACCGGATGCAGGAGTTAGTGGAGGAGCGTGAGCTCTCCCCCTGCTTCAGTCCATATGCTGCCATTGCCATTAGCCTAAATCAGCTCCGAGCAACTGCTGACAGTACCTGTGTCTTTGTCTAACCGACTCTGCTGATCCGTTGCTATCCTAGTTTCGGGAGAGAGGGGGGCCGCGGGGGGCCGGAGTTGGTGGTGATCGTGAGAGACCGGCCGTGGCGGAAGCTGGCTGCGACGTCGGAGTAATCCTGTGCAGCTTGACCAGCCGCGTCCGGTTGTCGAGCAACGGCTCACATCTTCACGCGAGGCCGAGAGGATCCCGCGAGAAAAGGACGGTGAGCCCGCCGTACGCTGAACCTGCAGAGCGATGAGTGACAGAGCGCTGAAAGCTGAACCGCCGTACAGCCGCTGCATAGGAGTGGACCAGCCCGGGCACACTGTCGGATTCAGCCCCTGAAAGAAGAAGGGGCAGGAGGTAACAAAGATAGTACTGGAGATTATAGAAGAGAATAAATAAATAGACTGTTGTTATCTGCCACATATGTTTAATGGGGTAACAAGGCGAGTGTAGGAGCCCTAAAAAAGTTAACAGCAACCAAATTCTGTCACACCTGGCAAAGGAACCCTCTGGTATAGTTCCCAAACGGTTAATCATGACTAGAAAGAAAGGGGAGGACCAGCAGCAGCAGCCCCAGGAGAACCTTCCTTCCCAGTCCAGCCGCTCAACTAAGGAGAAGGGGAATCAAGCGGCATCCGCATCGTCTGCCGCAGCCAAGCTAGAAAGGTTTGCACATACTCCCTCGCAATCCCCAGCTAAAGCCAGCCAGTTACCACACGAGAAAACACAGCCGGGTGGTACGGGAGACAGAAAGAGTTTAGGCAAAATACCAGCAGCACCTCCCGCTAATACCAAAACAGCGAATAAAAAAAGTCCTGAGAGAGATCATCCGGGAATAGCTGCTGAAGTCATTCCGGACCTAAGCATAGGTAGCGAATCAGAGCCCACGCTAAAAGATGTACTGTGTGCAGTGAATTCTTGTAGGAGCTCACTGAGTAACTTAAGTGACCAGCTGAGGGGTTTAAAGGAAGAGTTATATTCCATGAGCCAAGAACTTCAGAAAGTGGGGGAGAGAACATCCATGTTGGAGGATAGGCTTAGTCAAGCCGAAGATATTTTACACCCATTGCGGCAAGAGTTTAAAATAATGAAAGCGAGATGCAAATAATTCTAAAATGGATGAAATGGAAAACAGGCTGTGCAGACACAACGTGAGGGTAATAGGCCTCCCAGAGAGGTGTGAGGGCTCCTGTCCTGAAGAGTTTATCGAGAAATGGCTTAGGGAGGTCTTCGGGGCTGAGACGTTTTCGCATTTCTTCGCTATCGAGAGGGCACACAGAGTACCTACCAGGACAACTTATACAGAAGGTCGTCCTAGACCAATGATCATGAAGTTATTTAGTTACAAAGATAAAGTGACTCTGATGCAAAAATCAAGAGAAAAGGGGGACATTTTTCACAACGGCGCTAAAATCTCTTTTTATCCAGACTACTCTCCGGATCTGCAAAGGAGAAGGGCAGGTTTTACAGATATCAAGCGTGCTCTACGGAACTATAAAATTCCATACGCATTGTTATACCCAGCGAGATTGCGTATAGTGGCCCTAGGGGCAACCCATTTCTTTGACTCTGTCGGAGGGGTCACAAAATGGCTCGAAGACAACAAATTGAACATTTAGAGCTGGAGCATAATTAAGTTAAATTATTAAAAGTGAAATTTTTATTTTTTTATTTTTTTCTGTTTCCCCTTTTTTTTTTTGCAGCAGCAGCAGGGGCTGGGGGGGCTGGCGGGAGAAAGTTTTCAATGAGAGACACGAAATGGTTATGGGTTGGGGTTTTTCTCTTGGTGTTGGAACAGGGGAGGTGGGTTGGGGAGGAGGGGTGGGGGAGGAATGGTAGGGAAGATGACTCACATCTAGGATGGATGGGGTCTCAGGGAGTGAGGGAAGGGGAGGGGGGTGGGAAGGGATTGATAGTTAGGATAAATGATGCTCACTTAGGGTGGGGGGTTGGGGAGTGGATGAAAATGGTTGTGGGGGTTGATAAGGTCACAAGGAAAGTCCCTAGGGCTGGCCAAGGTAGGCAATGGGGTATGAAGAAGGGCTCAAATATAATAAGGGTTAAAAATTATAGAACATGGTTAACAGAAGTTGTATTGTTGAATGTAAATATGAATATGCACTTAAATTACACAAAGATAAGAAAGAGATTAAAAATAACACTGAATAGGGTTGGGGGATGGGGGGGTGGAAACGGGAGGAATCTCCGTCTGCTCCCGACCAGAGCCTTCCTTTTTCACAAAATTTATACAAAAGTATCACTGATGGGTATTTTCGGGGTCATTGCAGAATTGATGCAGAGTGTCAAGGGGGTGTTGGCAGGGAGGGCACTGGTGCTAGAATGTTTTTTTTATGATAGAGGAGGTTTATTTTCTTTGTTGTTTGTTTTTTTATATAATAGCGTGGTATTAGTGCAGCTTCCTCCTTCAGCCCTGTTGTTTACATTATTAAGTAGGGAATTAACTTTTTTCAGGTCTTGCTTCCACTGGTATTTTTTTATGTTAAATGTTTTATGCAGTCGAGAATATTTGGTATAAGCTCCTGGAATATAAGGGGGATGAGTGATCCCATCAAAAGGGCCACTGTATTTTCGGAACTGGAATCTTGTGGCACTGAATTGATATGCCTGCAGGAAACACATTTAAAAGACGAGACTAAATTACAAATTAGAAATAAAAAATTTCAGACACAGTACCATTCTGTCTACTCCTCTTACTCAAGAGGAGTCAGTATTTTGGTCAAGAGAGGGTTGACGTTCTCCTGCAGGGATGTCAGTATTGATAAGCTGGGTTGTTTTATCTTTTTGTATTGTTTGATTGAGGGCAGGCCTTTTGTTATAGTAAATATATATATTCCTCCACCATTTAGGATGGATGTCCTGCTACAGTTGGTGGGGTATATGGAAGACAAAGAAGGGGTGCCTGTTATTGTAGTGGGGGACTTTAATGCCGTGCTGAATAACAGGCTAGATAGGTTTCCCCCTGGGCAGGAGGCGAGCAGGGTGTCTGAGGGTCGGCTGGCTCCGTTTCTTGAGGAGATGGGGTGGTGCGACCTATGGAGAGCTCGCTTTCCTAATGCACGACAATACTCTTGTTTTTCGGGGTCTCACCACACCCTCTCCCGTATTGACTTGGCCATCGGCAATCAGGAAATTCAGCCTTTAATAAGGAAAATTGAATACCGCCCAAGAGGAGTGTCGGATCACTCACCGCTGATAGTAAAAATAGGGGTGCAGGGCTGTGATAGCCAGAGGATATGGTCATTGAACCCAATATGGTTGGAGATAATAGGGAATAGAGAGGAAATGAAGGCAAGATTAAGAGAGTTTATTGAACACAATGCTGGCTCTGTGTCGGAAGGGGTGGTGTGGGATTCCTTAAAAGCGTACCTTAGAGGGATTTTGACTCAACAGATATCAAAAGTGAAGAAGGAAACAAGGGTAAGGGGTGAGGCTATTAGAGAGGAGGTGTTAGCGTCAGAGAGAAAGTACGTGGCAGATCCAAGTCCGGAAAATCAAGAATGTTGGGTAAGGAAGCAACAGGAATATAAAATGGAAAGTATAATGCCGCGTACACACAGTCGGACTTTTCGTCTACAAAAGTCCGACAGCCTGTCCGACAGACTTTCGTCGGACTTTTGGTGGACTTGCGGCGGACTTGCGGCAGACTTTCTTACGAACAGACTTGCCTACATACGATCACACAAAAGTCTGACGGATTCGTACGTGATGACGTACACCGGACTAAAATAAGGAAGTTAATAGCCAGTAGCCAATAGTTGCCCTAGCGTGGGTTTTTGTCCATCGGACTAGCACACAGATGAGCGGATTTCTGGGTCCGGCGTAGTTACGACGTAAAGATCTGAAGCATGTTTCAAATCTAAAGTCCGTCAGATTTGAGGCTGGAAAAGTCCGCTGAAAGTCTGGGAAAGCCCACACACGATCGGATTGTCAGCCAGCTTTAGTCCGTCGGCGTCCGTCGGACTTTTGTAGACGAAAAGTCTGACCGTGTGTACGCGGCATTAGAGTTGCAGAAAATAGGAAACTTTTCCAGAGACAGAGAAACTTTGGGGAGGGGGAGAGTGTGGGCCGGATGTTGGCCATACTGGCCAGCACTAATGCTCCCTCCTCAACAGTTCCTCTAATTAAGACTTTGGAGGGGGAGATTTCATCAGATTCCGGGGTAATAAGGGAAATGTTTTTTGAATACTATAACGAGTTATACAGGTCACGTCACTGTGTAGAAAGGGGTGAGATGGAAAAATTCTTGGAAGGAACTAATCTCCCGTCCCTGTCGGCTGCAGATGGGATCAGTCTGGAAGCCCCTATAACATCTGAGGAAATGTGGCAAGCTATATCAGATATGCCCAACAAGAAAGCTTCAGGTCCAGATGGACTGCCAAGCAATATGGGGAGGTGCTGGTCCCAGAGCTTTTGAAGATGCTGAATTGGTCGGCAGCAGTTGGTAGTTTGCCGACCTCGATGTCCGAAGCAACCATAGTACTAATCCAGAAGGAAGGGAAAGATCAAGTAGACACATCCTCATATAGACTAATTTCTTTGCTGGGGTCTGATGTTAAGATTTTCGCAAAAGTCCTCGCAGCTAGGTTAAATAAGTGTATTAATACTCTGGTGCACCCAGATCAATCTGGGTTCATACAGAATAGAGCTACTAGCAAAAATATCAGAAGGACATATCTGAATCTACAGACCCCGGTTGAGAATATAGGATCCAGAGCTGTCTTGTCTTTGGATATTGCCAAGGCATTTGACACTCTGGAATGGGGATATCTATGGTGGGTTCTGGAAAGGTACGGTGTTGGCCCGGTATTTATTAATTGGCTTAAAATACTTTATCAGCACCCTAACGCCAGATTAAAGATCAATAACGCATTCTCGCGGAGGATATCCATTGGGAGGGGAACTGTCCGCTTTCGCCCCTGCTGTTCGTCCTGGCAATGGAGCCTTTTGCGGAAGTTGTGAGAAGTTCCTCTGGTTTGCAGGGATTTAGGAGGAAAGGGGGAGAGGAAAAAATAGCCCTATATGCCGACGACGTTTTAATATTTTTGGGGGACATAGGGCCCTCACTAGTAAAAGTAATGCAGCTGGTGGAAGGATTCGGGAGGGTATCGGGGCCGATGGTCAACTGGGAGAAGACGGTTCTCCTCCCGATTGACTCAACTAGTGGTTCGCTTCCCCAGGGATCACCCCGGATTAAAATAGTGGAAAAGTTTAAGTATTTAGGTATAGTGTTATCTAGTACCCCAATCCGTTTATTAGTGATAATTTAGTTCCACTTTTAGAAAGATTTAAAAGGAAGAAGGATATTTGGTGCCGGCTCCCTCTGTCGGTAGCGGGTCGGGTAAACCTGATCAAGATGATTTGGATGCCACAGTTAATGTACATACTCCATAACTCCCCGGTTTGGATAAGTAGAGATTGGTTTGTTAAAATAAACTCACTTTTCCGAGAATTAATATGGAAAAAAGGTCAGGCTAGGACCAGCCTTCAGACACTACAACGTCCCACTAGAGAGGGGGGGCTGGCGGTTCCTCACCCATAAGTATTTTTTGGCTGCACAGATGCAACATCTGAGAGGGTGTGAAAATAGGGGGGAGGTGAATAATAGTTGGGAAATCATGTTATCAGGTAAGCCACATAAATCCTTAGCAGGGGCACTAGAAGTCGAGTCCATTGGCTGTGCGCTACCAACATATAAGCTGGTTGTAAAAATTTGGCGTGCAGTGAAAGCTGAGCTGGGTTATGGGGGCTTTACGGAGTTCTCACCTATATGGAACAACGAGCTATTGAAGGAACTAAGCTTTGTTGGAAAAAATAGGTTTTGGGAAGAGTGTGGTTTGGTTTGGCTGGCCCAACTATTTAATGATAAGGTTCTTAAGTCCTTTATGGATCTAAGAAGAGAATTTTGTATCCCAAAAGAAACATTTTATTATTACCTCCAGATTAGGCATGCCCTGGATAAACAATTCAAGTCTAAGACAGTGGAATGGTGCAAGGCCCCTCTCCTTAATAGAGTGGTATTAACATCTAACCTTAAGGGTATGATCTCAGGGATTTATGGACAACTGATGGCCAGAATGACAAATATACAAACGCTCGGGTGTGCCAGGGAGGGGTGGGAGGCGGATGTGGGGGAGTTGACGGACGACCAGTGGAATAGGATATTGGCGTTGGGCCCCCTGGTGTCGGTTTCTCCGTCGCAGCGGGCCTCCCACCTCTTGCTGGTGCATAGAGCTTATTATACCCCAAAGAGGCTGTTTAGGTTCGGCCGCAGATTAGATGATAAATGTCCCAGATGTCTTGAGACGGGTGATCTCATACACATGATGTGGAGATGCCCGAAATTAGCCAGATACTGGTCCGAGATCCTGAATGTTATTGAATTCAGGTTTGGGACAAGACTGGAATCGGAAGCCAAGACCTGTGTGCTGGGATTAATTGATCAGAACATGGGAAATATGCTTAAAGTTACAGCAGTGGTGAGATGCCTTTATCAAGCGAGGAAACTGATAGTGCAGTCCTGGTTGTCAGCGGCCCCTCCTGCCCCGGAGGACTGGGTTAGAACAATGAATGTGCTGGTGAGAACAGAGAGGACCACTTATATCAAAAGAGGAAGCTACAGGAAGTTTAGGAATATGTGGGAACCATGGTTCCAGGGTTCGAGTAATGACCTGGGGATCCTATAAGGTGGGCCGAAAGGAAAGATGAGACCTGGTACGTGGGAAAGGAAGAGAATGGTAAATTATAATTGCTGAAATTTTCTTCAACTACATTTTAGACTACTGTGGATTATTATTGTAGTTCCATTTGATAGAGCCAAAGAGTTGGGGGTGGGGGGAGAGGGGGGGAGTGGGAGGGATAAAGGGAATGGGTAAATTAAAAAGGTATGACGGTAATAGTATGAGTTTCCGGATGGAGGTTTGATTAGCCTCTGGTAACGATTGTATATTAAAAGTATTGCTTATTTTTTGTACATGTATATCTTGGAAAATTAATAAAAAGGATTTAAAAAAAAAAAAAAAGGGCTAATAGAGAGGACACCTGCAGACAGTGAACTATAAACACATAGGGCTTCCCGCATTGACACTGCCGAAATAACTAATATAAATAATATAAAGGCGGCCAAATAGGATCTAATAAAAGTATGCAGTGATAAAACACAAAATATAAGCATACCGAAATGATTTGGATAGCATTGAATTACATTAAATCAGATTAAACTGAATAAATAAAGGACTATTTCGTAAATGTGAATGCGGTGTACATCCCAAATAATCACTGTCTGAAGACGTTACAGACGATAACAATTTTAGATGGTTCAGTAACAAAACATAGAATTATAAAGATGTTGAAATTACAGACTCAAAGTGCCTATAAGACAGAATATGGTCCACCTTCCTTTGGGCTGCGTGGCTTCTGGTGCCCCCCTGGTGATTGATATAGGCCACTGCTGTGGCATTGTTGGATTGTATCCTGACAGGAGAACTCCGCAACCTGAACATCCAGACTTTTAGAGCCAGACATACTGCCCAAATCTCTAGGATATTGATGGGCAAGGTCTTCTCGGGCTCCTTGAACCGTGGTCTCTTCTAGAACTGCTCCCCAGCCCCATAGGCTGGCATCCGTTGTTACTACTCTCCAGGAAACAGGAATGAAGGACTTTCCTTTCTGTAAATTCCTGGTTATCAACCACCAATTGAGGCGTACTTTTTGAGCCAGATTCATTGGACAATCCAAGACTTGGATCTGTTTGTTCCAAGCAGACAGAATACTGTGTTGCAACAGTCTTGAATGAAACTGGGCATAGGGAACCACTTCGTAGGAAGCTGCAATCTTCCCTAGTAATCTCATGCAAAGGCAAATGGAAGGACCCTTCCTTGCCTTGACCACCTGGACCAGCTCTCTTAGAGCGTTGACTTTTGCCTGAGGCAAAAACACGCTTTCCTGGGTTGTGTCTATGACCAGGCCCAAATACTCCAACCTTCTTACTGGCCGCAAGGATGATTTCTCTAGATTGAGAATGCAACCCAGGTGTCCCAGATAACTGACCATTCTGGACACCCCATGGTTTAACCGTGCTGTTGACTGATCTACCAGTAGCAGGTCGTCTAGGTATGCCATTACTGCTATACCCTGGCCCTTTAGTCTTGCTAGTACTGGGGCTAGAACTTTTGTAAATACTCAGGGAGCAATGGCTAACCGGAAGGGCAAGGCCACGAACTGAAACTGGCGCTGCTCTAACGCAAACCGTAGAAACTTCTGGTGAGCGGGAAAAAATGGCACATGTAGATACGCATTTTTGATATCTATGGATGCTATAACTTCTCCTCCCCGTAGGGTGGATACAACTGACCGGATTGACTTCATTCGAAAGGAGCAGATATTTAGGAAGTGATTCAGATCTTTGAGATCTAGAATGGGTCTGACATCTCCATTTGGTTTTGGTACCGAAAAGAGATTTAAATAAAACCCCATGTCCCTCTCTTCTGAGGGGACCTCTATTATTACTCCCTGAGACCTTAACCGGTCCAGTGCCAAAAATAAGGACTTTTTCTTTACTGGGTTCTTGGGAACATTTAATCTTAGAAAACGAGATGGTGGAAATTCTTGGAACTCTAGTTTGTAGCCCAGGGCTACCACAGAAAGGACCCATTTGTCTTGGATTTCCTTTTGACAAGTTTCTAAAAACCACCGAATTCTCCCCCCCACTTGATCGAGCCGGGGTGCCCCTTCACAAGGAAGCCTTGGGATTCTGTTTTGTGGACTTCTGACTCCAGGACTTCTTCTGGCCCTGTGTTTGGTAATGAACTTACTCTTTGCCCCTGGCGGTGGAGGCCGTCACGACTGCCTGAAGGCTGTTGCCCCAGGCATGGGGGGGAGTATATTTGAAAGAAGAACGTTTATTATTTTTCTTAGCCGGCAGAAGGGTACTCTTACCCCCAGAAATCTTTTGGATATATTTATCCAAATCTTCCCCAAATAACCTTTCTGTCAGGAAATGTTCCATCCGCTGGTAATACCTGTTATTTGGCATGCAGTACTGAGGTCCACCAGCAGGTGTCTCCTGGCAGTTTGGAACTGTCAGGAGAGCTTTTCCCTGTTAATATTATGTCATCTTTGGGCCGCAGTACTGGCGCCCACCAGCGGATGGATCCTGGCAGTGTGGAGCAGACAGTACCTCCTACAATCAGGTGTCACTTGAGGCCAATCACAGGCCTATAAATACCCGGCAAGCATTCACATATTTGCCTTGATTTCTTCATTGCCTCCTGACCTGCTAGCGATTTGATCCTGTGCCCTGATCCTGTGCCCTGATCCTGTAACCTGATCCTGAACCTGAACCTGTCTCCCTGTCCCGGTCCCTATTCTGTCCCACCTGTTACCTTGCATCCCTGCCTGCAGTCTGACCCATCCATCCTCTCCCTGTCCTGTGTTCCATACCCCATCTGCTGACCTCCCTGTGTATGACCTTGGCCTGGCTTACGTTTATGTCTCTGGAACATCCCCTGCTGATCTGCTGTGTATGACCCTGGCCTGGCTATTGTTTATGATCCTGGTATTTCCCATTTATTGCACTTATCTGTCTGTTCTTTGTTATTTCTCTCTCTGTGGTTGGTTATTGCACTGTGTCATATTGGAGTTGGTTGTATTATATTACTCACTTTCTTTAATAAATAATTATATTTTCACGTATATACGTTTGGGTGTCCTCTGTCGCAGATCACACGGTTCTGGTCACACCTGTTCATGACAGTAAATCAAGGCCATCTCTGACCAGAAGTGACTGCGCAGAGGAACCATTGTAGTGCTATTAAAATGCAATCAGAAACAGTTGTTCTCCTTGCCTCACTGGGGTTGGAGGATAACAATTACTGTCGTCTGGTATTGAAAGAGTGCGCCAGGGATCAGCTCCTGGAGTGTATCCATCTGGCTCATTCTCTGGTTGATCAGGGTAGATTACTGTTTGAAAACGTTCAGCCCCTGATACAGGTGTGTGCTGAGCTAGCCTTGTCTAGCAGTCCTAAGGGAAGTGATGATTTTTCTCCCCCCTTCAGTAGTGATCAGGTGGAGTCTCTAGTATGGCTGTTGGAGGATGATGCTGTATACTTTCTGGAGCATTATTTAGCTTGTCCTAAACAGGTGCTAGTGGATTGTATAGATTCGGTGCAGTCCCTGGTTAGACAGGCAGTATGTGAACCCACGTTTGTTCAACCTGTACTACAGGCATGGTCAGACTTATTATCTCCAGCTTCGGGCAGCTCTTCACAACCCAGACCTGCTATTAGACACCTGCCTGCCCAGGAGACCTTTTCCCCTTCACCCATGGCAACCTCCATTTCAGCCCAATATACCCTGCTTCCCACCAAATATCAATACCCTGTCCCTACCCGCTGCACCTATCCTGCATTCAACCCACCTGCCTCTTCTCAGCTGCCCACAAACCCACAGGAACTTCCTCCAGCTACTGTTACCTCTTCTCTGCCATATTCCAATCCTCCTTTCCAGTCTGCTGCACCCCTCACCTACAGAGCTTCAGTGGCTAAGCCAAAGAAAAAAGGAAAGTTTTTTCCAACCAAGACGATCCTGCCAGTAACCCAACCTGCCTCCGCACCAGCCTGACGTCTCGGTGCCTGCCTTCCAGCCTGACGTCTCGGTGCCTGCCTTCCAGCCTGACGTCTCGGTGCCTGCCTTCCAGCCTGTCGTGTCGGTGCCTGCCTTCCAGCCTGACGTCTCGGTGCCTGCCCTCCAGCCTGACGTCTCGGTGCCTGCCCTCCAGCCTGACGTCTCGGTGCCAGCCCTCCAGCCTGACGTCTCGGTGCCAGCCCTCCAGCCTGACGTCTCGGTGTCTGCCTTCCAGCCTGATGTCTCGGTGTCTGCCTTCCAGCCTGAGGTGCCAGTGTTCCAGCCGGAAGTACCAGTGCCTGCTCTCCAGCTTGATGAGCCCGCTGCCCAGCCTAAAGTACCCATGCTTGCTGCCCAGCCTAAAGTGCCCATGCCTGCTGCCCAGCTTGAAGTGCCCATGCCTGCTGCCTAGCTTGAAGTGCCCATGCCTGCTGCCCAGCTTGAAGTGCCCATGCCTGCTGCCCAGCTTGAGATGCCCATGCCTGCTGCTCAGCTTGATGTGCCGCCTTCTGCTGCCCAGCCTGATGTGCCACCTTCTGCTGCCCAGCCTGATGTGCCACCTTCTGCTGCCCAGCCTGATGTGCCACCTTATGCTGCCCAGCCTGATGTGCCACCGTCCGCTGCCCAGCCTGATGTGTCACCGCCTGATTTTCTGCCTGTTGTGCCACCGCCTTTAGTTCTGCCTGATGTGCCAGCGCCTGTGTCTGCTGCCCAGTCTGAAGTGCCTGTTGCCCAGCCTGACATACCCCCATCTGTTGTTCTGCTTGATGCCATAGACTATGGACAATTACAACCAATTGGAGCGTCTGGAGGCCACCATCACTGCTCACCATCCTTGTGGCCTCCTCAAATGGTGACAGGACAGTGCATGCATCCCTGATCATGGCCCACTGGCGTGGGGAAAAGAAAAACAAGCTCCCCTGACCCTGTCCTGGTGCCATAGTTGCACAGGTACTCATTGATGGCCCTCTGCTGCGTGTGCAGCCGCTGCAGCATGGCCAACGTTGAGTTCCACCTGGTGGGCATGTCACAAATTAGGCGGTTCTTGGGCAGGTTAAACTCCTTTTGGAGGTCCGTCAGCCGAGCACTGGCATTATATGACCGGCGGAAATGCACACAGACTTTCCTGGCCTGCCTCAGGACATCCTGTAAGCCCAGGTACCTGCCCAAGAACTGCTGCACCACCAAGTTAAGGACGTGAGCCAAACAGGGCACATGGGTCTTTTGTCCCTGTTGGAGGGCAGAGAGGAGGTTGGTGCCATTGTAGCAAACCACCATTCCTGCCTTAAGTTGGCGTGGCGTCAACCACCTCTGAACCTGCCCCTGCAGAGCTGACAGAACCTCTGCCCCAGTGTGACTCCTGTCCCCCAAGCACACCAGCTCAAGCACCGCATGGCATCTTTTGGCCTGCGTACTTGCATAGCCCCTTGAACGGCTACGGAGCACCGCTGGTTCCGAGGACAAAGCACAGGAAGAGGCCATGGAGGAAGAAGAAGAGGAGGGGGTGGAGGAGAGAGGTGTGTCACAATCATTAGCATTTTGGAGGCGTGGTGGCGGAATAACCTCCAACACTACTACACCTTGTCCTGCATCCTTCCCAGCTGCCAGCAGAGTCACCCAATGCGCCGTGAAACTTAGGTAACGTCCCTGTCTATGCCTGCTGGACCATGAGTCAGCGGTAATATGCAACTTGGCTTTGGCCAATTACGGCTCTCTGTTCAGACGGCGCTGTGATTGGCCAAGCATGCGGGTCATAGTGCATGCTTGGCCAATCATCAGCCAGCAATGCACTGTGATGCCGCAGTGAATTATGGGCAGTGACGCGCCACACAAATTTGGCGCGAACGGCCCATATCGTTCGCAATTCGGCGAACGGGCGAACAGACGATGTTCGAGTCGAACATGGGTTCGACTCGAACATGAAGCTCATCCCTAATACTGAACCTGAACCTATCTCCCTGTCTCGGTCCCTATCCTGTCCCACCTGTTACCTTGCATCCCTGCCCTGCAGTCTGACCCATCCATCCTCTCCCTGTCCAGTGATCCATACCCCATCTGCTGACCTCCCTGTGTATGACCCTGGCCTGGCTTACGTTTATGTCTCTGGAACATCCCCTGTCCATCTGCTGATCTGCTGTGTATGATCCTGGCCTGGCTATTGTTTATGATCCTGGTATTTCCCATTTATTGCACCTATCTGTCTGTTGTTATTTGTGGGTCTCTGTCTGTGGTTGGTTATTGCACTGTTATTGGAGTTGGTTGTATTATATTACTCACTTTCTTTAATAAATTATTATATTTTCACGTATATATGTTTGGGTGTCCTCTTTCGCAGATCACACGGTTCTGGTCACACCTGTTCATGACACTTTCACCATGAAAGGGAAACCCAGCCAAGAGCTTCTTGCATGGTAACTCGGCTGACCAGTTCTTTAGCCACAGAATCCTACACATATGTATCAACATAAGCGCAAAGCAAGACGCCTGATGGATAGAATCCTTGATAGCGTCCACTGCAAAACATAAGGCTCTAGGTGGCTCAGCTAAACTTTGGGTCTCTTCAGTTTGAGCAGGAACTCTTTTAATAACCTGCTTGAATTCGTCCCTAAGGGATTGACATATGCCTATTGCTGCTACTGCAGGTTGTGCTACCGCAAATGAGGCTTTTAGTAGAGATTCCAACTTCTTATCAGCTGGATCTCTAAATACTTGGACATTGTCCACTGGACAAGTTAAACTCCTGTTCATAGAGGAGATAGTAGAGCTGCACGATTCTGGCCAAAATGAGAATCACGATTTTTTTGCTTAAAATAAAAAGCTCACGATTCTCTCACGATTCTCGCGACATAAAATCTTTCACATTATACAAAAAAAAATGGGCTAACTTTACTAATTAGATTTTTTTTTTTTTTTTTTTAATTCATTAAAGTCATTTTTTCCCAAAAAATTGCATTTGAAAGACCTCTGCGCAAATACAGTGTGACATAAAATATTGCAACAACCACCATTTTGTTCTCTACGGTGTCTACTAAAAAAATATATATGTTTGGGGGTTCTAAGTAATTTTCTAGCAAAAAAAAAAATGATTTTAACTTGAAACCAACAAATGTCAGAAAAAGGTTTAGTGTTTAAGTGGTTAAACTTTTTTCACTTACACAGGAAGTCTATTCCATTGACAAATTGTTACAATGTTTATACTGAAGTTCAACTGATAAAGAATGTTTTGTTTCTTGGCAGACTGCCCGGTTTTTCTCTTCCTTTCTTTTGAGGGCTGTGGCTTCAGAAGAGCAAAGAATTCTTTGCATAGAAAGAATTGTTAAACACTTTAGTCAAGATCACGATAACGATTCTTGACGATTAATCACGATAACGATTCTTGACGATTAATCACGATAACGATTCTTGACGATTAATTGTGCAGCTCTAGGAGATAGCAGCATCTACTGCTGGCAAATACCACCTCTTTGTAAACTTTTTCTCCATAGGATAGAGAAGAGAGAACTTCTTTGGAGGAGAAAACTGCTTATCTGGGTGATCCCAATCAGCATAGATCAGTTGCTCCAGTAACGGGTGCATAGGGAAAGCATGTGAACCCTGTTGGGGTCTTAGCGAACCCAAAGAGGAGAAGCCAGGTATGTACCTTTCACACCCTCTAGTGGCAAAACACAGGCAAGGCAGCGCATACTCAAAAAAGAAAGACCAAAAGTGAATCATATATATATATATATATATATATATATTCACTTGTGGAGGAGAACCGCACTCTGCTTACAATTTAGTGCCAGCAATCAGGTCTTCCCACCGACCTTGTATATAGAAAAAGAGTCCAAGAGGTTGCTGCACTTAAAAATTTCTTTGCTTTATTTCACAATATCTTCAGAAGAGATTTACAAAGCAAGTATAATCCAAAATCACAGGCAAGAAATGCCTACACAGTTTCAGACACAAGTAGATTCAGATATGGATGGATGGATGGATTACGTCTCGGGCTAGTCAGCTTACGCCCTTCCTAAGATCCATTGAAGCACATCTGAGGGTTTCAATCCAATCATTCATTTAAATACAGGTTTAGTGAAGTACTTCACATATGGAATCAATATGGCTAATTAGTTCAAATCGCATACCATTTAACATCTATATATGCATATATTTATCTATAACATGCCATTAGAGCAAGGATAAGCAACAGGTGTCAAATCTCTCATTCTCCTCACTCGCATTATAGAATATTTGGAATACCTATAAAAACGCAGGGAGATGTTACATTCATGAGTAAAAACAAAAAGATATCCCCATCATGAAGTTATTTTATCTGGCTGCTTTTAAATGCTTATTCCAACAATTAAACGAATAAATAAATATCCAAATCAACATTTAAGCCATATGGAGCAATTGTATTCAAAAAATGTATCCAGTATACTTCTCTTTTTCTTAGAATCAATTCACGGTTACCCCCTCTCCTATTTTTTTCAATACCTTCTAGGACCATATACTTTAGTTGTGATACATTGTGGCCAAATTCCAAAAAGTGTCTCGCCAGCGGTAACTGGGTTAATTTATCTCGTATTGAGTATTTGTGTCTCGCTATCCTATCTTTAATTTTTTGTGTAGTCTCCCCTACATAAACTAAACCGCACGGGCATTTATGGCATAAATTACATATGAAGATTGGCATGTATAGTTACTACCGTCTTATATGTGAAACCCACAGACCGTAACCAGTTGCTACATTTTAATAGTTTTCATCCCCCAAATGTTTTTTCATCCATCCCAAAAAGTCAGATGATGAGGGTGCAGCGGATCGTGAGTGACCCGCTGTGCCGTGATCAGAGACTTAATGAAATAAATAACAAACTTACTAGTAGAAGATACCCGCAAGCTTTAGTTAATATCGATTATTCTAATACGGATTGTAATCGATCACCCCGAAAAGAAAACAAGAGAATCCCCTTTATTATGCAGTATCATCCCTTCTCCAACAAAATCAACCAAATTATCAAAAGACATTGGAATCTTTTAAGATCCAGTTACCCCATGGTACAGGAATTCTGGAATCCACCCATGTCCTCCTATAGAAAAGGTAGAACGATACGAGATCGATTGATAAAATCTGATCAACCTGTGGCTGCAGCAGCCAAACTAACCTTTCTGGGACCTAAAAATCTGGGATCGTATCCCTGCTTGTCATGCATACAATGTAACTCTATGATTAAAGGTAAATACTTTACACATCCACATAGGGGTTTCAATATCCCCATACGGGGTTACTATACATGCCAATCCTCATATGTAATTTATGCCATAAATGCCCGTGCGGTTTAGTTTATGTAGGGGAAACTACACAAAAAATTAAAGATAGGATAGCGAGACACAAATACTCAATACGAGATAAATTAACCCAATTACCGCTGGCGAGACACTTTTTGGAATTTGGCCACAATGTATCACAACTAAAGTATATGGTCCTAGAAGGTATTGAAAAAAATAGGAGAGGGGGTAACCGTGAATTGATTCTAAGAAAAAGAGAAGTATACTGGATACATTTTTTGAATACAATTGCTCCATATGGCTTAAATGTTGATTTGGATATTTATTTATTCGTTTAATTGTTGGAATAAGCATTTAAAAGTAGCCAGATAAAATAACTTCATGATGGGGATATCTTTTTGTTTTTGTTTTTACTCATGAATGTAACATTTCCCTGCGTTTTTATAGGTATTCCAAATATTCTATAATGCGAGTGAGGAGAATGAGAGATTTGACACCTGTTGCTTATCCTTGCTCTAATGGCATGTTATAGATAAATATATGCATATATAGATGTTAAATGGTATGCGATTTGAACTAATTAGCCATATTGATTCCATATGTGAAGTACTTCACTAAACCTGTATTTAAATGAATGATTGGATTGAAACCCTCAGATGTGCTTCAATGGATCTTAGGAAGGGCGTAAGCTGACTAGCCCGAGACGTAATCCATCCATCCATCCATATCTGAATCTACTTGTGTCTGAAACTGTGTAGGCATTTCTTGCCTGTGATTTTGGATTATACTTGCTTTGTAAATCTCTTCTGAAGATATTGTGAAATAAAGCAAAGAAATTTTTAAGTGCAGCAACCTCTTGGACTCTTTTTCTATATATATATATATACATTCTTTAGGATCTTTCAGACTTACCCGTCCCGCCGCAGGACTGCTGGAGATTATCACAGACAGATCCAGCCTTCACCCATCACAGCGGGCCATGTCATGACAGACCTTCAAGGACCGGGTCCCCCTTTACGGGGTCCACTCCCTTGGACCTGTACAACACCCTAAACGCTTTGGTTGTATAAACATGACCAAGGTGCCGGGTCCCAGGGTCCAGCTCTCAAAAGAAAATGCATTACAGGCAGAAACCTCATTTCTTCTTCCAAGAGGCCCAGGTACCATTCATTTTGGTTTTCATACACTTTAGATGGATCCGTTTGCACAGCTCCTTGATCCCGTCAGGGATTGCTTAGCAGAGCACTCTTAGCACTTCATCAACCATGACCAACACCTTAGACACTGGCGAAAAGAGGTATGGGAGGGGTTATATAGGGAGGGGGACTTCCTGTTTTTTTGAGTGTACCTGTGTCCTGTGATGTACAATAAAAAAATATAGGTTTTAGCAGACACCCTATGGAATAAAATGGTGGTCATTACAACTTTTTATGTCAGACAGTATTTGCGCAGCAATTTCTCAAACACTTTTTTTGGGGAAAAAAACTGTTTCATGAATAAAAAAAACCCCACTAAAGTTAGCCTGATTTTTTTTGTATAATGTGAAAGATGATGTTATGCCGAGTAAATAGATACCTAACTTGTCACGCTTTAAAATTGTACACACTCCTGGAATGGCGCCAAACTTCAGTACTTATTAATCTACATATGCGCAGCTTTAAATATTTTTTACAGGTTCCATGTTTAGAGTTACAGAGGAGGTTTAGTGCTAGAATTATTGTTCTCGCTCTAACGATCGCATTGTATATAACCTGTGTGTATCTGGCTCTGATACTAGCCAGTGCCTCACCAGCCACTCACATCACCGCATGTCCCTGGTTAACAGGAGAAATTAGGAAGCTTCCACCCTCTATCCAGACCGATCACACCTCCCGCCCTCTATCCAGACCGATCACACCTCCCGCCCCCTATCCAGACCGATCACACCTCCCGCCCTCTATCCAGACCGATCACACCTCCCGCCCTCTATCCAGACCAATCACACCTCCCGCCCTCTATCCAGACCGATCACACCTCCCGCCCTCTATCCAGACCGATCACATCTCCCGCCCCCTATCCAGACCGATCACACCTCCCGCCCTCTATCCAGACCGATCACACCTCCCGCCCTCTATCCAGACCGATCACACCTCCCGCCCTCTATCCAGACCGATCACACCTCCCGCCCTCTATCCATACTGATCACACCTCCCGCCCTCTATCCAGACCGATCACACCTCCCGCCCTCTATCCATACCGATCACACCTCCCGCCCTCTATCCATACCGATCACACCTCCCGCCCTCTATCCAGACCGATCACACCTCCCGCCCTCTATCCAGACCGATCACACCTCCCACCCTCTATCCAGACCGATCACACCTCCCGCCCTCTATCCATACCAATCACACCTCCCGCCCTCTATCCAGACCGATCACACCTCCCGCCCTCTATCCAGACCGATCACATCTCCCGCCCTCTATCCAGACCGATCACACCTCCCGCCCTCTATCCATACCGATCACACCTCCCGCCCTCTATCCAGACTGATTGCACCTCCCGCCCTCTATCCAGACCGATCACACCTCCCGCCCTCTATCCATGCCGATCACACCTCCCACCCTCTATCCAGACCGATCACACCTTCCGCCCTCTATCCAGACCGATCACATCTCCCGCCCTCTATCCATACCGATCACACCTCCCGCCCTCTATCCAGACCGATCACAGCTCCCGCCCTCTATTCAGACCGATCACACCTCCCACCCTCTATCCAGACCGATCACACCTTCCGCCCTCTATCCAGACCGATCACACCTCCCTTCCTCTAATATGAAAGATAGGACTAAAAGTGGAGGAATGAGCACACTGATGTAAAGGAAGGAAAGCTGTGCTGGTAAGGCAGGCTGCTATATATATGAGTGGACTGCTATGTAAAGGGGGTGCTGCAATGTAAAGGAGGGTGCTATAATATAAAAGGGGGCTGTACTGTAAAATGTGGGGATTTGATG
Organism: Lithobates clamitans; assembly: GCA_037952925.1. Lineage (NCBI taxonomy): Eukaryota > Metazoa > Chordata > Amphibia > Anura > Ranidae > Lithobates > Lithobates clamitans. The sequence goes on along the minus strand of JBBGZY010000934.1, from coordinate 382,843 downwards.
TGAAGGGGTGCACTGTAAAGGGGGCTCTGATGTAAATGGGGGTGCTAAAATGTAAAGGCAGTGTGTATTGTAAAAGGGGGAGACTTTCAGGTGAAGGGGGACTGTGATTCAGAGGGGGGAACTGCAATGTAAATGAGGTGGGTCTGTGATGTAAAGATGGGGAACAGCAATGTGAAGGGGGGTGTGATGTAGAGATGGGGGACTTGTGATGGAAAGGGGGGGCTGTGATGTATGGAGAGAAATGTATTGTAAAGGGAGTTGAGTTATGACCTGTACACACGATTGGACATTCCGACAACAAAATCCTAGGATTTTTTTCCGACACATGTTGGCTCAAACTTGTCTTGCATACACACGGTCGCACAAAGTTGTTGAAAAATCTGATCGTTCTGAACGCGGTGACGTAAAACATGTACGTCGGGACTATAAACGGGGCAGTAGCCAATAGCTTTCGTCTCTTAATTTATTCTATGCAGGCGTGGCACTTTGTGCATCGGATTTGTGTACACACGATCGGAATTTAAACAATCGGATTTTGTTATCAGAAAATTTTATAGCAAGCTCTCAAACTTTGTGTGTCGAAAATTCCAACGGAAAAAGTCCGATGGAGCCCACACACGATCGGAATTTCCGACAACACAATCCAATCGCACTTTTTTCGTCGGAAAATTCGACCGTGTGTACAGGGCATAAGAGTACAAACATAATATTTGAACCTCTACTGGAAGAAATTTTTACTGATTGTACTTCTGTGAAATTTGATTCAATACCCCTCGTATAGTGCTATGATGAGAGCTAAAACAAATATGTAGGAATGGAGAGTCAGCTGTTGCTAAGGCCAACAAGTAGAAAATGGAATGAAAGGACAGGCAGACAGTGGAGAGCGGATCTAGCAGAGGTAACGGCGGGTCTCGTACATAGTGAGCGGAGAGGTCATGCAGGCAAGTGAGTTCATACAAGCCATAGTGTGAAAGACCTAGCCGGGACAATACTCTTTACGAGGTGAATGAGAAATCCAGTCTGATTTGTACTGACTTGGTTAAATTGATGATAGGCAACTCCTATCCTCATATTGATTAGTGCTTCCAAATGAATAATAACTACTGCAGTATGGAACAGACACAAAAATACGCTCAGCATCTTTCCAAATAACTGTTCTGCCTTATTATGATGCAATTAAAGGTTTTTATGCACATGATTACGTAGGTATCACATTAATATTACAATTGTACATTTATGGTAACAAGAGGCGTAACATAGGCAGGCTAATTCTAATCAGGACTCAAAAGAATGTAAACATGTACTGAAAACATTATTGGTGCCGTGTGCACAGTGAGGGCAATGTGCAATTCATACAAAATAGAATACAATTATATACAGAACTTACACATTTCCTTTACAGTCTCCCCTCTTTTGATCAATATTTTGATCACTAACCATACCTGCTATCACCTTTAACCTGGAACCTCCACACGCTTAGGTAGAGGTAGTCCTGGCCAAAGAGGCAAAAAAAAACTCCATTGTGGAGAAAATAATAGCTGAGCAACTTTTTCATTACCAAATGACTTTTCATTGTGAAAAAAAAAATGATTGATAAGACATATTTACAGAGTACTGGCTGTACACTCCTGTGGCCAGAATGGCCTTCTAGCTGAATTGTTGGCATGCTGACTTATCAGCATAACACAGACAATTCTACATAAAATGGAAGGCGTACTAAAGACAAATATGACTTCAACATGGCTAAACTACTTTTCAAATGTATATATCCCTTACAATTAAAGTAATTAAATCAAAGAGTACCCTAGACTGTGATCACAAGTGGGAAACAAATAAAACACAGAGATTTCTTTAATTTAGTCATTTTTGCAGTGTCTGGTGTGGATCCAGGTGACTTTTCCTTCAAGTTTTGCACAATTGTACATGAAATAGATGCTGTATTGAGTCTCCAAACATTTCCTTATATATAAATGTCTCTTAACAATCCACAAGTCACCTGGCTTTAGTTTTAGATACTTCCAAACTTTTAGGATCTGGAATTGGGGAGAAAACACATAAATGAGTTTGTCAAAAAACCTTAAAAGATCAGCAACATACTCTGTGAGATCCGAATGGAGGACTTCAGCTGCTGAGACAAAATATAAGCAAGTGAGTAACACACTCCCAAACCAAATCCCATAGGGAGAGAGTCCAACATCCCCCTTAGGGGATTGATAAAATATAAGAAAACATTCAGGCAAAAGTTTTCTAGTTTGTTACTCTACTTTGTCCGCTACATTGTAGACAGTAGGGGGTGTAAAAATAAAACCTCAAAACTTCTATTAAGGACTCTCCTATAAACATGATTTCCTCTGTTACTCTATGTACTTCTTGGCACTCTGTACTTACAAACTACTTCTGATAACACTTTTTACTGGGGCCTTTGCAGTAGAATTTGCCACTGGACATCCAAAAAACATGTCCATACAGACAAAATGCATACTCGTAAAATCCTGACTTGGGAATCTGGATATATCTTTTTGTAATCTCTGGAAGGGATGTTCTGCTTTTGGTAACACCTTTGGTAACAGGTAAAACAAGAAGTGGTATGTTATAAAAACAACTGTGGAGAACCCTGGCTCTATCCCATGCTCATTTACTAAGGCAGCCATAACTGCTTGTGACTGATGACACGGTCCATGTGTCAAGCTGGAGGGAAAATAGTGGCTGGCAGACATAAATTATCACCTTTTCCAAAGTCCTGTTTCATAAGAAGTTGCCCCCTGTGGACCACTTGTTCTTCTCGTTCTGGGGTCCTTAAAGTTGAATTATTAATCCCAGCTATACTGGGCCAGAACTAGGGTGGAATCTGTGAGTTGCACAGACCCATCAAGTGTCCGGGGCTGTAAATGCAGCATCCTTAGTCGCCTGGTCTGCTTCCATGTGTGAGTTTTAAAGTTAATATGGCGACCTCAGCAAGAACCTGGAAGGCGGAAAACAGCCAATCAAATTAACTTGGCATGCTTGATTGGTTTGCCTGCCGAAGTAAAAACAAACTTCTGGCCCTTCAAATGGAACCAAAAGCTCTCTATATCTCGACTATCTATATAAATATACACTCTTTTTATAGTTCACAGGCTTTGCTAAAACATGGAGCTCTGCTTCTTGAGCTGGGGAAAAAGGATCCAATGACTTTGAATACAGAGTATCCTTCTGGGTGATAAACTGCATCCTCAGTATAAAACTGGGAATAACTCCACAAAAAACGAAATATCTGGGTCTTCAGGGAGTGTGTCCTGCATGGGGCTCACAGCAGCTGATTCCTACACCATCAATGTAACACATGTGGTTTTTTACTTCTTTTGAATAAATGTACGCGTTTTTCATTGTTAGATTTCTACATAAACAAACTCATATTATAAACCTTTCATTAGACAAACATTTAGTTAGCTGTATATTTGCTGTGCAGAATGTCGGACCATTAAAAGTTAAATGTTTGACCAAAACAATATCTAACTTTGTCTAATAGCACCTTTGCATAAAAGCTGCAGCTCTGATATATCGGGGTGAACCCTTCATTACTGGGTCCAGCTTCCATAAATATATTACAATGGCTTGTTTTCTATCACGCTGTTTGTGTAAGAACTCCAGTTTCATGTTTCAAAAGACAACTTTTTCCTGGCAATATTATAATAAATGATAACAATACCCTGCGGTCATGGAGAGATGCCCATAAATCCAAAATATTCTTCTGCTTATACCACTGTACTTACAGGGAAAAGGGGCACATCATTTTATAAAGAACAAAGCATATATCACGAGGGACTCCATTTTAATTCTAAGACACCATCTTATGTTTTACAGGAAAAATGAAAAAACTAAAATATGAGTTTCAACTGAAATCCATATCATGTTTAATCTGTTATCTATAGAAATGTCTTCTCAGGGTTATATATACATTTAAATATAGCTAGAATGTGGAGTTTGTCCTAGCTTGTGTTTATTCTAGATAAGATAAATACTTCCCTCAACATCTGTTTAAGAATACATATATACTCTTATAGTGAAAGTGATGCAAGATTTTGTCTTATGACACCAGCTAATTGGTAAATATTAACTGAACCTACTTTCATTGTAATGACACGTATACGTTTAGTAAAACTCCTCCCATCCCCTCAACTGCATAAATACTGTAATTTTTTGCGTTGCAATTAGATATCTTTAAAGTGGACAAGCAAACCTGTTTCCTGTGTCACCTTATTGATATCTCCAGGCCTGGGGGTCTACGGAGGTCTTCCTGCATTACCTGAACCTACCTGGGTGGTCTTAGAAGCTGAAATTCCCTACTCATTTCACAATCCACACATTCTGCTTTGGATTTCAAAAAATAAAAATAAATAAAACAAAAGGACCAAGAATCTGTATGATGGACCAGAAAGCATCAAAAACTAAAAAACAACTGGCTGCAGGTGGCATCTATCCTAACAGGGTGTGTGGACTTGATGTGATGGGTCTGTTATACTTAAATTTTATTTATTATTACTCTCACATCATGGACCGCACATCAAGTTATTATCAGGAACCTTAAAATTTAATTTTTGTAGAAAAACTTCTTATGTATCCCATCCATCTTGGCTTTGTTAAATATTATGGGGCTGTATCTAGCTTCTATGATCAGACAGGCAGCCAGAGTGCTCATCCCATCTTCCCTCTCTGACAACATATAAAGTATTCTGTTTTAATTCTCATTTCTCTGTTTCTGATTTTACTAGTTGTAGTGCCTGACCCCAAACTCATCCCACAACCTAACATGAAAATGTCCCTTTCTGTCTAGTGTTAATGTCACCCTTGATCCATCCTGCTCACATAGATAGCTGTTTCTCTAGCTGTTTACTCTGCATGATTCTTAGTCCCTGTGGACCTTGGTAACCCAGTTATCCATTGTGGATCCCTGTACACTTTAACCATTAATCTAGGGGCTCAGTATAGGTGGATCCGCACCTTCGGTTCATATACAGCGCTCCTCTTGCGCTGGGCATTTTTTGAGGGTCTCTTACCCTTCATTCCCTTACTTAATTCAATGCCCATAATGACTGGCCTGTCTTCTCTCTTCTCTACGTGTGACTATACCGTCTTGCCTATAAACTACTTTATCTAGCAGATGTACTACATATACCTGTGAACAGCATTATTCTTCCCTTTCTTATCTATAACACAGTAACAGGGACAACATAACACAGTAGACAGGGACAACATAACATATAACCACCAATCAATACAGTTCGATTAAGGGAAGTAAAATAGGTACCCTTTGTCCCGAAAATGCCTTACCGATCAAGGAAGTCTGATAACTCAAATGTAAGCCAAAGGCTTACCTCAGCCGGCTGATTATCAGAAATTCCCGGATCGTCTCAACCTCCTCGTTTCAGATACTCTGGGTCACCTCGAATCCCCTCCTGGCTGGCTCGCCATGCTGACTCGGTTAAATTGATGATAGGCAACTCTTATCCTCATATTGGTTAGTGGTTCCAAATTAATAATAACTACTGCGGTAGGGAACAGACACAAAAGATACACTCCACATCTTTCCAAATAACTGATCTGCATTATTATGATGCGATTGAAGGTTTTTATACACATGATTACGTAGGTATCACATTAATATTACAATTGTAGGTTTATCATAACAAGGGGCGTTACATAGGCAGGCTAATTCTAATCAGGTCTCGAAAGAATGTAAACATGTACTGAAAACATTATTAGTGCCGTGTGCACAGTGAGGGCAATGTGCGATACATACAAAATAGAATACAATTATATACAGAACTTACACATTTCCATTACAGTACTAATCAGACTCAATCTTGTATATATGTATATATTGTATATTGTCTAATTTTGTTGTGGACTCTTTGCTGTGATCGGTTAGGGTGTGGCTGTATTCCAATGTTCTATTGTGTCTGTCTGCTCTGGATATTATGGGATGTTTCTCTCTATGGAGGGAGGGGGGATTCCTCCAGCAGCCCCCTGATAAGACTGTTTACTGAGGAGAAGTTTGAACACACCTGACCTGTGCGTCTATTGTCATTGGACAGTCTAACCAGCCCTGTTTTCCAAGGGTGGGGGGAGTCTCTGAGTTATTTTATCTGTTGTGTCCATGTGTGATAATAAATGAGTTTGTTGTTTGCCACTCCAAGACTGGTGTTGTCTGGTGACTGGGTGGGCTAAAGGGTCTTGGATAGTGCTGGTTCTGGACAGAGGAAGCATTTATGGCGGACAGAGACCCGTTTGAGGACAAGGGTTTGTCACAACTGGTTGGCAGCAGTGGGATCGTGCTTCCTGGCTGTGAAGACGTCCAACCCTCCACCTGAATCTAAGATCGGCATAGCAGACTTCAGTCACCCCAGCGGAGATATGCATCTGGCATCAAAGTTCCCAGGGCTGCAGCAGATCGTCCTTTCAGCAATCCCCAGGACTGTCTGCGGATGAATACCTGGAGCTCAGGCAGAAGATTCAGGTAAGACACTGGATTAGAGCCCTCCAGGTCGCTGGAATGCAACAGGGCAAGTGCTTTCCAACCCCAGAGCAGCAGGCCAGTGAACAACGGGAGTTACAGATGCAATTCCTGGGAGAGCGCCCCCAGGAGCAATGGGTGACTGAGTTGGACAGGCTGGTCCAGCAGGAAATAGAGCTGGACAATCATTATCGGGCTCTGCAATGGCACGCGGAGGAGGAATATTTAGGGGAGACAACAGAATGCTCTCCGGAGGGATATGACTTTGGTGGCCCTGGATTGCTGTGGGAGAGCCTTTCAGATTGCTTTGTGTATGGCGAAGAAGGGGAACCTACCCTTGAGGACCTGCGAGGATACAGAGAGGCTATGCTCGGTCTTGCAGGGGTCTCAGAGCTTAAACCTGACCTAGAATATTTGCTAAGGAAGGAATAGCACCTGGAAAGGGCATACAGAAAACTGCTAGAATGCGTTCAGCAGCATGCCAGAGAATCGGCAGTGGAAACTCCGGAGATTGTCGTCTCCAAAGCTGAAGTGCTGACAACAAGGCAGAGCTATGCTAACCTCTGCTCAGCACCAACAGCAGCTTCAGCCTCCCTGAGAGAAGAGGCAGTTTGCCTTTCTCCCACAATACTGACAGAGACATGGGATTTTCTGCCAGCAGCATCGGTGGCGTCACCAAAAACTTCTGCAGCTGAAGTGATGGCCACTGGACAGAGGGGCCAAGACCTCTGCCCCACACCTGTGGCAGTTCTGGAGGCCCAGGGTGAGGAGGTGGTGGTCACTCCCGAGCAGCAGATCAGGACCCAAGGAGAGAATGCAATCTGCACCTCACAGCTGCAGCTTAAGCTGATATCGGCAATCTCCACTCACAGCAACTCAGCAGAAGGGCTGGAAACAGAGCAGACTGATAGCCTCTGCCCTCACCTAACAGAAGAGGGAGTTCCTGTGGTGGTGGAGGGGACTTTGGTCTTCACTGACACAACCCCAAAAATTGGTGCGGAACTGGGACAGGAGGATGTCAGCCATGCTTTGCAAGCACTGGGGGATTTTCACCTACCAAAAGTGGATGGGACTTCAGTCTCCACTTGTATAACCCAGGGCTGCTGGGCGGTCAGCCCAGATCCCCAACAGCATGATGGAGTGAGTGGCATTGGGGGACTGAAACTATGGACTAACTTTGGAGTCAACCCGTCTGGGGTCTCCTCCTGTGTTAATCTCCTGCCGAAAGGGGAGATTCGTGAAAGACCTAGCTGGGACAGAGGCTTTTGGAGAGGACTGAATGCAAGCATCTTGCTGACCGATTATGGGCCCTGGATTTTAAGGGAACAATACTCTTTGTGAGGTGAATGAGAAATCCAGTCTGATCTGTACTAATCAGACTGTTTATCTCTATGGAGGGAGGGGGGATTCCTCCAGCAGCCCCCTGCTAAGACTGTTTACTGAGGAGAAGTTTGAACACAGCTGACCTGTGTGTCTATTGTCATTGGACAGTCTAACCAGCCCGGTTTTCCAAGGGTGGGGGGAAAGAGTCTCTGAGTTATTTTATCTGTTGTGTCCGTGTGTGATAATAAATGAGTTTGTTGTTTGCCACTTCAAGACTGGTGTTGTCTGGTGACTGGGTGGGCTAAAAGGTCTTGGATAGTGCTGGTTCTGGACAGAGGAAGCATTTACGGCGGACATAGACCTGTTTGTGGACAGGGGTTCATCAGACATAGGAAAAAAACAATGGTGCTGCTGTAGCCAGACCAGTAATGCAGCAGGGTGGATGTGAGGGCTGAAAAGGGGGGTAAACAATAAAAAAAAACACAATTTGAAGGGAAGAGGCAAATGAACAAAGAAAAATTCCTACAAGCCAAAATGAACCTAGTGCTAAAAGTAAGCACTACAGAACCGCATACATGAATCACGCCTTGTAATGTGTGTGAAATATTAAATAAATAAATAAATAAATATGATGCGCTAGAGTGTGCTAACTGCCTTAATCCTGGCACACAGAGGTACAGTGCATATACAACAGAATATAAAATAATTTATCCCCAATATGTGCTATATCCCCCAAGATAAACAAACTTAATGTGCAGAAATAAACAGTGCAGTGAGCATGTGAAATGGTAATATCAACAAAATGCTCCAAAATGAATCAGTGCAAACCAGGTGCTAAAAGTGCAATAAACAAATAAATAATAAAATAAATAACGTTAATTCATAAATGATTCATATATGCAAACAAAAGCTAAAAAATGACATGTGCAAGCCAAAAAGTACAGAGTGTCACACAATACATATACTTAATCGTCCATCATAAAATAGACATACCGTATATACTCGAGTATAAGTCGAATTTTTCAGCACATTTTTTTGTGCTGAAAGTGCCCCCCTCGACTTATACTCAAGTCAAGCACTTTTCTGCAGCAAAAAATTTAATTTTCCGAACCAAATTTGGGGCCCCGTATCTCAGGGCCACTTGGTGCTAGGAACCCCAAATTTGGTGTGCAAACCCAGTGGAACTGGTACCACAACATACCCAAAGTTGAAGTTCCTAGCCCTATTTGGCCCCGAGATACGGGGCCCCAAAATCGGTTCGGAAAATATCATTCTCTGCTGCAGAAAAGTGCTTGACATTTTCTGAACCAACTTTGGGGCCCCATATCTCAGGGCCACTTGGTGCTAGAAACCCCACATTTTGTGTGCAAACCCAGTGGAACTGGTACCATAATATATCTAAAGCTGGGGTTTCTAGCACCAAGTGGCCCTGAGATACGGGGCCCCAAAACCAGTTCAGAAAATGTCATTCTCTGCTGCAGAAAAGTGCTTGACATTTTCTGAACTGATTTTTGGGGCCCTGTATCTCGGGACTACTTGGTGCTAGAAACCCCAGCTTTAGAAATTTTATGGTGCTAGTTCCGCTGGGTTTGCACACCAAATTTGAGGTTCTTAGCACTAAGTGGCCCCGAGATATGGGGCCCCAAATTCGGTCAACTGTGTCCATCTGCAGCAATGTCATTTCGGGACCCTTTGGGTTCAGAGACCCCAAATTTTGGCTGCAGCTAGGGGGCATCTAGGAACACTTAACTACAGAGTTTGAAGTTCAGGGGACCTATGGCTGCAAATGGGCACAGTGATGCTGCAAATGGGCACAGTGAGGCTGCAAATGGGCACAGTGAAGCTGCAAATGGGCATTGTTGACCCTCTTTTCCACTTACAGTAGCTGTGCATTTCTCACCCTCGTCTTATACTCGGGTCAATAAGTTTTTTCCATTTTTTTTGTGGTAAATTAGGGCCTCGACTTATACTCGGAACGACTTATACTCGAGTATATATGGTATATTAAACACAAAAGTCCTTAATGAAAATGATGACAACTGTGCTTCAGTGATGATGTTTTCAAACATGCTGTGATTCCATGTGCTACATATCATGCGATGGTGAAACAAAAGGTGACCCCCCCAAGGTAAAGCGCTCACCTTAGGGAATGTGACTAAGTCGCTAGACAGAGTCAGGAAATGCTTATGAGCCACCCAGGGCTCAGTATGGATCACAGGAAAACAGGTTCCAGCATAGGCTCAAATCATAGGTAAAAAGAGAAAGGAACCGTATGGTGTGATAACATTTAAAAAGTGTTTATTAACAAGGTTAGATAAAAAACTCTCCCCCAGAAGGGGGTACTCACATTTTGAGGGTGTGTCAGTGCACCACTCAGAAGAGGCATATAACCTGAATAAAACAATAGGTAATGGATGTAGCAGTGAGGTTATGGAGACCGTCCCAGCACAGACAGCTGCTGCTGCCTAACTCCCCGTCCTGGCCCCTCCCCTACGCGTCTTGGACACAGGGCATACGTGTCATCATCAGGGGGAATGTGATTGGACAGTAATTGTGTCAGTCAGATATATATAGTGTGCCGGCGGCCATCTTGCTGTAGACCGTGGACACTCTAGTGCTGGATATGAATGAAAACAATGATAATGCTCGAAAATAACATGTAGCTAATCAAACTACATCAATATGTGTGTGTGATGAATCCCATTACTCCTCTAACATACTAGGAAAGAGTGTAATACATGTAAAAGCAGATAGGTCAATGGACATTAAATCATATCACTTAGTAAATATATGATGTATCGGCGGCCATCTTGCCGTAGACCGCGGACACTTTAGTGCTGAATGTAAATGAAACAATAATGATGCTCGAAGGTAAACATATAACTACTCATATTCCATAAGTCTATGTGTGTAATGGATCTCATTAGCCCACTAACAAACAAGGGAAAGGAGTGATATGAAGGAAAAAAAATTATATAATATATATATATATATATATATATATATATATATATATATATATATATATATATACGACTTATATAATACTAATGCAGAGCGGAGGTTAGCGGACATATCACCATATCGCTCACTGAAACATATACCATAATATGCAACAAAAGGATACAGCATATCAATAATATAAATCATGCTAATTATCACTAATGTATCCATCAAATAAAAGCTTATTAAACAACATAATATGTCTGCCAATTACATAATATAGTTAAATGAAGTAATGACCGAATATCTAAATAATCTCAGGTAATTGTACAAAATATATGGAACCCCACATCCATGTTGAATGTAAATAAACCCCAATATAGACAATATATAAATTAATAATAAAAAATAAAATATTAAAAATATTAAATATAATAAAAATTAAAAATTAAAATTGCAATAAATGCACTAAGGTGTCTCAAAGTGACACGCAGGCGCAAACGTGCAAAAAGGACTACAGCTCAACGTATTCAGAAGTCTGTATATAGGATATCCACATAGTCATCATAATATGGATATGCCAAATATTCAGTGCCGAATAAAAACGCTTTAATGATTGCTCAGGAAACAACCCAAGTCGAATTCCTTATTTAACCCCCCAGGAACAAAGAGCCCAATTGGTGTATCCACCAAGATTCATGTTGACTAATCTCTCTGGTATAATTGCAACTCCTCCAATGTCGCTTAGGTGCCTCTAGGCCCCAAAATTGCATCCCCTTGGGGCTCTGATCATGAACATCCCTAAAATGTATGGACAAATAGTGCTTGTCAAATCCTTTGTGTATATTTCTGACATGCTCCTCCATCCAGTCCTTCAGCGCTCAGATGGTACGACCAATGTACAGTAAATTGCAGGGGCATTTCACCACATAAACAACCCCTATGGTGTCACAAGAAATAAAATCTTTAATAGTGTATGTTTGGTTGGTACGGGGATTCGTGAATTCCTTAGCTCTCCTCAAATTAGTTGGAACTCTTACACAACTGTAACATCTACCACAGCTGAAAAACCCCTTGGTATCCCAAAACATTTTTGGTTCTAAAGGGGGTTGCTCCACAACATTATGAACCAGTCTGTCGCGTAAGTTGGGTGCTCGTCTGTAAACAATCCTTGGCTTATCAGGTAGACATTCTTTGAGATGGATATCTTGTCTCAATACGTTCCAATATTTATATATAATCCTTTCCACCTCTTTGTTTTGTATACTATAATCCAATACTAGACAGGTACCTCTATCTTCATCCACACCCCTATTATCAGGTCTATCCCTTAGCAAATTTTCCCTACTGTAATCTCTTACCCTACTGATTTCTCTCCAAAAATTCTCCATGATAACCTTTGCTCATGAACATCTCCCTAAGCTTATTGGTTTGATCCTCAAAATCCTCATCCAATGTACAATTCTTCCTAATCCTCATGAATTGACCACGAGGTATATTGTTTAGCCATGGTCTATAATGACAACTGTTAGTAAGAATATACGAATTCCAGTCTGTTGTTTTAAAAAACGTTCTGGTGATGATACCTTGTGTGGAGTTACATATTTCAAGGTCAAGAAAATGTATTTTATTTTTGCTGATCTCCCAAGTGAGAGTTATGTTACAATTGTTATTATTTATGGACGTCAATCATTTCCTAAGAGATTCCATACTTTTGTTCCAGATGATCAATAAATCATCTATGAATGTTCAGTACAGTACAATACCAGTGTAGGAACCATTAAGAACCTCCTCTGCCTCCCACTTGGCCATATACAGGTTCGCTACACTAGGGGCGAATTTAGCGCCCATAGCGACACCCTTAATTTGCAAATAAAATTTGTTATCATACCAGATAAAATTATTTTGTAAACACAATTCCAGACACTTTAAAATGAATATGCATAGCCCCTCATCGGTCCTATTGTCATCATTCTCAAGGGCCCATTTAACCACATCCTATTTAATTTGTTCATAAACGATCTGGAGGATGGGATAAACAGTTCCATCTCTGTATTTGCAGACGATACTAAGATAAGCAGGGCAATAACTTCTCCGCAGGACGTGGAAACCTTACAAAAAGACCTGAACAAATTAATGGGGTGGGCGACTACATGGTGAATGAGGTTCAATGTAGAAAAATGTAAAATAATGCATTTGGGTGGCAAAAATCTGAATGCAATCTATAGACTGGGGGGAGAACCTCTGGGGGAATCTAGGATGGAAAAGGACCTGGGGGTCCTAGTAGATGATAGGCTCAGCAATGACATGCAATGCCAAGCTGCTGCTAACAAAGCAAACAGAATATTGGCATTAAAAGGGGATCAACTCCAGAGATAAAACGATCATTCTCCCGCTCTACAAGACTCTGGTCCGGCCGCACCTGGAGTATGCTGTCCAGTTCTGGGCACCAGTCCTCAGGAAGGATGTACTGGAAATGGAGCGAGTACAAAGAATGGCAACAAAGCTAATAAAGGTTCTGGAGGATATCAGTTATGAGGAAAGGTTGTGAGCTCTGAACTTATTCTCTCTGGAGAAGAGACGCTTGAGAGGGGATATGATTTCAATTTACAAATACCGTACTGGTGACCCCACAATAAGGAGAAAACTTTTTCGCAGAAGAGAGTTTAATAAGACTCGTGGCCACTCATTAAAATTAGAAGAAAAGAGGTTTAACCTTAAACTACGTAGAGGGTTCTTTACTGTAAGAGCGGCAAGGATGTGGAATTCCCTTCCACAGGCGGTGGTCTCAGCGGAGAGCATTGATAGCTTCAAGAAACTATTAGATAAGCACCTGAATGACCACAACATACAGGGATATACAATGAAATACTGACACATAATCACACACATAGGTTGGACTTGATGGACTTGTGTCTTTTTTCAACCTCACCTACTATGTAACTATGTAACTATGGCTCCTTTGTGGTCAATATTGGTGTACAGACTTGCTACATCACCAGTGACTATAACAGTATCCTCGTTTATTGCACATTCCCTCAATAATTGTAACATGTGTTTAGTGTCCATGAGGAAAGCTGGGGTCTTTCTGACTAAGGGTTGCAGATGAAGATCAATGTATTCCCCCAACCTGGACGTCAATGATTCAATCCCACTTATTATTGGTCTTCCGGGGGATTGATGCTGTTATTGTGAATTTTTGGTAAGTAATAGATTACCGGAATTTTACTGACTGTGGGGATTAAATATTCGGCTTCATTTTTGCTGAGCAGTTGGTTATCGATACCATATTTGATCATTCGTTCAAGTTCTTCCCTAACACTCTTGGAGGGATTGGAAGTTAGCAGCCTGTAATTGTCACTGTCTTCTAGTAGCCTGTTCATTTCTCCCTTATATTGGTCCAAGGAGAGCACTACAATACCCCCCCCCCTTTGTCAGCTGGACGAATACCATATATTTACTAAGTGATATGGTTTAATGTTCATTGACTCCCCATCTGCTTTTACATGTATTACACTCTTTCCTAGTATGTTAGAGGAGTAATGGGATTCATCACACACACATATTGATGTAGTTTGATTAGCTACATGTTATTTTCGAGCATTATCATTGTTTTCATTCATATCCAGCACTAGAGTGTCCACGGTCTATGGCAAAATGGCCACCGGCACACTATATATATTTGACTGACACAATTACCATCCAATCACATTCCCCCTGATGATGACACGTATGCCCTGTGTCCAAGACGCGTAGGGGAGGGGCCAGGACGGGGAGTTAGGCAGCAGCAGCTGTCTGTGCTGGGACGGTCTCCATAACCTCACTGCTACATCCATTACCTATTGTTTTATTCAGGTTATATGCCTCTTCTGAGTGGTGCACTGACACACCCTCAAAATGTGAGTACCCCCTTCTGGGGGAGAGTTTTTTATCTAACCTTGTTAATAAACACTTTTTAAATGTTATCACACCATACGGTTCCTTTCTCTTTTTACCTATGATTTGAGCCTATGCTGGAACCTGTTTTCCTGTGATCCATACTGAGCCCTGGGTGGCTCATAAGCATTTCCTGACTCTGTCTAGCGACTTAGTCACATTCCCTAAGGTGAGCGCTTTACCTTGGGGGGGTCACCTTTTGTTTCACCATCGCATGATATGTAGCACATGGAATCACAGCATGTTTGAAAACATCATCACTGAAGCACAGTTGTCATCATTTTCATTAAGGACTTTTGTGTTTAATATATGTCTATTTTATGATGG
Organism: Lithobates clamitans; assembly: GCA_037952925.1. Lineage (NCBI taxonomy): Eukaryota > Metazoa > Chordata > Amphibia > Anura > Ranidae > Lithobates > Lithobates clamitans. The sequence goes on along the minus strand of JBBGZY010000934.1, from coordinate 367,821 downwards.
ACGATTAAGTATATGTATTGTGTGACACTCTGCACTTTTTGGCTTGCACATGTCATTTTTCAGCTTTTGTTTGCATATATGAATCATTTATGAATTAACGTTATTTATTATTTATTTGTTTATTGCACTTTTAGCACCTGGTTTGCACTGATTCATTTTGGAGCATTTTGTTGATATTACCATTTCACATGCTCACTGCACTGTTTATTTCTGCACATTAAGTTTGTTTATCTTGGGGGATATAGCACATATTGGGGATAAATTATTTTATATTCTGTTGTATATGCACTGTACCTCTGTGTGCCAGGATTAAGGCACGGTTAGCACACTCTAGCGCATCATATTTATTTATTTATTGAAGGGAAGAGGCAGTTCCCCTATAGAAGTCCTGAGTATACTTAGTGTGTGAGAACAGAAAAAAAGCAGGGGGCGCCTCTAAGTGTGGAGTGTTGGGAACAGCTATTTGGTGGTGATGAATAAATATAGCGCTCACATTTGAGGAAGTGTCGGCTTGTCATCTGTGGAAGTCTTTCATCTGAGAGATCAGCAGGGAAGCTGCTGGGTGGTGAGTAGGGATGAGCTTTGTGTTCGAGTCAAACCCATGTTCGACTCGAACATCGTCTGTTCGCCGAATTGCGAACGATATGGGCCGTTCGCGCCAAATTCGCGTGGCGCGTCACGGCCCATAATTCACTGCGGCATCGCAGTGCATTGCTGGCTGATGATTGGCCAAGCATGCACTATGACCCGCATGCTTGGCCAATCACAGCGCCGCCTTAACAGAGAGCCGTAATTGGCCAAAGCCAAGGAGGCTTTGGCCAATTATGGCTCAGGGGATTTAGTACAGGCGGCCCTGTGTAGTGTGTTCCGGTGTTCATTGAGAGAGAGAGACAGACAGTGTCATTTGATTTGAGTTAGATAGATTAGGCAGAACAGTCAGTCAGTTAGCTGCACTTACAGTGTATTGTGTATATATATGCATCCCAAGTGTTGCATATATATATATATATATACACTGTATTCAGTTTAGCTAGATCCATTCCTGTTATCTTCCTACTGACAGGCAGGCTTGTCTTGTTACAGTATATACAGCTACCTGAAGAAAATTGCTGGTGTTCTTTTGATCCTATTAGTACCACAGTCAGGCAGCTAGACTATTTACAGTTAGTGCAGTGCGTCCTGCTCACAGTGTTCTGCTAAACCTACAAGTTACATACCTCCCAACTTTGGAACTTGAGAATGAGGGACACCTAGGGATGGAAAAGACATGCGTAGCACATCGCGATAATAATGGGCGTGGTCTTAATTGTGTTGAATTTTGAGGTGGCTAAAAGGAACATGGTTAACCACATGCCGACCGGGCCATAGCCGAAAGACGGCCACAGCGCGGTCGGCTTATCCTGGGAGGGCGTCCATGGACGTCCTCCCAGAATACTGCTCTCGCGCGCCCCCTGGGGCGCGCACCCGAGAACTTCCGTGACCGCCGGGTCCAGAGGACCCGGCGCATCACGGATCACGGTGAATGGCTGCTAATCGCGGCCGTTTACCATGTGATCGCTCCGTCAAATGACGGAGCGATCAACTGTAAACAAACCGGCGTCATGTCATGACGCCGGTTCCTCCCTCCCCTCTGTGTGCCGATCGGTACAGAGGGGGGAGGAGCGGGGGAGGGATCGGATGGTAGCAGCGTTGTGGGCTGCATCTGTAGTGCCCACAACGCTGCTCTGTGACAAATACAGTCACATCCATCCATCCATCCCACCATGATCAGCCATCCCTCCATAATATAATACCCTGCAATGCTCTGCACTACTCTGCAACACCCCACAATACTCTGCAATATTCTGCAACACCCCACAATACTCTGCAATACTCTGCAACACCCCACAATACTCTGCAATACCCCACAATGCTCTGCAATACTCTGCAATACCCCACAATGCTCTGCAATACTCTGCATTACCCCACAATGCTCTGCACTACTCTGCAACACCCCACAATACTTTGCAATACTCTGCAACACCCCACAATACTCTGCAATACTCTGCAACACCCCACAATACTCTGCAATACCCCACAATGCTCTGCAATACTCTGCAATACCCCACAATGCTCTGCAATACTCTGCATTACCCCACAATGCTCTGCAATACTCTGCAATACCCCACAATGCTCTGCAATACTCTGCAATACCCCACAATGCTCTGCACTACTCCGCAACACCCCACAATACTCTGCAATACCCCGAAATACCCCACAATACTCTGCAATACCCCGCAATACCCCACAATACTCTGCAATACCCCGCAATACCCCACAATACTCTGCAATACCCCGCAATACTCTGCAATACCCCACAATACTCTGCAATACCCAACAATACTCTGCAATACCCCACAATACTCTGCAATACCCCACAATACTCTGCAATACCCCACAATACTCTGCAATACCCCGCAATTCTCTGCACTACTCCGCAACACCCCGCAATAGTCTGTACTACTCCACAACACCCTGCAATACTCTGCAACACCCCGCAATACTTTGCACTACTCCGCAACACCCCGCAATACTCTGCAATACTCTGTACTACTCCACAACACCCTGCAATACTCTGCAACACCCTGCAATACTCTGCAACACCCCGCAATACTCTGCAACACCCCGCAATACTCTGCAACACCCCGCAATACTCTGCAACACCCCGCAATACCCAGTCATACTCGGCGATACCCAGCCATGTGCAGCCATACCCTGCCATGCTCAGCCATATTCAGCTGTACTCGGCCTCTGTATGTGGCCAGGCTGTGGAAGTCTCACACATGTGGTATCGCTGTACTCAGGAGGAGTAGGAGAATCTATTTTGGGGTGTTATTTTTGGTATGTACATGCTTTGTGTTAAAAAAAAAAGTGTTTTAACCACTTCCTGCCTGCCAGCCGTCATACGACGTCCTTGACTTTGTGCGGGGATATCTGAATGATGGGTGCAGCTACAGGCATCATTCAGATATCATCTTTTTCAGCCGGCAATTCCCTACACCATAGGGACAATCATAGCGGCTGTTCCACTGCTTGATCGTTCTTATGGGAGGCGAGAGGGGACCACCCCCCTTCCCGCCGCCCTCCGGTGCTTCTACTGTCTCAGCGCTACGATCGAAGCCAGGATCGTTTTTTTTTTTTTATTATTTCAGGCTTCCCAGCCTAGAGGTGAGATGTGGGGTCTTATTGACCCCATATCTCACTGTAAAGAGGACCTGTCATGCCATATTCCTATTACAAGGGATGTTTACATTCCTTGTAATAGGAATAAAAGTGATCAAAAAAAATTTTTTGGGGAAAAAAGTGTCAAACTAAAATAAATAAAGTAAAATGAACAATAAAAAAAAAATAATAATTTTTTAAAGCGCCCCTGTCCGTGTGCTCGCATGCAGAAGCGAATGCACAGGTAAGTCCCGCCCACATATGAAAACGGTGTTCAAACCACACATGTGAGGTATCGCTGCGATCGGTAGAGCGAGAGAAATAATTTTGGCCCTAGACCTCCTCTGTAACTCAAAACATGTAACCAGTAAAAATTTTTAAAGCGTCGCCTATGGGGATTTTTAAGTAGCGAAGTTTGGCGCCATTCCACGAGCGTGAGCGATTTTGAAGGGTGACATGTTAGGTATCTATTTACTCGGCGTAACTTCATCTTTCACATTATGCAAAAACATTGGGCCAACTTTATTGCTTTTGTTTTTTTTTAAAGTACAAAACTGTTTTTTTTCCCAAAAAAAAGCGTTCAAAAAATTGCTGCGCAAATACCGTGCAAGATAAAAAGTTGCAACAACCGCCATTGTATTCTCTAGGGTCTTTGCAAAAAAAAACATATATAATGTTTTGGGGTTCTATGTAATTTGCTAGCAAATAAATGATGATTTTTACATGTAGGAGAGAAATGTCAGAATTGGCCTGGGTGCTCCAGAACGCCTGAAGGTGCTCCCTGCATGTTGGGCCTCTGTATGTGGCCACGCTGTGTAAAAGTCTCACACATGTGGTATCGCCGTACTCGGGAGTAATAGCAGAATGTGTTTTGGGGTGTAATTTGTGGTATGCATATGTGGTGTGTGAGAAATAACCTGCTAATATGACATTTTTGTGGGAAAAAAAAATAAATAAATAAAAATCTTGATTTTGCAAAGAATCGTGGGAAAAAATGACAACTTCAAAAAACTCATCATGCATCTTCCTAAATACCTTGGAATGTCTTCTTTCCAAAAAGGGGTCATTTGGGGGGTATTTGTACTTTTCTGGCATGTTAAGGTCTCAAGAATATAGATAGGCCGTCAGTAATTCAGGTGTGATCAATTTTCAGATATTGGCACCATAGCTTTTGGACTCTATAACTTTCACAAAGACCAAATAATTTACACCGATTTGTACTTATTTTTACCAAAGATATGTAGCGGTATAAATTGTGGCCAAAATTTACAAAGAAAAATTACTAAATTTGCTAAATTTTATAACAGAAACAAAGAAAATTTCATTTTTTTACCGAATTTTCAGTCTTTTTTCTTTTATAGCGCAAAAAATAAAAAACCCAACGGTGATTAAATACCACCAAAAGAAAGCTCTATTTGTGTGAAAAAAAGGACAAAAATTTCATATAGATACAGTGTTGCATGACTGAGTAATTGTCATTCAAAATGTGAGAGCACCGAAAGCTGAAAATTGGTCTGGTTAGGAAGGGGGTTTAAGTGCCCAGTTGTCAAGTGGTTAAATAGAGTCTAAAGCGGTATTAAACCCACAAGCAAACATTTTTATTATATTTCAGCTTACAAATTCTTAGATGTGATGGCTGCATTAGTTTTCTTTTTCTTTCTTTTTTAGGTTTTCTTCTATTTTCACCTGGTGATCCAGCCAGTATGTTTTTTTTTGTTTTTCAAAAGAACAAGCTGTCCTGCAGATGTAGTCATTAGAGAGTTGAGACAAACCATTTACCATTGACTGGGGTGCTTACAATGATCAGCTTTTTGTAAGATCTTTATCCTGAAAGAAAAAATATGTTTGCTGCAATTGCTTATAAAGTATTAGTGTATTTAAATCTTCTAGTCCATCTAACACTCCCTTCCTTCCAGACTGACAATGTTGCTGTTCAAAGGTGCCCCCATTGCTCTTTCATCCAGAGTTTTGTCTCACTAATACAGGAGGTGTGTTACTGACCAGATTACCTGGGAAAAAATTAAAAAAAACAAAAAAAAAAACAAATGCAGCCACCACATCTAATGATTACTAAGCTGAAATATATTACATTTTTGATTTTGGGTTTATTACGGCTTTACAGTGGTATATACTGTACACAGTCCGCAGTCCTCATACCCACAAAATACTCCTTAATTTCTGCGCTATGAATGAGAGGCCCGCTGACATAAACCTACACCATGTATACACTCAGATACAGTTACGGGCTGAGGTATACATAGTCACCCTTTATATCAGAATCTCCCCTTCACATCAGGTGCCCCCTTCACATCAAAGTCCCCTCCTTCACACCAGTAGTTCCCCTTTACATCAGAAGACCCCTTACATTAAGAGCCACCCTTTCACATCAGAGTCCCCTTTTACAGCAAGAGTCCTCCTTTACATCTGCAATGGCCCTTAAATTTGGGGCCCCCTTTTTTATCAGAGTCCCCCTTTAACATTGGTAGTCCCCCTTTAACATTGGTAGTCTCCCCTCGGTAGTTTACAATTACATCAGCAGTCTTCCCTTGACATCAAGAGTCCCCCTTTACATCAGGCACTGGGGGGTGTTAGGAGGGGTGATCCAGGGATATGAAATCCATAGACAGAGATCCTAAGCCGAGGATGAAGACAGCTATGAGGGAGATAATACAGGCTGGATTACAGTGTGAAGTGGAGGGAGTTGGGCTGTGGACAGGAGAAGTATCCGGGGAATGGAGGAGCTCCGGAGTCTATCAGGAACTTGTGGCAGGGAAAGGGTGCAGTGCAGGCATTTAATGAAGAGGGAATGGAGGTCTGCTGTGTGGGGACAGGAGTGACTGATAACAGGGAAGAGGAGAGGAGTATTAGGATCAGAGATGCCGTGGGGGGAGGAGAACATTAATCAGAGCTGGGGGACTTGAATCACTGATTGCAGGGAGAGGAGTAGCGGAGCTGTCAGTGGTGGGGAATGAGAGGAGAAAAGCAGATGAGCCGGACAGAGAGGAGAGCTTGCAGGGAGGAGAAAGTGTGTAGGTGCAGGGGGGGGGGGGGGTAGGGGGATCACCTACCAGATCGGCTGCAGGGATTGAGAATGGGGGCACTGTTTGCTGACCTTTCCATTGCTGGGAGGAGATGGGGGTGGGTAAGCAAACTGTAAAGTTCCAATGTGACAGTGGCAATGCAGGAGTGCTACAGTGACATCATGAAGCTGGAGAGGAATGAGAGCACATTCCGCACCTCCTCCGGGCTCTCTCCTGTTCTCCTGATTTGATTTTTCTCATCCAGAGCTAAGCTGACAGGAGTGATGATGCCGCTGTCACTACTCCTGTCAGCCTTGTAGTGGCAGAAACGCTCCTCCCACCATCCCCAGCTCACATGTTGCCATCATATTTCTGCTTCCTCCTTGTTCCTGCTCTGTGGCCCTGGATGATGATCCCTGAACAGTCCGTACACCCTCCATGTACCTTTTCTTCACAGTCACCGCTGGCTGCAGTCCTGCCTTCTGCTCTCAAAACTTCCTGCGAGAGTCAGGCAGACAGGCATCCCCTCCATATCATTCCACCAGGGAGAGATAGGCTGGGGGCCGGAACTTTAAACTAACTGTCGGCAAATGCGGCTCTAGCTGCCTCCGCCCCTACATTAAAAAAAAGAGTTCCCGCTCTGCTACTGCCTCCTGGGGCCCCACTGATGGAAGGATGGGGCCCCGGAAATGTTATTTAATAATTGGTCAATCTAGGAGCTGGTCACAAGCCTTAAACTGCCTGCACTTTACAAGAGTGAGTGGCAGTGGAGGCAATGCGGGAAACAAATCAGCTGAGCGGGACTGCGGGACATAAGTCCAAATCCGGGGCTGTCCCGCAGAATCCGGGACTGTTGGGAGGTATGAAGTTAGTGGGGTGCGTCCTGCTCACAGTGTTCAGCTAAACCTACAAGTTAGTGCGGTGTGTCATCCTCACAGTGTTCAGCTAAACCTACAAGTTAGTGCGGTGTGTCATCCTCACAGTGTTCAGCTAAAACTACAAGTTAGTGCAGTGCATCCTGCTCACAGTGTTCACCTAAAACTACAAGTTAGTGCGGTGCGTCCACCTCACAGTGTTCAGCTAAAACTATAAGTTAGTGCGGTGCGTCCACCTCACAGTGATCAGCTAAACCTACAAGTTAGTGCGGTGCGTCCTGCTCACAGTGTTCAGCTAAAACTACAAGTTAGTGCGGTGCATCCTGCTCACAGTGTTCAGCTAAAACTACAAGTTAGTGCGGTGCGTCCACCTCACAGTGTTCAGCTAAAACTATAAGTTAGTGCGGTGCGTCCACCTCACAGTGATCAGCTAAACCTACAAGTTAGTGTGGTGCGTCCTGCTCACAGTGTTCAGCTAAAACTACAAGTTAGTGGGGTACGTCCTCCTCACAGTGTTCAGCTAAACCTACAAGTTAGTGCAGTGTGTCCTGCTCACAGTTTTCAGCTAAACCTACAAGTTAGTGTGGTGCGTCCACCTCACAGTGTTCAGCTAAACCTACAAGTTAGTGCGGTGCGTCCTCCTCACAGTGTTCAGCTAAACCTACAAGTTAGTGCAGTGCGTCCTGCTCACAGTGTTCAGCTAAAACTATAAGTTAGTGCGGTGCGTCCTGCTCACAGTGTTCAGCTAAAACTACAAGTTAGTGCTGTGCGTCCTGCTCACAGTGTTCAGCTAAACCTACAAGTTAGTGTAGTGAGACCTCTGCACAGTGTTCATCTAAAGCTACAAGTTAGTGCAGTGCGTCCTGCTCACAGTGTTCAGCTAAAACTACAAGTTAGTGTGGTGCGTCCTGCTCACAGTGTTCAGCTAAAACTACAAGTTAGTGGGGTGCGTCCTGATCACAGTGTTCAGCTAAACCTACAAGTTATTTTTTGCGAGCTCTGCACAGTGTTCAGCTAAAGCTACCTGTAGAAGGTTGGTGGTGTTTTCATACTACAGGCAGGCAGTTGATTTTGCTAGCTGCAGTATCAGTACATATATATATATATATATCCAAGCTTAGTGCAGCTACAGGCCATAAGTATGTCCGGAAGGCCAAGAAGGAGAGGCAGACAGTCACAAGCCAATAAAAGAGGGCAAGCAGGCTCTGTGTCTAGTGCTGGTCATGGAGATGGTGCATCCTCATCAGCACGTGGCTGTGGGACACGCTTGGCCTTTTTTTCGGCAGCTGGCCGTGTTGAGCCGCAACATGCGGAAGACTTGGTCGAGTGGATGACCAAGCCATCCTCATCCTCCTCTCTCACCCATGCCCAGTGTACTTTGGCAAAGCAGCAGCCTCTTCCCTTGGCTCAATGTCATCAGTGACTCCTTCCCTAGCCCCACCATGAGTCCAGGAGTCCCTCGAACTGTTTGACCACAGTGTTGGGTACATGCTCCAGGAGGATGCCCAGCGTTTGGAAGGCTCTGATGATGATACTGAGCTCAATGAAGGCAGTAACGTGAGCAAGGACAGAGGGGGTGCCCAAGAAGGACAGCAATCTGGCAGTCATGCTCCCCCTGCTGCAGCATACTGCCAGGTTTGCTCCAGTGATGAGGAGGGAGGGGATGATGAGGTCACTGACTCAACGTGGGTGCCTGATAGGAGAGAGGAGGAGGAGGAGGAGGAGGAGGCGGCACATCACCAACGAGGCAGGATGCCCTCCAGGGGCCAGCCTAAGGGCAGCACATTGACTGCATCACACCCCAAAGCTCCACATGTGCAGGGCGCTGCAGTCTCTGCGCGTTATTCAAAAAGTTCTTTGGTGTGGGCCTTTTTTGAGACGAGTGCATCAGATCGCACCGCTGCTATTTGCAACATATGTCTCAAGCGTATCTCGCGTGGCCAAAACATCTCCCGCTTGGGTACCACATGCTTGACCAGACATATGTTGACCTGCCATGCAGTTCGTTGGCAAGTGTATCTAAAAGACCCACACCAAAGAACAAAAAGGACCTCTCCTTGCTCCTCATCAGCTGAGATCTCCAACCCCACTATACCTTCAGTCCTCTCTGAGACCTGCACTGAGAGGAATGAAGGTGTAGAATTAGGTGTGTCACAGCCAAGTACTTGTGGGCAATCTGCTTTTGGTACACCGACGTCAGATTGTACCAGGCAAATTTCCCTGCCCCAGCTGCTGCACCTCCGAAAGAAGTTTGCTCCCAGCCATCCACATGCGCAGCGGTTGAAGCTTGGCAAAATTGCTAGCACTTCAACTGCTGCCTTTTCAGTTGGTAGACTCTGCCCCCTTCCGTGAGTTTGTGGAATGTGCGGTTCCTCAGTGGCAGGTACCCAAACGCCACTTTTTCTCACGGAAGGCAATTCCGGCTCTCTACCGGCATGTGGAAGGCAATGTCCATGCCTCGCTGGACAGGGCGGTCAGCGGTAAGGTGCATATTACTGCTGACTCATGGTCCAGCAGGCATGGACAGGGACGTTACCTAAGTTTCACGGCACATTGGGTGACTCTGCTGGCAGCTGGGAAGGATGCAGGACAAGGTGTAGTAGTGTTGGAGGTTGTTCCGCCACCACGCCTCCAAAATGCTAATGATTGTGACACACCTCTCTCTCCTCCACCCCCTCCTCTTCTTCTTCCTCCATGGCTTCTTCCTGTGCTTTGTCCTCGGAACCAGTGGTGCTCCGTAGCCGTTCAAGGGGCTACACAAGTACGCAGGCCAAAAGATGCCATGCGGTGCTTGAGCTGGTGTGCTTGGGGGACAGGAGTCACACTGGGGCAGAGGTTCTGTCAGCTCTGCAGGGGCAGGTTTAGAGGTGGTTGACGCCACGCCAACTTAAGGTAGGAATGGTGGTTTGCGACAATGGCACCAACCTCCTCTCTGCCCCCCGACAGGGACAAATGACCCATGTGCCCATGTTTGGCTCACGTCCTTAACTTGGTGGTGCAGCGGTTCTTGGGCAGGTACCCGGGCTTACAGGATGTCCTGAGGCAGGCCAGGAAAGTCTGTGTGCATTTCCGCCGGTCATATAATGCCAGTGCTCGGCCGACGGACCTCCAAAAGGAGTTTAACCTGCCCAAGAACCGCCTCATCTGTGACATGCCCACTAGGTGGAACTCAACGTTGGCCATGCTGCAGCGGCTGCACACGCGGCAGAGGGCCATCAATGAGTACCTGTGCGACTATGGCACCAGGACAGGGTCAGGGGAGCTTGGTTTTTTTTCCCCACGCCAGTGTGCCATGATCAGGGATGCATGCACTGTCCTGTCACCATTTGAGGAGGCCACGAGGATGGTGAGCAGTGACAGTGCATGCATCAGTGACACTGTCCCCCTTGTCCACCTGTTGGAGCACATGCTGTGTGGAATAATGGACAGGGCACTTGAGGCAGAACAGAGGCAGGAAGAGGAGGACTTCCTTAGCTCTCAAGGCCCCCTTTATCCAGACAGTGTTCCTGCATGCCCGCCGATCACACAGGAAGAGGACGAGGAGGAGGAGGACGAGGAGGAGGAAGATTGTGTCAGTATGGAGGTGGAGCCTGGCACTCAGCATCAGCAGCAGTCTTTAAGGGATCAGTCCCAAGAAACACATGGACTTGTACGTGGCTGGGAGGAGGTGGCTGCGGACCATGTCGTCCTTAGTGACCCAGAGGACTCCGGACCAAATGCCTCAGCAAACCTATGCTGCATGGCCTCCCTGATCCTGCAAAGCCTGCGTAAGGATCCTTGTATTCGTGGTATCAAGGAGAAGGACCAATACTGGCTGGCAACCCTCCTTGATCCACATTACAAGGGTAAGGTTGCGGACCTTATCTTGCCATCGCAGAGGGAGCAGAGGATGAAACATCTTCGGAGGCCTTGCAGAAAGGTCTGTGCAACGCGTTCCCAGATACTGGGAGGTTACAAACTCCTGTTTCTGGACAACGTGTTGCTGAGGCTTCGGTCAGTCAAAGAAGGAGCGGTGGAGAAGGTGGCCGTCTGACCGATGCGTTCAGACAATTTTTTAGTCCGCAGCCCCAAGGTATGATCGGTTCCAGCAACCATCGCCAGCGTCTGGTTTACATGGTGCAGGAATACCTGGGGGCAAGATCTGACTTGGACACCTTTCCCACCGAAAATCCTCTGGGTTACTGGGTCTTGAGGATGGATCACTGGCCATAGCTTGCACAGTATGCAATTGAGCTACTGGCCTGTCCTTCATCCAGCGTTCTTTTGGAACGCACATTCAGTGCTGCTGGAGGCTTTGTAACCAATCACAGGGTGCATCTGTCCACCGACTCGGTCGATCGACTGACCTTCATAAATATGAATCAGTCTTGGATCACCACCAGCTACCAAGCACCTGATGCTGATGTAACCGAATAATTTTTTTTAAAATCTCAGATCCCTTCAAAGACTGCCTATGCTGATGCTGAGTGACTATCCCTGAGTAATTATCCTCTTCCTCCTCAATGATCACGCTGATAGGTTGTAAGAACATTTTTGGTTCTGGGCGCCACCACCAGTGCCTAAGGCCCCAAATTTTCAGCCCCTGTTTAAGAGGGGTGTGTAATTACAATTTTTGATGCAATACTTTGCAGCAGGGCTCATTTCTGCGTTACAACTAGAGTGTCTGTGAGGGGTTGCAGTGTTGTGGCACCAGCACCAGTGCCTAAGGCCCAATTTTTCAGCCCTTGTTTAACAGGGGCGTGTAATAACAATTTTTGATGAAATACTTTGCAGCAGGGCTCATTTCTGCATTCCAACTAGAGTATCCGTGAGGGTTTGCAGTGTTGTAGCACCAGTGCCTAAGGCCCAATTTTTCAGCCCCTGTTTAACAGGGGCGTGTAATTACAATTTTTGATGCAATACTTTGCAGCAGGGCTTGTTCCTGCGTTCCAACTAGAGTGTCTGTGAGGGGTTGCAGTGTTGTGGCACCAGCACCAGTGCCTAAGGCCTAATTTTTCAGCCCCTGTTCAACAGGGGCATGTAATTACAATTCTTGATCTAATATTTCACAGCAGGGCCCATTTCTGCACCCACCAAGAGTGAGTGAGGACTTACAGTGTTGTGGCACCACCACCACCACCACCAAAGGCCCAGTTTTTCAGCCCCTGTTCAACAGGGGCATATAATTACAATTCTTGATCTAATATTTCACAGCAGGGCCCTGTGAGGGCTTACAGTGTTGTGGCCACAACAACACCTAAGGCCCAAATTTCTGCTGAGTATATAGGGCAGGCCCCTACTTTCAAACATCCAACTTACAAACAACTCCTACTTGCAAATGGAGGGAGACAACAGGAAGTGAGATGAAATCTACCCCTAGGAAGGGAAATTCTCTCCTGTAAGAGTTAATATGGGAAAAACATTTCTCCTTTACACTGATGCTTTCCAATCCTTGTTCCACAAAAAAACCCACATTTTAAAAAAACATTTGTCATTGGGAAAAAAAAGTGAGGTGGAAATCTTCTGAAGAGGAGGAAAGACAGCAAAACAAATGTCACAGGGGTGATAACCCTTCCCTATGTTTTCCAAAAAGCTTAAAAAAGATTTTTTGGCTGGAGCTAAACACGTTAAAAATGTACCCGGTGCCCTGTATGCAGATCAAGGTTCTGGGTGCATGAATAGGGGGGGCGGTGCCCTGTATGTAGATCAGGGTTCTGGATGGATGATTAGGGGGGCGGTGCCCTGTATGTAGATCATGGTATTGGATGCATGACTGGGGGGGTGGTGCCCTGTATGTAGATTAGGGTTCTGGATGGATGACTGGGGGGGCGGTGCCCTGTATGTAGATTAGGGTTCTGGATGCATGACTAGGGGGGGCGGTGCCCTGTATGTAGATCAAGGTTCTGGATGGATGACTGGGGGGCGGTGCCCTGTATGTAGATCAAGGTTCTGGATGCATGACTGGGGGGACGGTGCCCTGTATGTAGATCGGGGTTCTGGATGCATGACTGGGGGGGCGGTGCCCTGTATGCAGATCAGGGTTCTGGATGCATGACTAGGGGCAGTGCCCTGTATGTAGATCAGGGTTCTGGATGCATGACTAGGGGTGGTGCCCTGTATGTAGATCAGGGTTCTGGATGCATGACTGGGGGGGCGGTGTCCTGTATGTAGATCATGGTATTGGATGCATGACTGGGGGGGCGGTGCCCTGTATGTAGATCAAGGTTCTGGGTGCATGACTAGGGGCAGTGCCCTGTATGTAGATCAGGGTTCTGGATGCATGACTAGGGGGCGATGCCCTGTATGTAGATCAGGGTTCTGGATGCATGAATGGGAGGGCAGTGCCCTGTATGTAGATCAGGGTTCTGGATGCAAGACTAGGGGGGCAGTGCCCTGTATGTAGAGCAGGGTTCTGGATGCATGACTGGGGGGGCGGTGCTCTGTATGTAGATCAAGGTTCTGGATGCATGAATGGGAGGATAGTGCCCTGTATGTAGATCAAGGTATTGGATGCATGACTGGGGGGCGGTGACCTGTATGTAGATCAGGGTTCTGGATGCATGAATAGGGGGAGCGGTGCTCTGTATGTAGATCAAGGTTCTGGATGCATGACTGGGGGGGTGGTGCCCTGTATGTAGATCAGGGTTCTGGATGCATGACTGGGGGGGCGGTGCCCTGTATGTAGATCAGGGTTCTGGATGCATGACTGGGGGCGGTGCCCTGTATGTAGATCAGGGTTCTGGATGCATGACTGGGAGGGCGGTTCCCTATATGTAGATCAAGGTTCTGGAATGCATGACAGGGGGGTGCCCTGTATGTATATCAGGGTTCTGGATGCATGACTGGGGGGGCGGTGCCCTGTATGTAGATCAAGGTTCTGGATGCATGAATGGGAGGGGGGTACCCTGTATGTAGATCAAGGTTCTGGATGCATGACTGGGGGGGTGCCCTGTATGTAGATCAGGGTTCTGGATGCATGTATAGGGGGCGGTGCCCTGTATGTAGATCAAGGTTCTGGATATATGAATGGGAGGGCGGTGCCCTGTATGTAGATCAAGGTTCTGGATATATGAATGGGAGGGCGGTGCCCGGTATGTAGATCAGGGTTCTGGATGCATGACTGTAGGGGCGGTGCCCTGTATGTAGATCAGGGTTCTGGATGCATGACTGGGGGGGCGGTGCCCTGTATGTAGATCAGGGTTCTGGATGCATGAATAGGGGGGCGGTGCCCTGTATGTAGATCAGGGTTCTGGATGGATGACTAGGGGGGGCGGTGCCCTGTATGTAGATCAGGGTTCTGGATGCATTACTAAGGGGCGGTGCCCTGTATGTAGATCAAGGTTCTGGATGGATGACTAGGGGGGGCGGTGCCCTGTATGTAGATTAGGGTTCTGGATGCATTACTAAGGGGCGGTGCCCTGTATGTAGATCAGGGTTCTGGATGCATGACTAGGGGGGCGGTGCCCTGTATGTAGATCAGGGTTCTGGATGCATGACTAGGGGGGGCGGTGCCCTGTATGTAGATCAGGGTTCTGGATGGATGACTAGGGGGGGCGGTGCCCTCTATGTAGATCAGGGTTCTGGATGTATGACTAGGGGGGAGGTGCCCTGTATGTAGATCAGGGTTCTGGATGCATGACTAGGGGGGACGGTGCCCTGTATGTAGATCAGGGTTCTGGATGCATGAATGGGAGGGCAGTGCCCTGTATGTAGATCAGGGTTCTGGATGGATGACTAGGGGCGGTGCCCTGTATGTAGATCAAGGTTCTGGATGGATGACTAGGAGGGCAGTGACCTGTATGTAGATTAGGGTTCTGGATGCATGTATAGGGGGGGCGGTGCCCTGTATGTAGATCAAGGTTCTGGATGCATGAATGGGAGGACGGTGCCCTGTATGTAGATCAGGTTTCTGGATGCATGAATAGGGGGCGGTGCCCTGTATGTAGATCAGGGTTCTGGATGCATGACTAGGGGGTGGTGCCCTGTATGTAGATTAGGGTTCTGGATGCATGACTGGGGGGGGCGGTGCCCTGTATGTAGATCAGGGTTCTGGATGCATGTATAGGGGGGGCGGTGCCCTGTATGTAGATCAGGGTTCTTGATGCATGACTAGGGGGTGGTGCCCTGTATGTAGATTAGGGTTCTGGATGCATGACTGGGGGGGGCGGTGCCCTGTATGTAGATCAGGGTTCTGGATGCATGTATAGGGGGGGGCGGTGCCCTGTATGTAGATCAGGGTTCTGGATGCATGACTAAGGGGCGGTGCCCTGTATGTAGATCAGGGTTCTGGATGCATGTATAGGGGGGGCGGTGCCCTGTATGTAGATCAGGGTTCTGGATGCATGTATAGGGGGGGCGGTGCCCTGTATGTAGATCAAGGTTCTGGATGCATGAATGGGAGGGCGGTGCCCTGTATGTAGATGAGGGTTCTGGATGGATGACTAGGAGGCGGTGCCCTGTATGTAGATTAGAGTTCTGGATGCATGACTGGGGGGGGCGGTGCCCTGTATGTAGATGAGGGTTCTGGATGCATGACTGGGGGGGCGGTGCCCTGTATGTAGATCAGGGTTCTGGATGCATGACTAGGGGGCGGTGCCCTGTGTGTAGATCAGGGTTCTGGATGCATGTATAGGGGGGGCGGTGCCCTGTATGTAGATCAGGGTTTCTGGCTGCATTACTAGGGGGGCGGTGCCCTGTATGTAGATCAGGGTTCTGGATGCATGACTGGGGGGGCGGTGCCCTGTATGTAGATCAGGGTTCTGGATGCATGACTGGGGGGGCGGTGCCCTGTATGTAGATCAAGGTTCTGGAATGCATGACTGGGGGGGTGCCCTGTATGTAGATCGGGGTTCCGGATGCATGAATAGGGGGGCGGTGCCCTGTATGTAGATCGGGGTTCTGGATGCATGACTAGGGGGGGCGGTGCCCTGTATGTAGATCAAGGTTCTGGGTTTATGAATAGGGGGGGCGGTGCCCTGTATGTAGATCAGGGTTCTGGATGCATGACTAGGGGGGGCGGTGCCCTGTATGTAGATCAAGGTTCTGGGTTTATGACTAGGGGGGGCGGTGCCCTGTATGTAGATCAGGGTTCTGGATGCATGACTAGGGGGGTGGTGCCTGTATGTAGATCAGGGTTCTGGATGCATGACTAGGGGGGCGGTGCCCTGTATGTAGATCAGGGTTCTAGATGCATGAATAGGGGGGCGGTGCCCTGTATGTAGATCAGGGTTCTGGATGCATGAATGGGAGGGTGGTGCCCTGTATGTAGATCAGGGTTCTGGATGCATGACTGGGGGGTGGTGCCCTGTATGTAGATCGGGGTTCTGGATGGATGACTAGGAGGCGGTGCCCTGTATGTAGATCAGGGTTCTGGATGCATGACTGGGAGGGCGGTGCCCTGTATGCAGATCAGTGTTCTGGATGTATGTATAGGGGGGGCGGTGCCCTGTATGTAGATCAAGGTTCTGGATGGATGACTAGGAGGCGGTGCCCTGTATGCAGATCAGGGTTCTGGATGCATGTATAGGGGTGGCGGTGCCCTGTATGTAGATCAGGGTTCTGGATTCATGACTAGGGGAGGCGGTGCCCTGTATGTAGATCAAGGTTCTGGATGCATGAATGGGAGGGCGGTGCCCTGTATGTAGATCGGGGTTCTAGATGCATGACTAGGAGGCGGTGCCCTGTATGCAGATCAGGGTTCTGGATGCATGACTGGGGGCGGTGCCCTGTATGCAGATCAGGGTTCTGGATGCATGTATAGGGGTGGCGGTGCCCTGTATGTAGATCAGGGTTCTGGATTCATGACTAGGGGAGGCGGTGCCCTGTATGTAGATCAAGGTTCTGGATGCATGAATGGGAGGGCGGTGCCCTGTATGTAGATCGGGGTTCTAGATGCATGACTAGGAGGCGGTGCCCTGTATGTAGATCAGGGTTCTGGATGCATGACTAGGAGGCAGTGCCCTGTATGCAGATCAGTGTTCTGGATGTATGTATAGGGGGAGCGGTGCCCTGTATGTAGATCAGGGTTCTGGATGCATGACTGGGGGCGGTGCCCTGTATGCAGATCAGGGTTCTGGATGCATGTATAGGGGTGGCGGTGCCCTGTATGTAGATCAGGGTTCTGGATTCATGACTAGGGGAGGCGGTGCCCTGTATGTAGATCAAGGTTCTGGATGCATGTATAGGGGGGCGGTGCCCTGTATGTAGATCAGGGTTCTGGATGCATGATTAGGGGGGCGGTGCCCTGTATGTAGATCAGGGTTCTGGATGCATGTATAGGGGGGCGGTGCCCTGTATGTAGATCAGGGTTCTGGATGCATGATTAGGGGGGCGGTGCCCTGTATGTAGATCAAGGTTCTGGATGCATGAAGAGGGGGGCGGTGCCCTGTATGTAGATCAAGGTTCTGGGTGCATGACTAGGGGCGGTGCCCTGTATGTAGATTAGGGTTCTGGATGCATGACTGGGGGGGGGCGGTGCCCTGTATGTAGATCAAGGTTCTGGATGGATGACTAGGGGGGCAGTGACCTGTATGTAGATCAGGGTTCTGGATGCATGACTAGGGGGCGGTGCCCTGTATGTAGATTAGGGTTCTGGATGCATGACTGGGGGGGGGGCGGTGCCCTGTATGTAGATCAGGGTTCTGGATGCATGTATAGGGGGGGCGGTGCCCTGTATGTAGATCAGGGTTCTGGATGCATGAATGGGAGGGCGGTGCCCTGTATGTAGATCGGGGTTCTGGATGCATGAATGGGAGGGCGGTGCCCTGTATGTAGATCAGGGTTCTGGATGCATGAATAGGGGGGCGGTGCCCTGTATGTAGATTAGAGTTCTGGATGCATGACTGGGGGGGGCGGTGCCCTGTATGTAGATTAGAGTTCTGGATGCATGACTGGGGGGGGCGGTGCCCTGTATGTAGATCAGGGTTCTGGATGCATGTATAGGGGGGGGCGGTGCCCTGTATGTAGATCGGGGTTCTGGATGCATGAATGGGAGGGCGGTGCCCTGTATGTAGATCAAGGTTCTGGATGCATGAATAGGGGGCTGTGTCCTGTATGTAGATCAGGGTTCTGGATGCATGAATAGGGGGGCGGTGCCCTTTATGTAGATCAGGGTTCTGGATGCATGAATAGGGGGCGGTGCCCTGTATGTAGATCAGGGTTCTGGATGGATGACTGGGGGGGCGGTGCCCTGTATGTAGATCAGGGTTCTGGATGCATGACTGGGGGGGGCGGTGCCCTGTATGTAGATCAGGGTTCTGGATGCATGACTGGGGGGGCGGTGCCCTGTATGTAGATCAGGGTTCTGGATGCATGTATAGGGGGGGCGATGCCCTGTATGTAGATCAGGGTTCTGGATGCATGTATAGGGGGGGCGGTGCCCTGTATGTAGATCAAGGTTCTGGATGCATGACTGGGGGGGTGGTGCCCTGTATGTAGATCAGGGTTCTGGATGCATGTATAGGGGGCGGTGCCCTGTATGTAGATCAGGGTTCTGGATGCATGACTGGGGGGGCGGTGCCCTGTATGTAGATCAAGGTTCTGGAGTGCATGACTGGGGGGGTGCCCTGTATGTAAATCGGGGTTCCGGATGCATGAATAGGGGGGCGGTGCCCTGTATGTAGATCAAGGTTCTGGATGGATGACTAGGGGGGGGCGGTGCCCTGTATGTAGATCAGGGTTCTGGATGCATGAATAGGGGGGTGGTGCCCTGTTTGTAGATCATGGTTCTGGATGCATGACTAGGGGGTGGTGCCCTGTATGTAGATCAGGGTTCTGGATGCATGACTAGGGGGGGCGGTGCCCTGCATGTAGATCGGGGTTCTGGATGCATGACTAGGGGGCGGTGCCCTGTATGTAGATCAGGGTTCTAGATGCATGAATGGGGGGGCGGTGCCCTGTATGTAGATCAGGGTTCTGGATGCATGAATAGGGGGTGGTGCCCTGTATGTAGATCAGGGTTCTGGATGGATGACTAGGGGGGCGGTGCCCTGTATGTAGATCAGGGTTCTGGATGCATGAATGGGAGGGCAGTGCCCTGTATGTAGATCAGGGTTCTGGATGCATGACGGGGGGGCGGTGCCCTGTATGTAGATCAGGGTTCTGGATGCATGACGGGGGGGCGGTGCCCTGTATGTAGATCAGGGTTCTGGATGCATGACGGGGGAGCGGTGCCCTGTATGTAGATCAAGGTTCTGGATGCATGAATGGGAGGGCGGTGCCCTGTATGTAGATCAGGGTTCTGGATGCATGACTAGGGGGACGGTGCCCTGTATGTAGATTAGGGTTCTGGATGCATGAATGGGAGGGCAGTGCCCTTTATGTAGATCAGGGTTCTGGATGCATGACTGGGGGCGGTGCCTTGTATGT
Organism: Lithobates clamitans; assembly: GCA_037952925.1. Lineage (NCBI taxonomy): Eukaryota > Metazoa > Chordata > Amphibia > Anura > Ranidae > Lithobates > Lithobates clamitans. Next base: position 348,380 of record JBBGZY010000934.1, on the reverse strand, counting down.
AGATCAGGGTTCTGGATGCATGACTGGGGGGGTGGTGCCCTGTATGTAGATCAGGGTTCTGGATGCATGACTGGGGGGTGGTGCCCTGTATGTAGATCAGGGTTCTGGATGGATGACTAGGAGGCGGTGCCCTGTATGTAGATCAGGGTTCTGGATGGATGACTAGGAGGCGGTGCCCTGTATGTAGATCAGGGTTCTGGATGGATGACTAGGGGGGCGGTGCCCTGTATGTAGATCAAGGTTCTGGATGCATGACTGGGGGGGTGGTGCCCTGTATGTAGATCAGGGTTCTGGATGCATGTATAGGGGGCGGTGCCCTGTATGTAGATTAAGGTTCTGGATGCATGACTGGGGGGCGGTGCCCTGTATGTAGATCAGGGTTCTGGATGCATGACTGGGGGGTGGTGCCCTGTATGTAGATCAGGGTTCTGGATGGATGACTAGGAGGCGGTGCCCTGTATGTAGATCAGGGTTCTGGATGCATGACTGGGGGGTGGTGCCCTGTATGTAGATCAGGGTTCTGGATGGATGACTAGGAGGCGGTGCCCTGTATGTAGATCAGGGTTCTGGATGCATGACTGGGGGGGCGGTGCCCTGTATGTAGATCAGGGTTCTGGATGCATGACTGGGGGGGCGGTGCCCTGTATGTAGATCAGGGTTCTGGATGCATGACTGGGGGGGCGGTGCCCTGTATGTAGATCAAGGTTCTGGAATGCATGACTGGGGGGGTGCCCTGTATGTAGATCGGGGTTCCGGATGCATGAATAGGGGGGCGGTGCCCTGTATGTAGATCAAGGTTCTGGATGGATGACTAGGGGGGGCGGTGCCCTGTATGTAGATCGGGGTTCTGGATGCATGACTAGGGGGGCGGTGCCCTGTATGTAGATCAAGGTTCTGGGTTTATGAATAGGGGGGGCGGTGCCCTGTATGTAGATCAGGGTTCTGGATGCATGAATGGGAGGGCAGTGCCCTGTATGTAGATCAGGGTTCTGGATGCATGACTAGGGGGGGCGGTGCCCTGTATGTAGATCAAGGTTCTGGGTTTATGAATAGGGGGGGCGGTGCCCTGTATGTAGATCAGGGTTCTGGATGCATGAATGGGAGGGCAGTGCCCTGTATGTAGATCAGGGTTCTGGATGCATGACTAGGGGGGTGGTGCCTGTATGTAGATCAGGGTTCTGGATGCATGACTAGGGGGGCGGTGCCCTGTATGTAGATCAGGGTTCTAGATGCATGAATAGGGGGGCGGTGCCCTGTATGTAGATCAGGGTTCTGGATGCATGAATGGGAGGGTGGTGCCCTGTATGTAGATCAGGGTTCTGGATGCATGACTGGGGGGTGGTGCCCTGTATGTAGATCGGGGTTCTGGATGGATGACTAGGAGGCGGTGCCCTGTATGTAGATCAGGGTTCTGGATGCATGACTGGGAGGGCGGTGCCCTGTATGCAGATCAGTGTTCTGGATGTATGTATAGGGGGGGCGGTGCCCTGTATGTAGATCAAGGTTCTGGATGGATGACTAGGAGGCGGTGCCCTGTATGCAGATCAGGGTTCTGGATGCATGTATAGGGGTGGCAGTGCCCTGTATGTAGATCAGGGTTCTGGATTCATGACTAGGGGAGGCGGTGCCCTGTATGTAGATCAAGGTTCTGGATGCATGAATGGGAGGGCGGTGCCCTGTATGTAGATCGGGGTTCTAGATGCATGACTAGGAGGCGGTGCCCTGTATGCAGATCAGGGTTCTGGATGCATGACTGGGGGCGGTGCCCTGTATGCAGATCAGGGTTCTGGATGCATGTATAGGGGTGGCGGTGCCCTGTATGTAGATCAGGGTTCTGGATTCATGACTAGGGGAGGCGGTGCCCTGTATGTAGATCAAGGTTCTGGATGCATGAATGGGAGGGCGGTGCCCTGTATGTAGATCGGGGTTCTAGATGCATGACTAGGAGGCGGTGCCCTGTATGTAGATCAGGGTTCTGGATGCATGACTAGGAGGCAGTGCCCTGTATGCAGATCAGTGTTCTGGATGTATGTATAGGGGGAGCGGTGCCCTGTATGTAGATCAGGGTTCTGGATGCATGACTGGGGGCGGTGCCCTGTATGCAGATCAGGGTTCTGGATGCATGTATAGGGGTGGCGGTGCCCTGTATGTAGATCAGGGTTCTGGATTCATGACTAGGGGAGGCGGTGCCCTGTATGTAGATCAAGGTTCTGGATGCATGACTGGGGGGGCGGTGCCCTGTATGTAGATCAGGGTTCTGGATGCATGTATAGGGGGGCGGTGCCCTGTATGTAGATCAGGGTTCTGGATGCATGATTAGGGGGGCGGTGCCCTGTATGTAGATCAGGGTTCTGGATGCATGACTGGGGGGGCGGTTCCCTGTATGTAGATCAAGGTTCTGGATGCATGAAGAGGGGGGCGGTGCCCTGTATGTAGATCAGGGTTCTTAATGCATGACGGGGGGGCGGTGCCCTGTATGTAGATCAAGGTTCTGGGTGCATGACTAGGGGCGGTGCCCTGTATGTAGATTAGGGTTCTGGATGCATGACTGGGGGGGGGCGGTGCCCTGTATGTAGATCAGGGTTCTGGATGCATGACTAGGGGGCGGTGCCCTGTATGTAGATTAGGGTTCTGGATGCATGACTGGGGGGGGGCGGTGCCCTGTATGTAGATCAAGGTTCTGGATGCATGAATGGGAGGGCGGTGCCCTGTATGTAGATCAGGGTTCTGGATGCATGACTGGGGGGCGGTGCCCTGTATGTAGATTAGGGTTCTGGATGCATGACTGGGGGGGGGCGGTGCCCTGTATGTAGATCAGGGTTCTGGATGCATGTATAGGGGGGGCGGTGCCCTGTATGTAGATCGGGGTTCTGGATGCATGAATGGGAGGGCGGTGCCCTGTATGTAGATCAGGGTTCTGGATGCATGAATAGGGGGGCGGTGCCCTGTATGTAGATTAGAGTTCTGGATGCATGACTGGGGGGGGCGGTGCCCTGTATGTAGATCAGGGTTCTGGATGCATGTATAGGGGGGGGCGGTGCCCTGTATGTAGATCGGGGTTCTGGATGCATGAATGGGAGGGCGGTGCCCTGTATGTAGATCAAGGTTCTGGATGCATGAATAGGGGGCTGTGTCCTGTATGTAGATCAGGGTTCTGGATGCATGAATAGGGGGGCGGTGCCCTTTATGTAGATCAGGGTTCTGGATGCATGAATAGGGGGCGGTGCCCTGTATGTAGATCAGGGTTCTGGATGGATGACTGGGGGGGCGGTGCCCTGTATGTAGATCAGGGTTCTGGATGCATGACTGGGGGGGGCGGTGCCCTGTATGTAGATCAGGGTTCTGGATGCATGACTGGGGGGGCGGTGCCCTGTATGTAGATCAGGGTTCTGGATGCTTGTATAGGGGGGGCGATGCCCTGTATGTAGATCAGGGTTCTGGATGCATGTATAGGGGGGGTGGTGCCCTGTATGTAGATCAGGGTTCTGGATGCATGTATAGGGGGCGGTGCCCTGTATGTAGATCAGGGTTCTGGATGCATGACTGGGGGGGCGGTGCCCTGTATGTAGATCAAGGTTCTGGAGTGCATGACTGGGGGGGTGCCCTGTATGTAAATCGGGGTTCCGGATGCATGAATAGGGGGGCGGTGCCCTGTATGTAGATGAAGGTTCTGGATGGATGACTAGGGGGGGGCGGTGCCCTGTATGTAGATCGGGGTTCTGGATGCATGACTAGGGGGTGGTGCCCTGTATGTAGATCAGGGTTCTGGATGCATGACTAGGGGGGGCGGTGCCCTGCATGTAGATCGGGGTTCTGGATGCATGACTAGGGGGCGGTGCCCTGTATGTAGATCAGGGTTCTAGATGCATGAATGGGGGGGCGGTGCCCTGTATGTAGATCAGGGTTCTGGATGCATGAATAGGGGGTGGTGCCCTGTATGTAGATCAGGGTTCTGGATGGATGACTAGGGGGGCGGTGCCCTGTATGTAGATCAGGGTTCTGGATGCATGAATGGGAGGGCAGTGCCCTGTATGTAGATCAGGGTTCTGGATGCATGACGGGGGGGCGGTGCCCTGTATGTAGATCAGGGTTCTGGATGCATGACGGGGGGGCGGTGCCCTGTATGTAGATCAGGGTTCTGGATGCATGACGGGGGAGCGGTGCCCTGTATGTAGATCAAGGTTCTGGATGCATGAATGGGAGGGCGGTGCCCTGTATGTAGATCAGGGTTCTGGATGCATGACTAGGGGGACGGTGCCCTGTATGTAGATTAGGGTTCTGGATGCATGAATAGGGGGCAGTGCCCTTTATGTAGATCAGGGTTCTGGATGCATGACTGGGGGCGGTGCCTTGTATGTAGATCAGGGTTCTGGATGCATGACTGGGGGGGTGGTGCCCTGTATGTAGATCAGGGTTCTGGATGCATGAATAGGGGGCAGTGCCCTTTATGTAGATCAGGGTTCTGGATGCATGACTGGGGGCGGTGCCTTGTATGTAGATCAGGGTTCTGGATGCATGACTGGGGGGGTGGTGCCCTGTATGTAGATCAGGGTTCTGGATGCATGACTGGGGGGTGGTGCCCTGTATGTAGATCAGGGTTCTGGATGGATGACTAGGAGGCGGTGCCCTGTATGTAGATCAGGGTTCTGGATGGATGACTAGGAGGCGGTGCCCTGTATGTAGATCAGGGTTCTGGATGGATGACTAGGGGGGCGGTGCCCTGTATGTAGATCAAGGTTCTGGATGCATGACTGGGGGGGTGGTGCCCTGTATGTAGATCAGGGTTCTGGATGCATGTATAGGGGGCGGTGCCCTGTATGTAGATTAAGGTTCTGGATGCATGACTGGGGGGCGGTGCCCTGTATGTAGATCAGGGTTCTGGATGCATGACTGGGGGGTGGTGCCCTGTATGTAGATCAGGGTTCTGGATGCATGACTAGGAGGCGGTGCCCTGTATGCAGATCAGGGTTCTGGATGGATGACTAGGGGTGGTGGTGCCCTGTATGTAGATCAGGGTTCTGGATGCATGACTAGGAGGCGGTGCCCTGTATGCAGATCAGGGTTCTGGATGGATGACTAGGGGTGGTGGTGCCCTGTATGTAGATCAGGGTTCTGGATGCATGACTGGGGCGGTGCCCTGTATGTAGATCAGGGTTCTGGATGCATGACTGGGGGTGGTGGTGCCCTGTATGTAGATCAGGGTTCTGGATGCATGACTAGGAGGCGGTGCCCTGTATGTAGATCAGGGTTCTGGATGGATGACTAGGAGGCGGTGCCCTGTATGTAGATCAGGGTTCTGGATGCATGACTGGGGCGGTGCCCTGTATGTAGATCAGGGTTCTGGATGCATGATTAGGGGGGCGGTGCCCTGTATGTAGATCAAGGTTCTGGATGCATGAATGGGAGGGCGGTACCCTGTATGTAGATCAAGGTTCTGGATGCATGACTGGGGGGGGTGGTGCCCTGTATGTAGATCAGGGTTCTTAATGCATGATGGGGGGGCGGTGCCCTGTATGTAGATCAGGGTTCTTAATGCATGACGGGGGGGCGGTGCCCTGTATGTAGATCAAGGTTCTGGGTGCATGACTAGGGGTGGTGCCCTGTATGTAGATCAGGGTTCAAGATGCATGACTGGGGGGGGCGGTTCCCTGATGTAGATCAAGGTTCTGGATGGATGACTAGGGGGGCAGTGACCTGTATGTAGATCAGGGTTCTGGATGCATGACTGGGGGGGGCGGTGCCCTGTATGTAGATTAGGGTTCTGGATGCATGACTGGGGGGGGGCGGTGCCCTGTATGTAGATCAAGGTTCTGGATGCATGAATGGGAGGGCGGTGCCCTGTATGTAGATCAGGGTTCTGGATGCATGACTGGGGGGCGGTGCCCTGTATGTAGATTAGGGTTCTGGATGCATGACTGGGGGGGGCGGTGCCCTGTATGTAGATCAAGGTTCTGGATGCATGTATAGGGGGGGCGGTGCCCTGTATGTAGATCAGGGTTCTGGATGCATGAATGGGAGGGCGGTGCCCTGTATGTAGATCGGGGTTCTGGATGCATGAATGGGAGGGCGGTGCCCTGTATGTAGATCGGGGTTCTGGATGGATGGCTAGGAGGCGGTGCCCTGTATGTAGATCAGGGTTCTGGATGCATGAATAGGGGGGCGGTGCCCTGTATGTAGATCAGGGTTCTGGATGCATGACTGGGGGGGCGGTGCCCTGTATGTAGATCAGGGTTCTGGATGCATGTATAGGGGGGGCGATGCCCTGTATGTAGATCAGGGTTCTGGATGCATGTATAGGGGGGGCGGTGCCCTGTATGTAGATCAAGGTTCTGGATGCATGACTGGGGGGGTGGTGCCCTGTATGTAGATCAGGGTTCTGGATGCATGTATAGGGGGCGGTGCCCTGTATGTAGATCAAGGTTCTGGAGTGCATGACTGGGGGGGTGCCCTGTATGTAAATCGGGGTTCCGGATGCATGAATAGGGGGGCGGTGCCCTGTATGTAGATCAAGGTTCTGGATGGATGACTAGGGGGGGGGCGGTGCCCTGTATGTAGATCGGGGTTCTGGATGCATGACTAGGGGGTGGTGCCCTGTATGTAGATCAGGGTTCTGGATGCATGACTAGGGGGGGCGGTGCCCTGCATGTAGATCGGGGTTCTGGATGCATGACTGGGGGGGGCGGTGCCCTGTATGTAGATCGGGGTTCTGGGTGCATGACTAGGGGGCAGTGCCCTTTATGTAGATCAAGGTTCTGGGTTTATGAATAGGGGGGCGGTGCCCTGTATGTAGATCAGGGTTCTAGATGCATGAATGGGAGGGCAGTGCCCTGTATGTAGATCAGGGTTCTGGATGCATGACGGGGGGGCGGTGCCCTGTATGTAGATCAGGGTTCTGGATGCATGACGGGGGGGCGGTGCCCTGTATGTAGATCAGGGTTCTGGATGCATGACGGGGGAGCGGTGCCCTGTATGTAGATCAAGGTTCTGGATGCATGAATGGGAGGGCGGTGCCCTGTATGTAGATCAGGGTTCTGGATGCATGACTAGGGGGACGGTGCCCTGTATGTAGATTAGGGTTCTGGATGCATGAATGGGAGGGCAGTGCCCTTTATGTAGATCAGGGTTCTGGATGCATGACTGGGGGCGGTGCCTTGTATGTAGATCAGGGTTCTGGATGCATGAATGGGAGGGCAGTGCCCTTTATGTAGATCAGGGTTCTGGATGCATGACTGGGGGGGGGTGGTGCCCTGTATGTAGATCAAGGTTCTGGATGCATGACTAGGGGGCGGTGCCCTGTATGTAGATTAAGGTTCTGGATGCATGACTGGGGGGGCGGTGCCCTGTATGTAGATCAAGGTTCTGGATGCATGACTAGGGGGCGGTGCCCTGTATGTAGATTAAGGTTCTGGATGCATGACTGGGGGGGTGGTGCCCTGTATGTAGATCAGGGTTCTGGATGCATGTATAGGGGGCGGTGCCCTGTATGTAGATTAAGGTTCTGGATGCATGACTGGGGGGCGGTGCCCTGTATGTAGATCAGGGTTCTGGATGCATGACTGGGGGGTGGTGCCCTGTATGTAGATCAGGGTTCTGGATGGATGACTGGGGGGGGTGCCCTGTATGTAGATTAGGGTTCTGGATGCATGACTGGGGGGGCGGTGCCCTGTATGTAGATCAGGGTTCTGGATGCATGACTGGGGGCGGTGCCCTGTATGCAGATCAGTGTTCTGGATGTATGTATAGGGGTGGTGGTGCCCTGTATGTAGATCAGGGTTCTGGATGCATGACTAGGAGGCGGTGCCCTGTATGCAGATCAGGGTTCTGGATGCATGACTGGGGGCGGTGCCCTGTATGCAGATCAGTGTTCTGGATGTATGTATAGGGGTGGTGGTGCCCTGTATGTAGATCAGGGTTCTGGATGCATGACTGGGGCGGTGCCCTGTATCTATTAGATTGTAAGCTCTTCTGAGCAGGGCCCTCTTAATCCTATTGTATTATAACTGTATTGTCTCCCTTTTATATTGTAAAGCGCTGCGTAAACTGTTGGCGCTATATAAATCCCGAATAATAATAATAATAATGTAGATCAGGGTTCCGGATGCATGACTAGGGGGGGCGGTGCCCTGTATGTAGATCAGGGTTCTGGATGCATGTATAGGGGGGGCGGTGCCCTGTATGCAGATCAGGGTTCTGGATGCATGTATAGGGGGGGCGGTGCCCTGTATGCAGATCAGGGTTCTGGATGCATGTATAGGGGGGGCGGTGTCCTGTATGTAGATCAGGGTTCCGGATGCATGACTAGGGGGGGCGGTGCCCTGTATGCAGATCAGGGTTCCGGATGCATGACTAGGGGGGGCGGTGCCCTGTATGCAGATCAGGGTTCTGGATGCATGTATAGGGGGGGCGGTGCCCTGTATGTAGATCAGGGTTCCGGATGCATGACTAGGGGGGGCGGTGCCCTGTATGCAGATCAGGGTTCCGGATGCATGACTAGGGGGGGTGGTGCCCTGTATGCAGATCAGGGTTCTGGATGCATGTATAGGGGGGGCGGTGCCCTGTATGCAGATCAGGGTTCTGGATGCATGTATAGGGGGGGCGGTGCCCTGTATGCAGATCAGGGTTCTGGATGCATGTATAGGGGGGGCGGTGCCCTGTATGCAGATCAGGGTTCTGGATGCATGTATAGGGGGGGCGGTGCCCTGTATGCAGATCAGGGTTCTGGATGCATGTATAGGGGGGGCGGTGCCCTGTATGTATTTAATGTACTAAAAATCATTTAGTTAAAAAAAAAAGGTTTTACTTGCCTGTAAGACCCTGTTGCTAGGCAGATTTGCTAATCTGCCTACTTCCTACTTCTGTTTCTGACTCGTTTGGCCTCCTGGGAAATGAAGACTCATTTCCCAAGAGTCCTGTGGGTATTACTGTGTTTAAAAATCGCGTTATCTCCACACAGGAAATGACGCGATTTACTCTGTTATCTTAGTTGTCATAACTACGAGGCGGGACCTTCCTCCATCGCCGCCCATTGTTATGGCAACTATACAAATCAACGGCGCTACGAGCACCATTTAACTGCGCTTGCGCAAGATAGAGAGGTGTATGCTGGTTACCCAGCATGCACCTCTCTCATCATAAACCAGGAAGAGCAAACAACTGGGCTTCACATGCCAATAGACAAGATGGAAACGGCCACAAGATCGCTCAGACAATATTCTGTAAGTTTATTCATTGAATACTGAACAGATCGGCATTTAATGATATTTATTAATGCACCTACATTATAATATTAAGTATGTAAAAAAATTATGGCGGGAACACTGCTTTAAGCGAATAAAAAAAAATTGATACATATGGTTGGATGAAATGAAAAAAAAAAAAGGTACAGTATTTTTCGCTCCATAAGACACACTTTTTTCCCCCAAAAAATGGGGGAAATGTCTTATGGAGGGAATATTGAGCAGCCTCCCCTCTACGTCGCCGCTGTCACCATGTTAGAATACTGACGTTCAGCTTTTCTGTGGCAGAAGAGAGGACAAGATGTGAGGCGCATCCTGGCAGGGGTGTACTGGGGGGGCAGTCCGCCCTGGGTGCCATGCATGGTGGTGTCAGTGGTGTCGCTATGGCAGTGCACTCCGCACCCAGGTCGGGGGTGCGGAGGTGACACCATCCTGAGAGCAGCAAGAGCCCTGGCTGCTCCGTTGGCTTTTTAAATTTTTTTTGGCCTGAAGACTCCGGGCGCCATGGCCACACTGGTCCAGTCTGTCACTTCCTTCTCTTCCCACCGGTAGCTGCTGCTGCAAACTGTGTCCACAGTCCTCCGGACCCTCCTAGATGCCACCCACCCGGGTGTATATGAGGCTGAGAGCCAGCCGCCCACTGGGGGAGGGGGTTGTGGATTACAATGACAGTGTCCTCCACTGCCTGAGGTCAGCTGGTGACAAGGGGGTGGGAGCAGGGTACCGAGCGGCACTTTCAGGGGGGCGGCAAACTGACACCCGCCAGCCAGCCCGTTCTGCCTGCTCCGCTGCCTGTGAGGGAGCCTGGCGCCGCTCCTGTTAGCGGTGACAGGAGCGGTCGGGCAGAACACTCGCTGAGAAACAAAAGGGGGGGTTTCCGGCGCTCCGCAACATGTGATGTCTAAGGTAAATAGTACAATGGTAGCTATAATGCAGGGATATTCTAGAATGAGGAGGCAGCCATCCTCAGAGGGTGTCCATTACCTCTGTTGATAATCAATGTTGAAAAAAGGAGGGGTGTGGAGGCGCAAACTGTGGTAGCTTGTTTATGCACGAATAAAAGTTAGTGTAACAATTACACTTACTGGTTCGCAGGGTGGAGGTGTTTCTTTGAGATGGAAAGTGTCCTGGGATGTGTTGTTATCTTGTTTCCGGCTCGGATTTCATTCCTTCAGGCGTCTGGGTGTGGAGTCTGTACACAGGCTGAACCACTGAATCCAGTGCATGGAAAGCTCCACGCTGACCACTCTGGAGCGCGGAAGAGGAAATGACATCACTGATGCACGGCAAACATCCAGGCTGGTGTTGGGGATAATGCAGGGATAGTACAGGCTACGCGCTCGGGGCTCACAGCTCCTTCTACTGGCCTTTTTGCTCCCTGGAGGAGAGCAGCTTGAATATATATAGTGGAGGCAATTAGGTTTAAGTGTATGGGCTGGAGGTCCGTGGCTGTGGAACCACAACAGCCAGCGGACCCACAATCTTCCAAAAAGCACAAAAAAGTTGAAAGTAAAGTATGAAGAATTAAAAATATAATGAATTGGGGGTAAGTTTAATAAATATAAGGATAAAAATAGTAAGTGGAATTAGAGTTAAAACATTTATTTAAAAGATGAAAAAAATTTTGAAAATTAAAAATGAAATAAAAATAAACTAAAAAATAAAATAAAAAATAAAAATGGGAAAAAACAATGAAAAATAGAAATAAAAATAAGTATGAAAATAAAAATGAATATGAAATTAAAATAAAAATAAGAAATAAAAATGAAACATAAAAATTAAAAATAAAAATAGAAAATAGGAAAAAAAAATTAAAAAATGAGATAAAAAACACTGGGATACACATTATGAGAATGAGCTCAAGGGGGACATGAGGGAAGGGGGGGGTGGGGAGTGGGGGGGGGAGAGGGGGGTGAAGTTGTTATATAGAACGATGGAGTTGCTATCTGGGTCCATGAGGGGACAGCGGTCCCTCAGGTGACTAGATGATACGACAGCAAAGGACCATGGGGGTATTTTTATGTTGTAAAAAACTTCTACATGGTTTGTATAGTGATGGGCAAGGTGTATACATATATATAATAAGAAAGTGAAGAATGAATGTATGATTGGAGAGGGGAAGGGGGGGGGGAAAGTAAACTACAACAAAGAATGTGTTTCTAATTCTTCATTGAGTCCCCCTGGCGAGAGAGTACCCAATGAATATATCCAGTAGGCCTCCTGCTGACACAGGCATTTGAAACGTTCCACAGCAGGAAGACCTCTGGGCATGGCCTCGATGACCCAGACTCTGAGGCCCATGGTAGATGTTTGGTGTTCCTTCAAAAAATGAAGAGGGACACTGTGTTTGTCCCAGCCCTTTTCTATGAAACGCCTGTGTTCGCCAAAACATTGGCGTAGGGGGCGTATGGTCCTGCCCACATAAAAGAGACCACATGGGCAGGTCAGGCAGTACACCACGTATTCACTGGAGCAATTATAAAAGTATTTTATGGTGTGTATGTTTTGTCTTTAACAGTGAAGTTTTTTTGTCCATGGTCAACAAATTTGCACGTTAGGCATAATTTTTTCCGGCATTGGTACATTCCCACTAATGGAATTAGGGGGATGTGTGAGGCTGGAGTGGGTGGGACTTTACGGATTTTACTGGGTGCTATCTTACTTTTAATATTTTTAGCTCTACGATATGAAACCTTGGGTAGTTGGGTGAGGGAAGAACCTCGAAAGGGGTCTCCAAGCAAGATGCACCAATGTTTGGCTAAGACGTTCTCCATCTTCTTGTGATAATCATGAAACTGGGTAGTGAAACGTGTTGGTTGTGGATTATCTGAAGTTTTGGGTTTGGGTGGAGGTTTCTTTGCCTGTTGGAGGAAGGCCTTTTGTACCAGATGTGGTGGGTATCCTATGTCCTGAAATTTGTTGGAAAGGAGTTTACCCTGTATGTGGTAATCTTCGTCCTTGGTGCAATTCCATCGAATTCTATGGAATTGGCTCTTCGGTATGTTGTTGATCCATGTTGGATGGTGCCAGCTCTGGTAGTGAATATAGGAATTCCCAGTGGTGGGTTTAACAAAGTTTGTAGCATGTATTTCAGATTCACTATGAAAAAGTTCTAAGTCCAAGAAGATTAGTTTTTCCGGGTCTATGACATGGGTGAAGGATAACCCTAGGGAGTTGCAGTTGCCATGCTTGACAAAGGACTCTATACTCTCTGATGTGCCCTCCCAGATCAGAATGATATCATCGATGTAGCGCCCATAATATATTATATGGGCGGCAAAAGGGTTGTTATGTGAGACATATTGTAGTTCTCAGTAGCCCATAGTCAGGTTGGCGTAGCTTGGGGCAAAATTGGCACCCATGGCAGTGCCTTGAGTTTGTAGATAGAAGGTGTGGTCAAATTTAAAGTAGTTGTGTTCTAGACAGAATTGTGTAGCCTCCAGGATGTACTGTGCCTGTCTGGGATTGATGAGGGGGTCCTCAGAGAGAAAATATTCTACTGCTCTGAGGCCTACTGCGTGGGGGATGGAAGTGTACAGAGATGTAACGTCCAAGGATGCCCACTGGTAGGTGGGTTCCCAGGTGTAGAAGGAAAGCTTCTCCAATAGGTGGGTACTATCTCTAATATAAGATGGGAGGTGTTGCACAAGGGGTTGAAGAAAATGCTCTATGTACATAGAAAACCAGCTGGTGATGCTCTCCATAGCAGCTACTATGGGACGGCCTGGTGGGTTGGACTGGTCTTTATGGATTTTTGGTAAATGGTAAAAATAGGGAGTTTTACGAAAACCTTTGATGAGAAATGACAGTTCAGCTTTTGAAATAATATCATCTTCTAGGGCTCTGAGGGCTAATTTTGTGGCTTTCTGGGTGAATTCTGGTAAGGGATCATGAGTGAGTTTGGAATAAGTGTTGGTGTCGGATAATAGTCTGAGTGATTCCGCCATGTAGTCTGAACTGTTCTGTATTACAATGCCGCCTCCCTTGTCTGCTGCCTTTATGATGATATTATGGTTGTTGGTTAACTCATCCAGGGCCTTCTGTTCTGCTTTAGAGAGGTTAGCTCTTTTCTTGGGAGCCTAGTCTCGGGTGGGGCACTGCCAAATTTTTTGGGGGCAATTTGTCGGGGGTAATGGATGGTGTTGGCACTTCAATCATCCCGGCACCATGGTTGTTATGGTGTCAGGATGATTGAAGTGCATTATTTCTCTTATTACATTGTAATATAAAAAGAAATCATTCAGCTCACCATAATGCAGAATCAGTGGGAGCCCTGAGGGTGTCACTTTCCACCGTCACCTGTTATCAGATGCGGATTGTCACTGCCAGTGGCCAGTGACAGTGTCCTTGTTGTCCCAGAGGGAAGGCGAGCAGTGAGAGTTTATCTTATCTAATGGTGGTCTTCTTTTAGATGCAGAAATGCGGTGATGCAAGGGGGGGGGGCGTTGAGAGACAGTGGTGTCTCCAGCTTTCATATTTAGAGGGGGGGGAAATGGGGGGACAGGGACAAAAGTAGGGGGGCAACTATAACATGCAATTATATACACACACATATAAATACACAGTGTCTTGAAAAAGTATTGGTGGTTGCAGCCAGGTGGAGGGGAGGACAGGGTGGGAGCAGCCAGGAGGAGGGGAGGACAGGGTGGGAGCAGCCAGGTGGAAGGGAGGACAGGGTGGGATCAGCCAAGTGGAAGGGGGGACAGGGTGGGAGCAGCCGGGTGGAGGGGAGGACAGGGTGGGATCAGCCAAGTGGAAGGGGGGACAGGGTGGGAGCAGCCGGGTGGAGGGGAGGACAGGGTGGGAGCAGCTAGGAGGAGGGGAGGACAGGGTGGGAGCAGCCAGGTGGAAGGGAGGACAGGGTGGGAGCAGCCAGGTGGAAGGGAGGACAGTGTGGGAGCAGCCAGGTAGAATGGAGGACAGGGTGGGAGCAGCCAGGTAGAATGGAGGACAGGGTGGGAGCAGCCAGGTGGATGGGGGGACAGGGTGGGAGCAGCCAGGTGGAGGGTAGGACAGGGTGGGAGCAGCCAGGTGGAAGGGGGGACAGGGTGGGAGCAGCCAGGTGGAGGGGAGGACAGGGTGGGAGCAGCCAGGTGGAGGGGAGGACAGAGTGGGAGCAGCCAGGTGGAAGGGAGGACAGAGTGGGAGCAGCCAGGTGGAGGGGAGGACAGGGTGGGAGCAGCCAGGTAGAATGGAGGACAGGGTGGGAGCAGCCAGGTGGATGGGGGACAGGGTGGGAGCAGCCAGGTGGAGGGGAGGACAGGGTGGATGCAGCCAGGTGGAAGGGAGGACAGAGTGGGAGCAGCCAGGTGGAGGGGAGGACAGGGTGGGAGCAGCCAGGTGGAGAGGACGACAGGGTGGGAGCAGCCAGGTGGAGAGGACGGACAGGGTGGGAGCAGCCAGGTGGAAGGGGAGGACAGGGTGGGAGCAGCCAGGTGGAGGGGAGGACAGGGTGGGAGCAGCCAGGTGGAGGGGAGGACAGGGTGGGAGCAGCCAGGTGGAGGGGAGGACAGGGTGGGAGCAGCCAGGTGGAGGGGAGGACAGGGTGGGAGCAGCCAGGTGGAGAGGAGGACAGGGTGGGAGCAGCCAGGTGGAGAGGAGGACAGGGTGGGAGCAGCCAGGTGGAAGGGAGGACAGGGTGGGAGCAGCCAGGTGGAAGGGGGGACAGAGTGGGAGCAGCCAGGTGGAAGGGGGGACAGGGTGGGAGCAGCCAGGTGGAGGGGAGGACAGGGTGGGAGCAGCCAGGAGAAGGGGAGGACTGGGTGGGAGCAGCCAGGTGGAGGGGAGGACAGGGTGGGAGCAGCCGGGTGGAGGGGAGGACAGGGTGGGAGCAGCCGGGTGGAGGGGAGGACAGGGTGGGAGCAGCCAGGTGGAGGGGAGGACAGGGTGGGAGCAGCCAGGTGGAGGGGAGGACAGGGTGGGAGCAGCCAGGAGAAGGGGAGGACTGGGTGGGAGCAGCCAGGTGGAGGGGAGGACAGGGTGGGAGCAGCCAGTGATAAAGTCCTGTACCTCTATGGAAGCCTGCACCCCCCCACCTGGAGTTTAGTTCTTATCTTGGGGGATATATAGTAATATCACTGGAACTTTCTCTCTGGCTCCCTCCATCCAACAGGCTCATGGTTCTTCTTTTCCTCTCCTCCCACTCGGCATGTTGGGGGCTGCAGTGCACTCTCAGGGAATCGTCCTGGGCCTGCTGGTGTCCGGGACTACATGTCCCATAATCCTCTCTTGTTAGTTTCCCAGGAGAAGGAGGGGTGAAAATCCCCCGCAGCTGTGGCTCTGCCTGTGTCCCTTCACAGAGCCTGCCAGCAACGGCTGATGGGGGGTCTGCATCAGCACAGACTGCTCACTTGGGGGGGCAATTGACCCGTTGCCCCCCCCCTGGATCCGCCCCTGATGTGAGGGAGAACCCAAAAATTCAGTGGACCTTACAAGGGCACTGCTACAATTGGGGACATACTAAAAGGAATGACAGAATGGAATGCCCATAGAGAATAGTGGAAAAAAAAATATCAATTAGTGACAGAATCTTTAGACATATCAAATACAAAACTTTTTGCAAACTTACTTTTAAATATCAGTGGCCATGTTCAATATTGAGATTAGGTGGGATTATTATTTTTTTTCTATAGCATAACAAAGGTGAATGACAGAAGGGACGTGAGCGATAGACATGTCTATGGCACAAGACAGCATAGAGACGGCTCTACCTCACGAAGACGTGTCTATCACTCACGTCCTCCAGCGCGGTCAGCTGTTCCTCGGACCGAGAGCATACAACATACCCGCCAGCCGGATTATCTCGGCGCATCGGATCTACACAGCTTTGACCCGCAATAGGAGACTGCTTTTCAAGCAACAGAAGGGGTAAGAAGCCAAGGATCCACTATACTGTCCATGCCTTACTATGCAAGTGTACTATGCAGTGCCGGACTGGCCGACCGGGATACCGGGAAATCCCCCGGTGGGCCGGCTGTCTGGCTGCCCCTGGTGCCGCTGTGAGGGCAGCGGCGCCTGAAAGAAACATGGCCGCGGGGCCGCCAGGCTTACATGCAACTGCGCATGCGCCAGCACTACTGTCGAAAGTGTGTACGGGCTGCAGCCTCTGACCTCCTGCCCCCACTGCAGCCTCTGACCTCCTGCCCCCCCTGCAGCCTCTGACCTCCTGCCCCCACTGCAGCCTCTGACCTCCTGCCCCCACTGCAGCCTCTGACATCCTGCCCCCACTGCAGCCTCTGACCTCCTGCCCCCCTCCCTACAGCCTCTGACCTCCTGCCCCCCCTGCAGCCTCTGACCTCCTGCAGCCTCTGACCTCCTGACCCCCTGCAGCCTCTGACCTCCTGCCCCCACTGCAGCCTCTGACCTCCTGCCCCCACTGCAGCCTCTGACCTCCTGCCCCCACTGCAGCCTCTGACCTCCTGCCCCCACTGCAGCCTCTGACCTCCTGCCCCCCCTGCAGCCTCTGACCTCCTGCCCCCCCTGCAGCCTCTGACCTCCTGCCCCCCCTGCAGCCTCTGACCTCCTGCCCCCCCTGCAGCCTCTGACCTCCTGCCCCCACTGCAGCCTCTGACCTCCTGCCCCCACTGCAGCCTCTGACCTCCTGCCCCCACTGCAGCCTCTGACCTCCTGCCCCCCCTGCAGCCTCTGACCTCCTGCCCCCACTGCAGCCTCTGACCTCCTGCCCCCACTGCAGCCTCTGACCTCCTGCCCCCACTGCAGCCTCTGACCTCCTGCCCCCCCTGCAGCCTCTGACCTCCTGCCTCCACTGCAGCCTCTGACCTCCTGCCCCCACTGCAGCCTCTGACCTCCTGCCCCCACTGCAGCCTCTGACCTCCTGCCCCCACTGCAGCCTCTGACCTCCTGCCCCCCCTGCAGCCTCTGACCTCCTGCCCCCACTGCAGCCTCTGACCTCCTGCCCCCCCTGCAGCCTCTGACCTCCTGCCCCCCCTGCAGCCTCTGACCTCCTGCCCCCACTGCAGCCTCTGACCTCCTGCCCCCACTGCAGCCTCTGACCTCCTGCCCCCACTGCAGCCTCTGACCTCCTGCCCCCACTGCAGCCTCTGACCTCCTGCCCCCACTGCAGCCTCTGACCTCCTGCCCCCACTGCAGCCTCTGACCACCTGCCCCCCCCCGCAGCCTCTGACCTCCTGTCCCCCCCCGCAGCCTCTGACCTCCTGTCCCCCCCCTGCAGCCTCTGACCTCCTGTACCCCCCTGCAGCCTCTGACCTCCTGTCCCCCCCTGCAGCCTCTGACCTCCTGTCCCCCCCCTGCAGCCTCTGACCTCCTGTCCCCCCCCTGCAGCCTCTGACCTCCTGTCCCCCCCCTGCAGCCTCTGACCTCCTGTCCCCCCCTGCAGCCTCTGACCTCCTGTCCCCCCCCTGCAGCCTCTGACCTCCTGTCCCCCCCCTGCAGCCTCTGACCTCCTGTCCCCCCCTGCAGCCTCCGACCTCCTGCCCCCCCCTGCAGCCTCTGACCTCCTGTCCCCCCCCTGCAGCCTCTGAACTCCTGTCCCCCCCCTGCAGCCTCTGAACTCCTGTCCCCCCCCTGCAGCCTCTGACCTCCTGTCCCCCCCCTGCAGCCTCTGACCTCCTGTCCCCCCCCGCAGCCTCTGACCTCCTGTCACCCCCCCTCCGCAGCCTCTGACCTCCTGTCCCCCCCTGCAGCCTCTGACCTCCTGTCCCCCCCCCTGCAGCCTCTGACCTCCTGTCCCCCCCCTGCAGCCTCCGACCTCCTGTCCCCCCCCTGCAGCCTCCGACCTCCTGTCCCCCCCTGCAGCCTCCGACCTCCTGCCCCCCCCCTGCAGCCTCCGACCTCCTGCCCCCCCCTGCAGCCTCTGACCTCCCCTGTACCATCGGCAGCCTCTGACCTCCCCTGTACCATCGGCAGCCTCTGACCTCCCCTGTACCATCGGCAGCCTCTGACCTCCCCTGTACCATCGGCAGCCTCTGACCTCCCCTGTACCATCGGCAGCCTCTGACCTCCCCTGTACCATCGGCAGCCTCTGACCTCCTGTCCCCCACCCTGCAGCCTCTGACCTCCTGTCCCCCACCCTGCAGCCTCTGACCTCCCCTGTACCATCGGCAGCCTCTGACCATCTATTGTCTTATATCACGTCTGCAGTCTGGAGTGGAGTCAACAGTGGGAGTGCCTCAGGGATGGGGGTCATGGGAGAAGTCAGACATGTATAGACTATGAAGAGGAAACTATGGGATAAAACCAGAGCCACCGAGCTGGAGCCGACTGACTGAGCCCTGTACGGTGCACCTGAGAGGAGGTCAGTGACAGCGCCGCCAGGCCTACCTGAGAGGGGGGGGGTCAATGCAATATTGTAAGGGGGCACTGATATAAAGGTTTCCCCCTTATATCAGTAAACCCCCTTACTTTAGTGTTTTCTTTCTGCAGAAGGTGGTCTCTGGTCACCAGAGTCCTCCCCACATTCCCAGAGTTCCCCTTTACATCATAGTCTGCAGGATTCCACCTTACAGTGCAAGTGAGAACTCTGATGTAAAGAGGAATGCAGAGGACTCTGATATAAGTGGGGTCTCTGGTCACCAGTGCCCCCCTTTTTATATCAGAGTTCCCGCTTAGATCATGATCTGCAATGTTCCCCTTTATGTCAGAGTTCCCTTGCACTGTAAAGGGGAATCCTCCTGATATATGGGGGAACTCTGTGTTGGGTTATATTAATCTGACTTTCATGTAAATGGAGAAATATGGTGTTTGACTTTTGTTTAACTTAACACATTGCTAATAGCAGTTTATAGCTTAAATATTGATATTTGCACTGAAAACTGCCATTTACGGCACCTTTTTTTTGCAGTGTCAATAAAAATGTGCCAGTAAATGCCATGATTTTTGCCTTGAAAAAAATTGCTGCTGTTTGTAAATTCCATGTCTCTCTTATCTATATATAATACACTCTTCAAATGTGCTTTAAAATGCATGGTTTTCCCTTTTGTGAACAAGAAAATAACGACGTTATGCGGTTGGGCTGGTATAATAATGCTATGGGGCTAGTATGAAATTATTTCCAGGGCTGGTTTTTATTCCCAGTCCGGCCCTGGTACTATGAATGAACAGCTCAGTCTCCCCAATGCTTATATATGTGATGATTACATGATGAAACTCTAGGAGACTTGAGGACTTAGACATACTCTGCCTTCATTTTGCAGCACTATAGCATTATTAGCACAGTTCTCTACATGTGCACTGCAGGATCGTCTGTGTGCTTGGCTTGTTATCTTGGCTTTTCTCAGCTGCAGCATAACTTTCACTTTCATTTTATACCATCATAGACTGCATCTGCACGGCATTTGACAAGCCCATGTTGGGGCATCTATTTAAAACGGACTGTTTGCTCTGAACTGTATCTAGTTCACTTACTATACTTCCCAACAAGGGATCAATTCCCCAATTTAGATCCTTGAGTTCACTGCATACCCACAACCTGTGATCGTGGGTGCCCATGTGGGGGGGGTCACAGCTAGAGGCTACCCACCAGTGTTGTTGTTTTTACATTCAACGTTGTTTTATTCATGTTCATAGTCTATTTTTGTGAAGTGTCACCCACACACATTTGATACCACAGGGGAGTGGACCCCACCTATGTGGTTTCCACGCATGTTGTCTCCTTGTCTCCCCCTTCTTTTTAACCAATGTCCTTATGTTCTTTTTCTAAATAAAGGTTTTCTATTTTGATCATTATCACGTGGTCGCTTCTCCCTTCAGTTAGCTTTCTAGGGGGTCAGGGAGGGTTCTTCATCCCCTTTCCCTCTCCCCCCTCCATCCCTTGTTTACCTTGTTCAGTACCTTTTGCTACATGGGAGGTAGCCTGTCCCTAGGACAAATCGTTTTTTGATCACATTTAATTTAATTTAATCAGACACGAGTTGATTCAATATAGTGGGCTTTTTTATATATTTTAAAGCCTTTAAATGAGGCTGTTGTCTCAGAAGGAATACATGTCCCTTTTAACTAGCTATATCTTTCAGGTTTGCCTGCAAAAGAGTTGATATACATTCTACTCTATGGCAGGGCTCAAAATTTCAAGTCCTGAGTAGGGATGAGCCGAACACCCCCCTGTTCGGTTCGCACCAGAACTTGCGAACAGGCAAAAAATTCATTTAAACATGCGAACACCGTTAAAGTCTATGGGACACGAACATGAATAATCAAAAGTGCTCATTTTAAAGGCTTATATGCAAGTTATTGTCATAAAAAGTGTTTGGGGACCTGGGTCCTGCCCCAGGGGACATGGATCAATGCAAAAAAAGTTTTAAAAATGGCTGTTTTTTCAGGAGCAGTGATTTTAATAATGTTCAAACAATAAAAGTGTAATACCCCCCTGCCCGCAGACCCCCATAACCACCAGCCAGGGTTGTGGGGATGAGGCCCTTGTCCTCATCAACATGGGGACAAGGTGTTTTGGGGGGCTACCCCAAAGCACCCTCCCAATGTTGAGGGCATGTGGCCTGGTACGGTTCAGGGGGGGCGCTCTCTTGTCCCACCCCCTCTTTTCCTGCGGCCTGCCAGGTTGCGTGCTCGGATAAGGTTCTGGTATGGATTTTTGGGGGGACCCCATGCCGTTTTTTTTTTTTAATTTTGGCGCGGGGTTCCCCATGTGGGGAATTCCCATGCCGTTTTTATCAATGAACTTTTATGTGTATTGTCGGACCGGCAATTCATTAATAGCCGCGAGTAGTTTTAAATGACTTTTTTTCCTTTGAAATGTCATTTTGCTGTCAGACTGTTCTAAACACAGCAAACATGCGCCCCTTTACAGGCACACTATAGACACCCCCCAGGTACAAAATTTAAAGGGATATTACACTTTTATTGTTTCACTTTAAGCATTATTAAAATCACTGCTCCTGAAAAAACGTCCGTTTTTAAAACTTTTTTTTGCATTGATCCATGTCCCCTGGGGCAGGACCCAGGTCCCCAAACACTTTTTATGACAATAACTTGCATATAAGCCTTTAAAATTAGCACTTTTGATTTCTCCCATAGACTTTTAAAGGGTGTTCCGCGGCATTTGCCACGAACACCCCAAATTGTTCGCTGTTCGAAGAACTTGCGAACAGCCGATGTTCGAGTCGAACATGAGTTTGACTTGAACTCGAAGCTCATCCCTAGTCCTGAGCTACTAGCCAGGCCTCAAGGGTTACTCGCCACCAGTTGCCCCGCCCAACCCCTATCCTGCCCCGCCCCTAATTCTGCCCTCATAAATTATCTCATGAAATGACACTTAAATGTTTTATGCAGAATTAAGTAATAAAAATAAATATTAACAACAACTTTATCCATGCCCACCATTGCAGCCCCTGTCCCCAGCCTACCTGTGCAGGGGAAGAGAGAAGAGAGCCGCCCCCTGGATAATTAGAGGGCCGGTAACATAACAACTTTCATTTCAATAGCTGTGTGTTCCCTGCCGCACGCTGTCATATACAGGCCCTCCCCCCTTGTCCAGGGAACTGATAGACAGATCACTCGTCCCAGGATTGGAGGAGTGATCTGTCTATCAAAGTGCCCAGACAAAGAGGAGGGGCTTTATGTGACGGAACGCGGTGGGGAACACACAGCTATTGAAATGAAAGCTGTTATGTTACCGGTGCTCTGATCATGCAGGAGGCGGCTCTAATCTCTCTTCTCCTCTGATCTCTGGGAGAACAACTCCCATACAACCCGCCTGCTGGTGGTGCCCCCCCCCCCAGGCAGCCCACACCCGCCAGCCCTCAAAATCCACTCGCAAAATGCGAGCAGGCGAGTGGAATTTTTGAGGGCTGCTCTATGGGCATTTCCTTCTTTCATTCCTTAGAAAACAATTATAATCCAATTACTCTCCATTTTAAATATGGCCACTGAACTTGGAGAGAATGTATGACAAGGATTTATTTGGTATGTTGAAAGGTTCTGACTCCGGGTCACATCTTCCATTATACTCTATGGGCATTCCTTTCTATCATTCATCTGTCATTCCATAGAAAACAATAATAATCCCAAATAATCTCAATCTTACAATCTAATACTCTACATGAGGAACATCTGTGGGGAAGAATAAATCGCTATGTCTCTCAGATTAGCCTTTAAATTCATTTTACTACTTATTATACTCTATGGACATTCCCTTCTGTCATTTACCTTTGTCATGCCATAGAAAACAATAATAATCCTGCCTAATCGCAATATTAAATATGGCCAATGATATTTAAAAGTAGGTTTGCTAAGGATTCATTTGATATTTCTAAAGACTCTGTCACTAGTTGAAATATTTTGTTTCCATTATTCTCTATGGGCATTCCACCCCCCTGCTAAAGTCTATGGTCATTCCTTTCTGTCATTTATCTGTTATTCTATAGAAGACAGCTATAATCCCAAATTATCTCAATCTTATTATCTGCTACTCTACTTGAGGAACACCTGTGGGAAAGGTGAAGTCGCTATGTCTCTCGATTTTGCCTGCAAACTAGTTTATATTTTGCTTCCCATTATACTCTATGGGCATTTCCTTCTGTCATTCACCTTTGTCATTCCATAGAAAATAATAATAATCAAACTTCATCTCAATTTTGAACATCATCGGTGAACATGGAGAGAATGTCTGCTAAAGATTGATCTGATATGACGAATGGTTCTGACTCCAGGTCACATCTCATCTTCCCATTATACTCTATGGGCAGGGGCATCGGGAGGGGGTGGCTGAAGCCCCGAATGTGACCCTGAAAAGTCCCAAGTCTCAGGCATGCAGGTCTCCATTGTAAGCCCCCAGCGGCGAGCGGCGGGACCGATCTGATCCCGAGCGTCACCAAGTTTGGCCGAGTGCCATAGCAGGTCCCGCCTTCTGGAGCCTGCAACGCCTATGATGGACGTCCCACTGGTCCAATGCCGGGACCGTGGGACGTGTGACATCCATCATAGGTGCTGCAGGTTCCAGAGGGCGGGAAATACAATGCGGCCGCCACGCCACATCCCTGCTCGGCGCTCGGGCGGGCCGCTCTCCTCTCCTCCTCGGCTCCTCCTCTGACTGACTGCCTGGCTGCTGTGACACTGCACACCACGGCTGAGGTAGGTCAGACAGTGTATGTAAATAACAGTGTAGGTAGGTCAGGCAGGTCAGTGTAGGTAGGTCACTACCGTCAGTGTAGGTAGGTCACTACCATCAGTGTAGGTAATTCAGTGTAGGTAGGTCACTACCATCAGTGTAGGTAGGTCAGTGTGTGTAGGTCACTGTAGGTAGGTCACTATAGGTAGGTCACTACCATCAGTGTAGGTAGGTCAGTGTATGTTGGTCACTACCGTCAGTGTAGGTAGGTCAGGTAGGTCACAGCCCAGCCAAAAAAAGAGAGCCTGCGTCACGTGTACACATCCCCCCCCCCCCCCCGTTTCCAGCCTTGGACTTCGGGCTGAAGCCCCTGGTCTTTTTGCCACCTAGCAACGCCCCTGTCTATGGGCATTCCCTTCTGTCATTAGCCTTTGTAATCCCTAAGAAAATAATACTAATCCGTCTTAATTGCAATTTTAAACATCACCACGGACCGTGGAGAGAATGTCTGCCAAGGATTTATTTGGTATGTGACTGGTTGACAGGTCACATCTTCCATCCCATTATACTCTATGGGCATTCCTTTATTTTATGTTTGTATCATTCTAAAGAAAACCGCTGGAATCTCAATATTACTATATCCTACTCTACTTGAGGAACACCTGAAGGTGTTCCTCAAATAGAGTAGGTGAAATTGCTATGTCTCTCAGATTTGCCTGCAAATGAGTTTATATTTTGCTTCCCATTATACTCTATGGGCATTCCCTTCTGTCATATGTGGCCCACAGTGCCACCCACCAGTGCTGCCAATCAATGCCACAGATCAGTGCTGCCTATCAGTGTCACCTACCAGTGCCCATCAGTGCCACCCATCAGTGATCATCATTGCCCATCAGTGCCACCCATCAGTGATCATCATTGCCCATCAGTGTCACCTATCAGTGATCATCATTGCCCATCAGTGTCACCTATCAGTGCCGCTTATCAATGCCACCTCTCAGTGCCGCCTATCAGTGCCCATCAGCGCAGCCTCATCAGCGCAGCCTCATCAGCGCATAGCAGTGAAGGAGAAAAATTACCTGTTTTCAAAATTTTCCATCCTTTTTTGCTTTATTTAGCAAAAAATAAAAAAACCCAGCAGCAATTAAATACCACCAAAAGTAAACTCTATCTGTGTGAAAAAAATGATAAACATTTCATTTGGGTACAGTGTTATATGACCGCGCAATTGTTATTCAAAGAGTGACAGCGCTGAAAGCTGAAAATTGGTCTGGGCAGGAAGGGGGTTTATGTGCCCGGTAAGCAAGTGGTTAATTGGTTCTGACTCCGGGTCACATCTTGCTTCCCATTATACTCTATGGGCATTCCTTTCTTTCATTCATCTGTCATTCCCAAAAAAACTCAATCTTACAATCTAATACTCTACATGAGGAACACCTGTAGGGTAGGTGAAATTGCGACGTCTCCAAGATCTGCCTGCAAATGAGTTTATATTTTGCTTCCCATTATACTCTATGGGCATTCCCTTCTGTCATTCACCTTTGTTATGCCATAGAAAACAATAATAATCCTGCCTAATCACAATATTAAACATGGCCACTGATATTTAAAAGTAGGTTTGGAAAAAAATAATTTGATATTTCTAAAGACTCTGTCACTAATTGAATTTTGTTTTTCCATTATTCTCTATGGGCATTCCATCTCACTGTTAAAGTCTATGGGCATTCCATTCTGTCATTCACTGGTGTACTCAGCCCATTGTGTTAGAGGGTCGGGGGGTCTTTCAGAAGGTTGAGGCAACAGAAGACCCTTCCTAACCAGCGGCTTCTTTGCGCTACATTCCAGGAGACTTTATATAGACATTTCTCTGAAATAATTCCCGGCTCTTCCTGTTTACCGATCACACCCACCGTCCTGTCACCGTCTACACTGATATCACCCACACACAGTGTAGTGCAGTACAAGGGGACTTACCTGTGACAGTGAAGAGGGGGAGCAGTATGTAGAGGATATTTGGGGGTCTCATCGTCTCCAGAATTCGGTTTCCACCCTATAATAACATGGCTAAGCAATCCTCATCGGGAGAGAAAAGTTACTTTCTGTTTTAAAGTCTCATTTCCTGGAGAATAACCCCCACCATCCGGAGAGAGGAGACCGAGCACTCCACCTGGAGGACAGAGAGAGGTACTGCATACTGACACCAATTATATATATATATATATATATATATATATATATATATATATATATATATATATATATATATATATATATATATATATATATATATATATATACATACATACATACATACATACATATATATATATATATATACATACATACATACACACACATACTGACACTGAGATATATATCTATATCTATATATCGACACTGACTATATATATACTCACACTGATCATATATACTGACACTGATCATATATACTGACAGTCAGGGCTTTTTTTTAGGGGGAACTTGGTGGAAGCTCTGCATTCTGTGTGTAACCCCCCTGAACTCTGCACTCTGTATGTAATGCAATCTTGGTATTTAATGCCCCTTTAGGACCCTCCTACTGTTCCTGAAATTTGGCTGACCACACCCACTATTTGATGTGATTTGGAGGGTGTGTGTGGGTGGGGGGGTTTTGGTTGAGTTCCAGCACCTATTGTTTGGGAAAAAGAAGCCCTGCTGACACTGATCATATATACACACACACACACACACATACATATATTATATATATATATATATATATATATATATATATATATATATATATATATATATATATATATATATATATATATATATTTATGTTTGGAGCCCTATGTCCGATATGGACATAGATAACATTTATAATTAACATAAGACTTACCATCAGAAATAGACCTGGAAGTGTGGACTTACCCTATGAAATGGACCTGAAAGTGTGCCTTGGTCTGATGGACGGCATGCCCTAGTTTAAGAAATGATTATTCTGTAAAGAGAAATGAATAGTTGAGAAATGCTGTGAAATGGGGATGGGAGGGTGGGTATCGCGCACAGGAAACCGACAAGCACCACAGGTGAGCGGGCTGCTTAAATACCCCCCGGGTTCCTCCCATAAATTCAGGCCACCATACTGTCCTTCCTACTTATGGGTGGAGCCCTATGTCCAATATGGACATAGATAACGTTTATAGTTAACATAAGACTTACCATCGGAAATAGACCTGGAAGTGTGGACTTACCCTATGAAATGGACCTGAAAGTGTGCCTTGGTCTGATGGCCGATATGCCAAAATAAGGGGGCAAAAACATTCAGGTAGGGGTGTAGTTTTATTAGTTTAATCTTTGTTTATTGAGCAAGTTAGGTGAATGCTTGTGCCGTTTCCACCTAAGGAGTGGGGATGTACCGGTCGAGGTAGGCAGAGTTTCCCCTGCTAAATCTCTTAATGACGTGGTCTGGGACCCATGCCGAAATGCTGCCGAGGCTGCCCCGATACTGAAGAGTGACCGGAGTACTGACTGGGGTCGAGGTGTAGACTGCGTAGAAGAACCCCCAGGTGTTTGATGAACTGGCAGGCACTCAAGGGTTTGCTCGAAAGGTATTAGGGGACTAGAGTTTGAGTGTACCGGTAGGAGTGACAGTAGGCGGTCGAGTATGGTTACAGGACACCGGACATTGTTTATTTTATGGAGATGGATGTCTATCGTGGGGCTTGATTGCTGGGTTTTAGACGCTGCGAGGTGAAGGAAGAAATGGTGTCGGTAGAGAGCCAACTACTCAGAACTTGGCCTGCGGGATTGCTGCGGGTGTACTCGCTGGGCCATCAGAACCTGTAGTAGGCTAAGTCAGTGTTTCTCAACTCCAGTCCTCAAGGCGCACCAACAGGTCATGTTTTCTGGATTTCCACTATTTTGCACAGGTGATTTGATCAGTTTCACTGCCTTAATAATTAACACAGCTGATTCATCTGAGGGAAATCCTGAAAACATGACCTGTTGGTGCGCCTTGAGGACTGGAGTTGAGAAACACTGGGCTAAGTAATGGATGCTTGTATGAGCAAACTGGGGAGAAGGCCACATGGCGAACTAGTGAAGATAGTAAACATGTCCCCGAAGATGGCAGCCTGGAATGAACGTACAGTGGACATTAAACTGGTGTTGCCAAGATAATTGCACCAGCCTGAGCAGGAAGGACATAACAGAACGATGCGGACCTGGCTTCATCAAGATCGCCTCGGACCGGTTGTTGGTGGCGAAAGCCCCGGCCTGTCCTGTCCAGATATGACCCTAGAGTTGAGCGGCTGCCATGGCCGGGTATAGCTTGAAGAGGGAGGAAGTCTGTGTAAACATGGGGTTTAGGAGAGTCTCTGGAGGCCATGTTCTTGTAAACCAATGGTGGCCAAAATTTGCAGTGAAGCCTGTGGAGTCTGTGGCATCTGTCACTACCTGGGGTGATGAGGGCGACATAGATGGTATAAACATTGATATACCGATCCACGTAGTACGGGACTTTCCAGCATTGATAGGTCCGCTACCGCCGGGCGTCTAAATTAGGGATCTACAAGGGGTCCTGTGTGTGGGAGAGGAAGACACAGAAGATCGATCCTGGGGAAATGACCTGTACTGCAAAATTGAGCATTCCCGGGAAAGACTGAACCTGCTTCTTAGTACGCACCCGTGTATGGGTGAAGTCATGGGGAACTGGCCTGATGCGGGTCAGCTTGTCAAGGGGGAGGCTGGCCTGCATGTAGTTGTTAGTTCGGAAGAGGTTATTGTAGACCTCGGTTCCGGTTGTTGAGTTTTGGAGACCGCAAGCTAAAAGGACATAATGGTTTTATCAGCGAGTCAAGTGGTGTCTACGTAGTACCTGGCTGCTAGTGTGAGGTTTGTGACATGTCCGTAAAGATGACAGTTGTGATGGGCAATTGTTACCGTTAGTTATGGGCTGATGCTTCTGGAGGCCACGTAGAAGAGATCTTACTGTATGGGCCGTAGACACAGACGGCTCTCTGGGGTCCTGTAAGGACAGGAAATGCTGGCTAGGTATAGCCTGATAGTGTTATGAGAAGGAGCCAGCTGTGTGTGGCAATATGATACCTGGTGCGGGATGGAACCTGAACTCAACTGACCTAAGCGAGAAATGATACAGAAATGATGAGTGGATCATATGAAGATGCCACTGGAGACAACTGGTCAATTAAGGAATGTGTTTGTACTGATTGCAAGAAGTCATGCTAAGATGCGAGGCCTGCAATGATTGCAAGAGTTGTGCTTAGATACGTGCTTGCAACGATTGCAAGGGAGTTTGTGTCAATAGAGATGTATTCGCATTGACTGTGAGAAGTCTGTATTACTGTATGTGCTTGCACGGACTGCCAGGAGTTATGCTTGGATGCGTGTTCACAATGATTGGGAGAAGTTCTGTTTGGATACGTGCTAGCAATGATTGCAAGAAGTTATGCTTAGATGTGTGTATGCAACAATTGCAAGAGGTTGTGACTAGATGCGTGCTTGCAATGACTGCGGAAAGTTATGCTTGGGTGTATGCTTGCCATGTTTGCAAGAAGTTATGCTTGGATGTATGCTTGCAATGTTTGCCAGAAGTTATGCTAAGATGCGTGTCTTGTAATGATGTAAGAGTTGTGCTTAAATGTGTGCTTGCAGGGGGGGCGTGGCTTGGCGCGTGACGAGGATGGCCGCATACTAACAGAGCTCCTCAGCACACACAGCCGCTCGCAACCTAATACCCGACTCAGAGCTACCAGATGCCGGGTAAAAGGCTATATTCCACACCTAAATCTCGCCCGAGACGTGGATCGGTGTCCCATTCGGCTTCTACCATAGCGGATATCTTTAAAGCTAAACAGCTTGCCAGCGGCAGCAAAACGAGACCCAAGATGGCGCCGGCTCACAATGAGGAGTATAGTGAAGACTCCCAGTCGGCTCCGGAGGACTCAGGCAGGGGTAAGTCTCGGCCGGACCACCCCTTAACATACGCTGATATGTCTATGATAGCCGCAGACATCAAAGCCACATTTTCAGCCACCATCACTGACTTAAAGACTAGCATGCTGGTCATCAATGAGACAATGATGGCGACTGAGGCCGCAGGAAGACACAGGGACAAGGCCATAGGCAGACTTGAGAAGGCCTCACTGACCCAATCCCAGCACCTAATAAAACATGAATAGACACATTGAAGACCTCGATAACAGGGGCAGAAGGTGCAATATTAGGGTGAGGGGGATCCCTGAATCGGTTGAACATAATCAAATAGCCCCAGCTCTCCAGAGGGTTTTCAACAGCCTATTAGACAGACCCGAGGACATGGAAATTGACTTTGTCAGAGCACATAGAGCCCTTAGACCGAAAGGTCCAGACACAGCCCCACCAAGGGATATTATCTGCTGCCTTCAAAGTTTTGTGTTAAAAGATGAGATAACGCGAAAAGCAAGGAGAAATGAGAGAATTGTCTTTAATGGAGCAACGATCATGCTATTTCAAGACTTATCTCAGATTACCCTGCAAAATAGACGCGCTTTGCGCCCTCTGCTGGAGAAATTACGGGAAAAAGATCTCAGATACTCATGGCGATTCCCTTTTGCCCTGATGGTCTCATATAATGGTCACCAACACACTCTGCGCACACCTGCTGACCTCCCTGAATTCTGCTGTGCACTGGATTTGGATCAGATTGACCTACCAGAGTGGTACGCAGATTTTGTACAGACACCAATCGAAAGAAGCCCACCGAGTTCTCCTCTCTCCACACCTGACAAGAGGCTGTCCAAGAAATCCAAATATAGCAGAAATGGAAACCCCAAACCGGGAACCCCGAGAAGACCTGCAGATAATGCCAGAAACCAGGAGGATGAATAATGTGTCACCCATACCTCAATTTGTTATTAGTGCACAACAACATTTTCACTATTACCTAGTTCACGTGCACTTTGCAGAAATCCTGCACTTTACAGCTCCTCTATGGATCAGACTCGATGGCTTTGGACATCCCCCCGCCCACAAATTTTGAGGCCCACTGCACCGTTGTGCAGCTCCAAAGTTCTTCAGTTGTATTTGCTCTAATTGTTCACTCTAGGTTATAATTGATGTCCTGATGTACCTACAAGACGGGAGTATTGACTCTCTATTAGGGATGAGCTTCGAGTTCGAGTCGAACTCATGTTTGACACGAACATTGGCTGTTCGCAAGTTCGCCGAACAATTTGGGGTGTTCGCGGCAAATTCGAATGCCGCAGAACACCCTTTAAAAGTCTATGGGAGAAATCAAAAGTCTTATATGCAAGTTATTGTCATAAAAAGTGTTTGGGGACCTGGGTCCTGCCCCAGGGGACATGGATCAATGCAAAAAAAAAGTTTTAAAAACGGCCATTTTTTCAGGAGCAGTGATTTTAATAATGCTTAAAGTCAAATAATAAAAGTGTAATATCCCTATAAATTTCGTACCTGGGGGGTGTCTATAGTATGCCTGTAAAGGGGCGCATGTTTCCCGTGTTTAGAACAGTCTGACAGCAAAATGACATTTCGAAGGAAAAATTCCATTTAAAACTACCCGCGGCTATTGCATTGCCGACAATACACATAGAAGTTCATTGATAAAAACGGCATGGGAATTCGACACAGGGAAACCCCGAACCAAAATAAAAAAAAGACGACGTGGGAGTCCCCCTAAATTCCATACCAGGCCCTTCAGGTCTGGTATGGATATTAAGGGGAACCCCGGCCAAAATTTAAAAAAAAAAAAAGGGCGTGGGGTCCCCCCAAAAATCCATACCAGACCCTTATCCGAGCACACAACCTGGCAGGCCGCAGGAAAAGAGGGGGGGGGACGAGAGTGCGGCCCCCCCCTCCTGAACCGTACCAGGCCACATGCCCTCAACATTGGGAGGGTGCTTTTCCAGATTCCGATAAGCCCCCCGCCCGCAGACCCCCACAACCACCGGCCAGGGTTGTGGGGATGAGGCCCTTGTCCTCATCAACATGGGGACAAGGTGTTTTGGGGGGCTACCCCAAAGCACCCTCCCAATGTTGAGGGCATGTGGCCTGGTACGGTTCAGGAGGGGGGGCCGCACTCTCGTCCCCCCCTCTTTTCCTGCGGCCTGCCAGGTTGCGTGCTCAGATAAGGGTCTGGTATGGATTTTTGGGGGGACCCCACGTTTTTTTTTTTCTTTAATTTTGGTTCGGGGTTTCCCTGTGTTGAATTCCCATGCCGTTTTTATCAATGAACTTCTATGTGTATTGTCGGCAATGCAATAGCCGCGGGTAGTTTTAAATGGAATTTTTCCTTCCAAATGTCATTTTGCTGTCAGACTGTTCTAAACACAGGAAACATGCGCCCCTTTACAGGCACACTATAGACACCCCCCAGGTACGAAATTTAAAGGAATATTACACTTTTATTGTTTGACTTTAAGCATTATTAAAATCACTGCTCCTGAAAAAACGGCCTTTTTAAAACTTTTTTTTGCATTGATCCATGTCCCCTGGGGCAGGACCCGGGTCCCCAAACACTTTTTATGACAATAACTTGCATATAAGCCTTTAAAATTAGCACTTTTGATTATTCATGTTCGTGTCCCATAGACTTTAACGGTGTTCGCGCGAACTTTTTTCCTGTTCGCATGTTCTGGTGCGAGCCGAACAGGGGGGTATTTGGCTCATCCCTACTCTCTATGACAGAGGACAGCACCTTTAGTGCCTCACACAAATTTATCTGTTTGTTCAAGGAGGGCCTTAGCTTAGAAATCTGCATCTGGACTCAGCTCCTGCTATATAAGACCGTCCACCACCTCTACCTGAACTTTGGATTACTATTTGGGTTGTGTATACAGTGGTTCAGTGTTTTGGTTTTTTTTTAGTTTTTATTGAGTTAATCTCATTAAGGCTGTGTGTGTGTCTCAACAGAGTTCTCTTTCATACCCAATTTTACACATTTACTTACGTATTTAGTGTGTCCCCACTTGGTCGTTGACGACTCCCTTCTCCCCCACAGAGTGACCCTGTACCCTGACTACAGGTCTCGGGGTTCACCAATATACCCAGTGGGCTCCCCTGGTGAGGGATCCCCCAGTATATTATTTGCTCCCTCAATCTACTTTTTTATTTATTTTTTGTTTATCTTTTTCTTTTCTTTAACTCTCTTTTGCTTCCTCTACCTCTTTCTCCCTTTCTCTTTATCTCTCTCGCGCAACTCTTTACCTAGCTCCCCCCAGATCCGCTCCAATTAAGTCTAAGAATTGGACCCTTTGACATTGGCAAAATGTTTAATTAGCTTTTTGAAGTTGCCTCCTTACAGAGTGCCCTCAGGACCACCTCCTCCTGACCTTTCGACATGACCTACTCATCGCTCGGGAAAAACCCTCTGGTAATCTCCCACAACGTCAGAGGACTGAATGTTCCTGAAAGACGCACCTCCCTCCTGAGGGAACTCCAAAAAAGGTAGGCTGCAAATTGTTTATTTGCAGGAAACACACTTTAAGACACAGCATGTCCCTAAACTTACGAATTTATACTTCACAAGGGCGTTCCATGCTACTAATAACGATTCCAGGTCCAAAGGAGTCTCAATATTAATCAGCAAAAATACACCTTTTGAACTGACTGACCAAATTTCTGACCCCGAAGGTAGGTTCATTTTTCTAAAGGGATCATTAGGAAGCACCCCAGTAACCTTGGCCAACGTGTATTTCCCGAATAAGGCACATGTCACATTTTGCCAACGAATAGTACGGGAGCTACAGGGATTTGCCACGGGTTGCTTGATTTTAGGAGGGGATTTTAATGTCCCGCTTAACCCCCTAGCAGATATGTCTAATGGGAAAACCTGTATTACTTACAGAATACTCAAAAAACTAAAGGCACTGCTCCAATCCCTCCAGTTAGTCGACACCTGGTGCTTTCTCCACCCTGAGGATAGGGGTTTTACCTTTTTTTCTATTCCACATGCTAGATATGCGAGATTAGACTACCTGTTCATCTCACAGAGAGACCTCCAATTGGTAAAGGGAGCACATATAGGAAACCAAACGATCTCTGACCACGCACCTATTTCCCTGTCATTGGATTTACTAAATCCACCACAAAAACAACCGACATGGAGACTAAATGCCTCTCTCCTAACTGACCCGTCGCTTCTCCCTACACTCACTACTACATTGACTGAGTTTTTCAAATTAAACAACACACCAAACGTAGATCCTTTCATGATTTGGGAGGCCCACAAGTGTATGATTAGAGGAGAGTTGATCAAAATGGCTCCAAACGTAAGAGAGAAAAACTACTTGCTATTAAAAATTTGATCACACAAATTAAATACCCTAGAGTCCTTGCATAAACAGTCACAGCTTTTTTAGCGAGAGCAATAAGGGAACACACAACTACCAATAACATCCCTGGCATTAGAGGGGCTTGTGGTAAAATCGATGTAACTTCAGAAGCAATAGCCGGTCATTTTCAGGAATATTACACAAAACTTTATAATCTACCATCACAGCACAGACAACCCAATATGACTGACAACAGAACCCAAATCATAAAAGATTATTTATCCAAAAGGGGACTCCCAACTCTTCAGGAGTCGGACTCAGCCCTACTGGAGGATCCAATCACCCCGCTAGAAATTAAGCAAGCCATCAAACATCTAAAAGCTGGCAAAAGCCCGGGACCTGACGGTTAATCCACTATTATAAAACTTTTTTGAATATCCTTACGAACCCTCTTGCGGCTGCCTTGAACTCCCTGTCCTCTCCTAGAGAGGTGACTCCAGACTTTGTTTCGGCCCACATTACGGTGATAACGAAGGCAGGAAAAGATCTTTTGGAATGTACTAGTTACAGGCCCATTTCCCTGTTAAACCTGGATGTTAAATTATTCGCTAAGATTCTCGCTACGAGACTGAGTCCACTACTGCCGGACCTGATTGATTTGGAACAAGTTGACTTCATACCTGGAAGAGACGCTAAAGACAATGTCACTAAAGCGCTCCTTCTTATACACGCAGCAAAAACACAGGATAACGAAGGCTTTCTCCTGTCCACGGACGCGGAGAAGGCCTTCGATAGAGTGGCGTGGGATTTCATGAAAGCGGTGTGCCGTCATGTGGGTCTGGGCCCGCACATGCTTTCTTGGATATCAGCATTATATCAAAATCCCAAGGCGCAATTAAAAATCAATGGCATACTTTCTAAACCTGTACACATAGCAAATGGAACTAGGCAGGGGTGCCCGTTCATCCTAACTTTAGAACCCTTCATTAGAACGATTAAGCAAAATTCCGCAATATCCGGATTGGGGACAGGGAGTTTAAACTGGCAGCTTATGCGGATGATCTTTTATTTTTTCTTACAAATCCTACTGTTTCCTTGCCTAACTTAATGAAAGAATTTAATACTTATGGGTACATCTCTAATTTAAAAATAAATTATTCGAAATCAGAGGCACTTAACATTACTCTTCCAGACAGCCTACTCCATCTAACCACTTCCAATTCTCAGTTTCGATGGGTCCCCAATGCGCTTAAATATCTGGGAGTTTGGCTTACCCCCCAACTGCAGAACATGTTTGAAAAGAATTTTCCCCCACTCCTAAAAAGTTGTGAAAAGGACCTTAGGGGATGGCACCTGTACTTTCTATCTTGGTTTGGACGGGCAGCTATTATTAAAATGGTTATATTGCCCAGGTTTTTATACCTAATGCGCACCCTGCCAGTCAGAATCCCTGCCGCCTTTTTTCGATCATTAAACTCTATACTTTTGCGATTCCTTTGGAACCAAAAGAAACCTAGAATTAGATTACCCTGGTTAGCAAGAGCCAAATACTTGGGGGGGGATTAACCTACCTAACTTTAAGCATTATTATTATGCTTCACATTTAGCCAGAGTGATAGACTGGCACTGTCATGGCCACATGAAGGATTGGGTCCTCTTGGAGGAAGTGTTAAATTTTCTAGCGCTACAATACTCCCCGTGGATACCCTGGACTAGTTGCCCACCGAACGTACGAAAACACCCTCTAACTGGCATCACACTGGAGATTTTACACTCACTTTCCATTCGCCACCTTATCACTACGGATGTAAGCCCATTGACCCCACTAAAAGACAACCCAGACTTTGAGCCAGGACTCCAGAATAAATTGTTCCAATCCACAACACAGAACGCCCCCCCCCCTTACTAGCAGGTGACTGTTTCACTGATGGCAGATTTAAAGATTGGACTGTATTAAAGTCCGAAAATAACCTACCCCACCTAAGACAATGGTCTTATTTCCAGTTAAGAAGTTACCTGAGCAAGCACAGACATAAGGGGGATTTCCTTAGACCTCTTACGGACCTGGAGTCGGTATGCCATAGTAGGACCCCCTTGAACGGAGCCATCTCATTCGCATATGCATGGCTGCAACATCCCAAGAGCACGGAGGATGATGGTCACAGGAGGAGGTGGTCGGAGGAGTTGGGAGAGGATATCTCAGATAAACAATGGAGGTATGCATGTATTTTTGCTCATAAAAGGTTCCATAAACGCTAAATCGCAGGAGACGAGTTACAAACTGCTGATGCACTGGTACAACACACCGGATAAATTACATAAGTGGAACCCTCAGAAGTCAGAGTCATGCTGGAGATGTCAGGGGGAGATAGGTGCATTGGCCCATGTCTGGTGGCACTGTCCTTCCATCGCAAACTTTTGGTCTAAAATCAGGGATCTTTTTAAAAAAAATTACTGAAACTAGAATAAATCTGACCGCAGCTTGCTGTCTTTTACACGTAATGAATCTCTCATTTAAACGGTACAAACACTCATTGACTAAGCACCTTCTTAATGCGGCCAAATCCTTGATCCCGCTACATTGGAACTCTGCGAGAGTACCTTCTACAGCAGAATGGTTGCATAGGGTAGGGGATATTTGCGAAATGGAGGACACGCTGGCACAGGACAGGGGCCACATTGAAAGGTTCCATAAGACCTGGCAACCTTGGTTCACCTTTAAATATTCACAGGACTTCAACGCTGTCATGTCACAGAATTCTGTTTGACTCCTCTTGGTTATTTCACCTAGAGGAGCCTGGCTCTAAATCCCTTCAGAGTCCGGCTGATATCAAGTGAAATAAATATATCTCCCCAGTCCCCCCCCCCCTTTCTGCTCCCTCCACCTCTTATTCTTTTTTTTCCTTTTCTCCTTTTTTCTTCCTTTTTCTTCATTTTCTCCTCTTTGTTTTGTTTCTCTCTCCTTTTTTCTCTTATTTTTTATATTAAGATGAAAGTGATGTTTACAAAGGATGACAAAACAAGTTAACCATTGAAGATTGTTACAATGTATGCAGCTTAGTTATTAAAGAGCGGTAACTACTTTTCCTTAAATTATAGCACGGGATCATATGTTTGCCTCATAACTAACATCTGGAATGAAAATGCTCAGTCAACTTCTAATTTAGTTTATCGGATTCTATTCCTTAAGTAATGGTACCCTGATAATAATTATTTAGAAGTCACTGTAATTTCTTCTACTGCTTTGAATGTTTATTTACTATTGTAACTTAATTGTTAAGCAATATATTTTTGTTGCTATGTATGTTTATACTTTCATATTCAATAAAACGAAATGTTTAAATGTGTGCTTGCAACGGTTGCAGGGGAGTTTATGTCGCTGAAGATGTGTTTGTGGTGACTGTGAGAAGTACGTATTAATGCACGTGCTTGCAAAGACTGCAAGAGTTATGCTTGGATGTGTGCTTGCAACGATTGCAAGAAGCTGTAATTGGATGTGTGCTTGCAAGGATTGCAAGAAGTTGTGCTTGAATGCATGCCTGCAATGTTTGCGAAAAGTTTATGATTGCTGGCGTGTTTCAAATGATTGCAAGAAATTGTGCATGGGTGTGCTTGCCATGATTGCAAGAAGTTGTTTCGACGTGTGCTTGCAACAAATGAAAAGTTTATGCTTGGATGCGTGCTTGCAAGGATTGCGGGGAGTTGTGCTTTTTTTTTTCTTTTTTTTGTATGAAATTTAGTCCGATATGAACTGGTTGTAACGTGTATGAATGAATCTGATACGAATCGGTCATATGAAATCATTCTGATAAGAACCGATTGTAGAGTGTATGAAATTAATCCAATGTGAAATTGGATCATAAAGAGTATGAATCTGGATCCGATGTGAATCGCTGTGCCCCCAACGCGACTAGATTTGAATCAAAGCTGTAGTGTGTATGAAATTAAACCAATACGAATCTTTGTATGTTGTATACAATGAATCCTGATATGAATCAGTTTATAAGGTGTATGAAATGATACCAACATAAAATCGGATTGTGCGACTATAAGGGGGGATAGTAGTGAGGTGAAGGTTTTAACCAATGAATTGGGACCATGACTGAACTTCGAAGGAAGACGGGGTGTGGCTTTTTTTTTTTTTGAATTTTGACTGACCTGGAGGAAATGACAGATGACAACCGGTGAAGGGTCTGACTACCTGACTTGAAAAGTGACTTGAAATGTGTTTAAGCGACAGATGCATGAAATTAAATAAAATGGG
Organism: Lithobates clamitans; assembly: GCA_037952925.1. Classification (NCBI taxonomy): domain Eukaryota; kingdom Metazoa; phylum Chordata; class Amphibia; order Anura; family Ranidae; genus Lithobates; species Lithobates clamitans. The sequence goes on along the minus strand of JBBGZY010000934.1, from coordinate 310,562 downwards.
TGAAATGTCTATGCCATAACAGAGGCATGAATCGGTGTGCCGTGACTGCGCCAATGAGGCCAAGCCAACTGGGGCCTGCCGGTTGTGATATAGTGAAAACGAAATGATTTGAAATGTTTGCCTTGATCATGAAATGGATGAAATCTCTTACCATGACTTTTGCGATCAAAAGGACTGTAAAATAGATTCAAGAGAGGGGGGGAAAAAAAAGGGTATGGGAAAAATGATATTGATACACAAATATATCAGTGAATTTCAGATTTGAAGGGCAATATAATGACAGATACTTGCTGTGATGAAAAAAAAGTTTGTTGGATCTATTACCTTTTACATATGTAGCCAGCTCCCCAGGATGGTCCCGCAGCAAGGAGATAAAAAAACACACTGAGAGCAAGGCTGCCTTTTAAAACCCCCACCTGATCAGCATGATATAAATCAGCTGATCAGGAGCAGACGACAGGCGGGCGGGGCACATGCGCAGTTGCCAGTGTCATTTGCCTACATATCCCATAAGTCCGAGCGTCGGTCCGGCCACATGGCGGCTACTGCCTGTGACATGATCGACAGATGGAAAAGTGCAACGGAAGGCTCCAGAGGAAGAAGGGAGAGGAGGCATGAACAGGCATTGGAACACCACGATGGTCCCGGCCGAAGGGGCGGGCTGACAATAAAGCCAGCCCTTGGGCGTCCATGCAGCCAAAGGCTGTAGTGAAACAAGTTCCCAGATGAATGGGGGGTAAAAACACCCAGTGCATTGGGCCCACCATGGCACGCCCCAGGAGGGGGGGAGGGCGGAAGGAGCAAAGGGAAGTCTGATAATTCAGACAGATCGGGGACATAGGTGGAGTGGCCCTGGCGGTGGACAGATGGTATCACCGCATTGGCCGCCATGCGATAACGGAGGAAAATGCCTGCAACAACACAAGTATAAGTTAGATGACAAAATTGCATTAATAAAATCAATATGGTAATCCAAAATTAAACAATGCATTTGATTTATAACATGTCTCTACATGAACTTAGGTCACCATATTATCAATAATTGTTATTTTTTTATATTATATTTTATTATGTTTTGTTTTTTATATACATCAAACTAATCCAGATATTTTAATTATGTATTCAATAAAAACAGGTGATAGGAATTATCGTACATACAGTATGCAACTACATATAGTGACTACTGTATTAATTATTTCAACATACAGATATAAAGTTAACCAGCAGTGGGTACAGGACGGGGGCAAGGAGTGAGGGCGGATGGAACACCGAACCAACAGGGCCTGATGGGCATAAGATCGACCAGCCAGTGAGGAGACAGTCAAAGTCCACCTATGTCCTCGATCTGTCTGAATTATCAGACTTCCCTTTGCTCCTTCCGCCCTCCCCCCTCCTGGGGCGTGCCATGGTGGGCCCAATGCACTGGGTGTTTTTACCCCCCATTCATCTGGGAACTTGTTTCACTACAGCCTTTGGCTGCATGGACGCCCAAGGGCTGGCTTTATTGTCAGCCCGCCCCTTCGGCCGGGACCATCGTGGTGTTCCAATGCCTGTTCATGCCTCCTCTCCCTTCTTCCTCTGGAGCCTTCCGTTGCACTTTTCCATCTGTCGATCATGTCACAGGCAGTAGCCGCCATGTGGCCGGACCGACGCTCGGACTTATGAGATATGTAGGCAAATGATACTGGCTACTGCGCATGTGCCCCGCCCGCCTGTCGTCCGCTCCTGATCAGCTGATTTATATCATGCTGATCAGGTGGGGGTTTTAAAAGGCAGCCTTGCTCTCAGTGTGTTTTTTTTTTTTATCTCCTTGCTGCGGGACCATCCTGGGGAGCTGGCTACATATGTAAAAGGTAATAGATCCAAAAAACGTTTTCATCACAGCAAGTATCTGTCATTGCGATTGGCTTGCCTCCGTATGGCTATACTGGCTGAACTTTCTTGCTAACAGTCCCTTTGTTATATGCATTGACTTTCAGACCATCTACAATAACCGGTGTTACCAGAAAGACTCATTGTGGAGGTTCCAACGTTTAGCCAAGATATTGGCGGAACCTTATTCATAGGATGCATTTTTTCTAACTTAATGCGTATTCGGTAAGCCCTACTCACTATATCCAACATATTTCACTATGTCCTTCAAATCTGAAATTCACTGATATATTTATGTGTATCAATATCATTTTTCCCATACCTTTTTTTTTTTTTTTTTCCCCCTCTCTTGAATCTATTTTACAGTCCTTTTGATCGCATCCATGCGATTTTTCCATGAACTGACAGCGCTATGAATCTCCCTTGTGCAACATTGAGTGCCTTGGTTTTGCATATAATTAGGGTATGTAATTGAGGCTTAGGTCCCTTTTGTTAAATAAAATTAAAAGAATTTTCAATACTTATATGCTATACTTTTCTTTTTAGGCGCCCTTTAATTCCCCTGTAGCCAAATACTGGGCTGAGTGCAACTTCCATTCTCAATGTCTCGGTGGTGTCCCCCTTGCGTTTTGGAGCCCGCATGGTATGTTTTAGGTGTGTGGGATATGGGGGGGGCGGCAATTTGACCACTATGCGATGCGATTGGCTTGCCTCCAGCATTACAAGATTATGTTGATCCAATAATGCATTTTTTCTTTATTATAGTGGTTTTACTCTCTGCTGTACATCTCTACATTCTCCTGATGAAGCCAATGTTTTGGCGAAACTAGTTGGGAACATAAGACTATGATTACCCCTCAACATCTTTGGTGACGGTCATTTATTTGCACTGTATTTCTGTTTTTTGTTTTTGCTTTGTATATTTTTTGTACTCTTTCATGTAAACATTTTAGATGTTTTTGATATCAATAAATTAAATGATTTTATATAAAATATCATTCTAGTAATTTTGAATTTTGGTGGCACCGCAATAATCCCATCATCCCCTGTTTCCCCCATTTTTTGAGAAATGACAGAATTGTTTTCACCTTGACCGAGACTCGAATTGGTTGTGTCGCATTTGCGACTGGCAACGAACTGAGCTCTGGTATAGGTATGGATACGGCCAAAACAACTGGGGCATTCCGTGACGAATCGGTGCATCTCGGAATGCGACTGGATTCAAAACGGTGTTGCGATATGTGGGAGTGAAAAAAATGGTAATAATTCCATGACAGAGATGCGGATCGGTCGCCCGATGTCTGCGACTAACTACGATCCGGACTCTGGAGCATGTCCTGAAATGAGGCTGAGCCCTGGGGCACGCCGTAACGAATCGGTGCATCGAAGATGCGACTGGATTCGAACCGGAGCGCGGTAAGTGCAGGTGTAACAGTTTGTTTGCCATGACAGAGGCGCGAATCGATCATGCCGCTATTGCGGCTGACTACGAATCGGACTCTGGAGCATGTACCAAAATGTGATAAATACCTGGGGCACGCCGAGATGAATCGGTGCATCTAATGCGACTGAATTCGTATCGGGGCGTGATACATGACAGTGAATTGATGGTCATGACAGAGGTACGAATCGGTGAGTCGTGACGAGTGACTGAGAACGAATGTGACTCTGGAGCATGCACTGAAATGAGGCCGAAAACAACTGGGGCGAATCGGTGCATCTATAGATGCGACTGAATTCGGATCGGAGCGCAGTACGTGACTGAAATGAATAAAATGATTCGAAATGGTTTGAAATGTTTAGAAATGTTTCCGAAATGAGAAATGACTTAGTATCGGACTGACATGATTCGATAAGAAAATAGCGAATTTGCGAATCACGATTGTCTACTGATGCATGGAAACCATTTGTTAGACATGCCTGAATGAAGCGACGTCTACGTCGCTGTGGTTTATTAATAACGAGAAATGGTAACATAATGATGGTGCGAGTGGTATGCATTGCGGTTCCGTTGTGAAATGTGCGAGCTTTTCGTAAGTTTGATATCACGGTTTAGTGACACGATATCTAACAATGCGTGAAAAACAAACGTCAGCCAAGCCAGACGCGTGGTACGTAACTGCGAACCGGTAACACGACTTCGAAACTCGAGCACGAAATTGCGAATGCGGGAATTTGCGAGACAAGAACTTGCAGACGCTGGTATTCGAATCGTCGGCCTAGTGACGTATATCGCACACAGGAAACCAACAAGCACCACAGGTGAGCGGGCTGCTTAAATACCCCCCGGGCTCCTCCCATAAATTCAGGCCACCATACTGACCTTCCTACATCTATATACTGACATTGATCATATATATATATATATATATATATATATATATATATATATATATATATATATATATATATATATATATATATATATAATATTTGAATCCGACAGCCAGAGTTCGGACCGGTGGCGTGCTCTCTGCTTCGTTCTCCCTCCCCCGAGGCACTGGGCAGGGGTGCCCCCTCTTCCCAGCCTTGTTCGCACTTGCCATAGAACCCCTGGCTATCCTCCTGCAGTCATCAGAGACGGTAGCTGGCATATCAGTGCATCCCATTGTCGAGAAGGTATCTATGTACGCTGACGATACCCTCCTCTATCTTAACGATCCCCATCAATCTTTATCGGCGGCCCTGGATTTAATAGACTTATTTAGCAAATTCTCAGATATTGGAATTAACTGGAACAAATTGGTCCTCTTCCCTCTACACCAGGGGGATGTCCCCCAAACCTTCCAGCACCCCTGCAGTGGGTAGATCATTTTAAATACTTAGGCATCCAGATCCACAGAAATTTATCTAGATATCTAGACTCCAATGTATATCCGGTCCTTCAAAATCTAGTACAGAAGACCTCCATATGGAAGAATCTGTCACTCACCCCAATAGGCCGAGTTAATTTAATGAAAATATCCTTTCTCCCTAAATTTCTGTTTTTTTTTTTTTTAGAAATACCCCCATTAATATACCCGCCTCCTTCTTCACCAAATTAGAACAAACGGTCACGTCATTTATATGGGTAGGGTCGGTCCCGAGAGTAGCAAGGTCCACGCTTCAGCTTGGATTGTCAGGGGGTGGCCTCGCCCTCCCTGACTTTAAAAAATATTACTGGGCTGCGGTCCTTGTATCTGTGCGGTGGTGGTTCACACAAGACCAATCTAATCCTTCGGTTAATCTCGAGGCTGCTATATTGGGTTCTTACTCTGAGTTGAGCAATATAGTGTACAGAGGGCCTAGATCCACCACACAATTCACTACCCCTATGAAGACTACGGTGCAAGTATGGAAACAAGTTTTGAGGCATATAGAGGAACCACAGACGTTCTCTCCCCACACACCCCTATGGGGTAATCCGTCACTACCCCACCTGAGGACGGTACCTGACCCACAGATCTGGGCCAGATTTGGTGTGGGTGCTCTGAGGGATATCGTGCCAGGGGGGTGTTTGCTCCCTTTTGGAAGACTAAGGAATAAGTTTGAGCTTCCCCCCTGGATGTACTTTTTACAGTTAAGACATGCCCTCAGGGCACAGTTCCCAGGCTCTATCAAGATTGAACCACACCAGGTAGAGAGGCTGCTCACATCACGTATTATAGACAAAACATTATCTTCCATTCACCTTAGACTGACGTGTGTGGCCGGCTCTGGAGCAAATAGGGCCTTTTCGGCCTGGAGGCAGGACCCTTCTGCCCTGACTGAGGAGGACTGGACAGAGGGCTTGCAACAGTTCATTCCTCTTATGATATCAGCAAAAGATAGATTTGTACAATTGAAATTCCTTCATAGGGTACATTATACGCCACAAAGGTTGGCATTAATATATCATACCTCTGATAAATGCCCTAAATGCAATGAAGGTATTGGCAACTACATACATATGGTGTGGCTTTGCCCACGAATACAAGAGTTCTGGCAAAAGGTAACTGATGATATCACCTCGATCAGCGGTATATCAGTTGGGCTGAATCCTCTGATCCCGCTGTTAGGATTATAGACAACTTGCCTAGTAGCACCCATAAAAATTGTCTATCTTCTACATGGCATTCTATGCCAGGAAAACAGCAGAATCACCTCGGATCTCCACTTGGCGGGCCCTGGTGAACGCCACCCTCCCCCTCCTATAAGCTGGCGTTCATGGGTCGTAACTGTCCTAAGAAATTTCATAAAATATGGTCAGCCTGGGTCGAAGCCAGAGGCCTCACAGTGTAGGAATGGGTACAGATCCATCCTCACCACTCTCCCCCTTGCCCATGTGGGGGTTATCTCTCCCCCGGGCTCCCTCTTCCCCCATACTTAGATGATGCCACAGATGTCCCCCCCCTCGGTCCCTTCTCCCTCCTCTGTCCCCGAATTCCCCCCCCCGTCCCCCCTGGTCCATTCTCCCTCCACCAATTATATTATCTGTTCCTGTGACCTGGGTTACTTAGCAATAACGGTTAAATTAAGTCTATATACCCAACCTATCAACAAGCTCAGGTTATAACAAACTAGAATTTGGAATTCAAAGTAATTTTGGAACATTCTGAGAATTATCACTGAAATGGTACAAAATAAAGTTTAAGGAAAAAAAACTTACATTAAAATGCCCATCAATGCAGCCTTATCTGTCCATCTGCAGTCTTTTCAGTGTCAGTGCAGCCTTGCCCCAGTGTCTATTGCAGCCTTGTCAGTGCAGCCTTGCCGGATCGCCCCGATCCCTGCCGACATACACAGCTGTGTGTAAATTCAAATATGGCGTAGAGACTGCAGGGACTCGGCGGAGCCGAGATACACATACCCGAGACTCCTCTGCTTTTCTCGACGCTGCTTACAGTCCCGCCCAGTCCCGCCCTATGATGGACATCACACAGGTCCAATGGCGGGACTGGGCGGGACTGTAAGCAGCGCCGAGAAAAGCCGAGGACTCTCGGGTATGTGTATCTCGGCTCTGCCGAGTCCCTGCGGTCTCGGCACCATATTTGAATTTACACACGGCTGTGTATGTCGGCGGCGATCGCTCTGATCACACAAAATTGGCGGGGATCGGCCTATAACACGCACCCACGATTTTGCATGTTATATGCCGATAAATACGATAGAGATAGATTATATATATATATATATATACACATACACACACACACATAATAAAATAAAAAGTGTATATTTGGGCCTATAGTACACCACTCAGCGCCACAGAACCCCAGCCACTAATCCACAGCACCCAGCATATGGGATGACATAATAAAAATATACCTTCCAAAACACCCAAATGGTTGAAACTCACGGTGTGGAGGCTAAGCTGCTGTTTAAAAAACTATAAATACACACAATAGTATATAAAAGACGTATGATCAATAGATGTAATAGTCATATACTAAAACCGCGCTAGTATTGAGCACATAAAATAAAAAGATAATGTGTGGCCAACTTCACACAAAAAAAGTCCATAAGAATAGTGAAGTACAAGTAGTGGTTCAGAGAGTGTTCAAAGTAGATCCTATAGAATGTCACAGCATGCACCTTCCACCGATCACTCCAACTCCACCATGCGCGAACACACTCCCCTCAGGGGATCAAACCCACCAGAGCTATGTTAAATATGTGCACATAGCTCTACCTTCTACCTCTCTATATTGAGAGTGGAAGCCTGAAATAAAACTCAATTCTTGAGTATCATTGTTCAAACTGGGGCGGGGTTCCTCCAGAAGAGACTCTCTGGGCAGCATAGCTACTTCCTGAATCGTAACGTCCAATGTTTCTTCAAAATAGCCTTTTTCAATAAATCTCTTTTTAATAATTTGGGCTTGTGATATAAAGTCAGCTTCATTCGAACAGTTCTTTTTCACTCTAGCGAGCTGGCCCTTAGGGATGTTTTTTAGCCACATAGGGTGAGGGCCACTGCTAATGGGTAGGTAACTGTTGGAATCTGTAGGCTTGAAGTACACCTTAGTACCCAAGCTATTTCCTTGCCTGAAAATAGTGACATCTAAAAAATGAATATCACTTTGGCTGTATTCACTAGTCAACTTGTAGTTTTTTGTGTTTGAATTTAGTTCCCTTAAAAATTCCTGTAAAGAGTCAATAGACCCTTCCCAAATAAAGAACAGGTCATCTATATATCTTTTGTATAATAGGAGCTGGGTACGAGTCTTATCTTGTTTGTCGTGTAGGCACGCCCTCTGTTGAAGTCAGGATATGACAAAACGCTTCAAGCGTGACCTACACGACGCCGAAAGTGACGCGTGCGCTCCATCATTGTCGGACCCGCTCCTTGATTGCCAAGACAGGATAACCGGAGGTCCTACGGTGCAGTGCACGGTGATTTTATTCTTTCTGCTTGATGACTGCCTGTGTCTAGTACATAGATATTGATGGGGGATATATGATGTGATGGGTTTATATTATCAATAAATGGAATTACGCTATATGCGCTTTTCTTTTGTTTATAATTCTTTTGGAGCCCTTCCATCAGCCTGTCACCTGGAAAAGTGTTGTATCAATGTGGCCCAGGAAATTTCTTACTTTGGAGGCACATATTTAACATAGCTCTGGTGAGTTTGTTCCCCTGAGGGGAGTGTCCCCAGCAGAGCCCCCCCTCACATCAGATGTCCCCGGCAGAGCACCCCCCTCACATCAGGTGTCCCCGGTAGAGCCCCCCCTCACATCAGGTGTCCCCGGCAGAGCCCCCCCTCACATCAGGTGTCCCCGGCAGAGCCCCCCCCTCACATCAGGTGTCCCCGGCAGAGCCCCCCCCTCACATCAGGTGTCCCCGGCAGAGCCCCCCCTCACATCAGGTGTCCCCGGCAGAGCCCCCCCTCACATCAGGTGTCCCCGGCAGAGCCCCCCCCCTCACATCAGGTGTCCCCGGCAGAGCCCCCCCCACATCAGGTGTCCCCGGCAGAGCCCCCCCCCACATCAGGTGTCCCCGGCAGAGCCCCCCCTCACATCAGGTGTCCCCGGCAGAGCCCCCCCTCACATCAGGTGTCCCCGGCAGAGCCCCCCCTCACATCAGGTGTCCCCGGCATCAGGGGTCCCCGGCAGAGCCCCCCTCACATCAGGTGTCCCCGGCAGAGCTCCCCTCACATCAGGTGTCCCCGGCAGAGCCCCCCCCTCACATCAGGTGTCCCCGGCAGAGCCCCCCCTCACATCAGGTGTCCCCGGCAGAGCCCCCCCCTCACATCAGGTGTCCCCGGCAGAGCCCCCCCTCACATCAGGTGTCCCCGGCAGAGCCCCCCTCACATCAGGTGTCCCCAGTGGAGCCCCCCTCACATTAGGTGTCCCCAGTGGAGCCCCTCTCACATTAGGTGTCCCCGGCAGAGCCCCCCCTCACATCAAGTGTACCCGGCGGAGCCCCCCTCACATCAGGTGTCCCCAGTGGAGCCCCCCTTACATCAGGTGTCCCCCGTGGAGCCCCCCTTACATCAGATTCCCACAGCGGTGCGCCCCCTACCTCAGAGGTGTCCTAGTGTGTCTGCCGGCCGCATGGCTAGAACCCCGCCACTTTCCATAACAGACTGGCTGGCAGCAGGGCGGGGGGCAGGCAGGGCGAGGCGGAGCAGGGCGGAGGGTGGGCGGCGACGCAGGAGCTCCGTCTAGCCCCCCCAGCCATCTTCCTGAACTTCTTTAAGATGGCGGCCGGCGGAGACAATGTCTTCGCCGGCCGCGGACCTTTAGCGGCAGCGGCGAAAATCAAGAACCGGATTTCTTGGGACATTTCCCGGGACACCACAAATTCGGGAATGGAGTCTAAGTCCCGGGAATGTCCCGGGAAATCCGGGACAGTTGGCAACTATGTCTGTTCTTCCAGTGAGAGGTTCTGGAGGGAAGGTGGTTTGGACACTAGATGCAGTTAGTTTGTATGGGCTACCCTGAACCAATCATTAATTTGAGTGGGCAGGGGCTATTAAGCCTATATAAACTGGGGATCACATGCTCCAGGGAGGGAGGTGGTTGGAGATGGGAATGTGATCCAGAGAAGCAGCAAGAATGTGACCCTCAGGGGTCCGTCCAGGCTTGAAAGCCTGGGGGTATAATGCTCTCAGTGCTGGATAGCACCAGATCTTGAACCTGAAGGCCTGAGGGTTCAGAGACCTCAGCGCTGGATGGTTCATTCACTAAAGTCACCTAAAGAATCTCCAGGAGTCATGGATCAGACATCACCGGCTGGGATGGTTCTGAACATGCAGAGCAGGAAGCGGCTGCTAAGAGGATGCAGTAGTTCGGGGGCCGTCCGGAGTTTTCCTGAACTGACCAGGGAGGATTGCAGGAGTCCAGATAGGCAGGTGAGGCCTGATACTTCTAAGATCCGAATTCCAGGGTGTTTTTCAGAGAGGCACCTGTCGGTTCATTAAGGGAAAAGGATAGAACTACCATTACAGGAACCAAAGATTTAGAGGCAGCTCATACTTCCTGAAGATACAGACTGTACATATTGCACATTCTTTTCTGCCATGCATTAAGCCCCGGTTCACACAGGGGGGACTTGTCAGGCAACTTAGCCACCTGACAAGTCGCGCCCCGTTCTGTACTACGGAACCGTTCTAATAGAAGCGACACAAGTCGCTCCAACATAGAAAAGGTTCCTGTGCTACTTTTTTTGGGCGACTTGCATTGACTTCTATACAGAAGTCGTTTTGCAAGTCGCCGCTGAAGTTGTGTGCAGGTTGCCTCTGTGTGAACCGGCAGTAAGGGAAAAGAATAAAGTTTAATGTTCAACTGTTCTGGACTGTCTGCTGCTGTTTTATTCGTGCGGGGGAAGGAAACGGAACCACACTAACAGAAAGGAATGAACTACCAGCAGCTCCCAAGGGAGTAGTGCGCTCTATATATACATACACACACACACACACGGCTGCAGCAAATAGCTTGGGGTGTCTACTTTCCAAAATGGGGTCATTTGGGGGGGTTTGTGCCACCTGGGCATTCCATGGTCTCCGAAACTGTGATAGGCAGTGAAGAGTGAAATCAAAAATTTACGCCCTTAGAAAGCCTGAAGGCGGTGCTTGGTTTTCGGGGTCCCGTACGCGGCTAGGCTCCCAAAAAGTCCCACACATGTGGTATCCCCATACTCAGGAGAAGCAACAGAATGTATTTTGGGGTGTAATTTCACATATTCCCATGGCATGTTTGAGCAATAAATCATTTAGTGACAACTTTGTGCAAAAAAAAAAAAAAAAAAATTTGTCTCTTTCCCGCAACTTGTGTCACAATATAAAATATTCCATGGACTCGACATGCCTCTCAGCAAATAGCTTGGGGTGTCTACTTTCCAAAATGGGGTCATTTGGGGGGGTTTTGAACTGTCCTGGCATTTTATGCACAACATTTAGAAGCTTATGTCACACATCACCCACTCTTCTAACCACTTGAAGACAAAGCCCTTTCTGACACTTTTTGATTACATGAAAAAATCTTTTTTTTGCAAGAAAATTACTTCGAACCCCCAAACATTATATATTTTTTTAAAGCAAATGCCCTACAGATTAAAATGGTGGGTGTTTCATTTTTTTTTCACACAGTATTTGTGCAGCGATTTTTCAAACGCTTTTTTAAATTTTAATGCACTAAAACACACTATATTGCCCAAATGTTTGATGAAATAAAAAAAAGATGATCTTAGGCCGAGTACATGGATACCAAACATGACATGCTTTACAATTGCGCACAAACGTGCAGTGGCAACAAAATATATACATTTTTAAAAGCCTTTAAACGCCTTTACAGGTTACCACTTTAGATTTACAGAGGAGGTCTACTGCTAAAATTACTGCCCTCGATCTGGCCTTCGCGGTGATACCTCACATGCATAGTGCAATTGCTGTTTACATTTGACGACAGACCGCCGCTTGCGTTCGCCTTAGCGCGAGAGTAGGGGGGAACAGGGGTGCTTTTTTTTTTAATTTTTTTTTTGCTTTTTTATCTTATTTTTAAACTGTTCCTTTCATTTTTTTTTAAATCATTTTTATTGTTATTTCAGGGAATGTAAATATCCCCTATGATAGCAATAGGTAGTGACAGGTACTCTTTTTTGAAAAAATTGGGGTCTATTAGACCCTAGATTTCTCCTCTGCCCTCAAAGCATCTGACCACACCAAGATCGGTGTGATAAAATGCTTTCCCAATTTCCCAATGGCGCTGTTTACATCCGGTGAAATCTAAGTCATAAAATGCTCGTAGCTTCCGGTTTCTTAGGCCATAGAGATGTTTGGAGCCACTCTGGTCTCTGATCAGCTCTATGGTCAGCTGGCTGAATCACCGGCTGCATTCTCAGGTTCTCTGTTGAGACAGGAGAGCCAGAGAAAAACACGGAAGACGGTGGGGGGGGGCATTCCCTCCCACGGCTTGTAAAAGCAATCTAGAGGCTAATTAGCTGCTAGGATTGCTTTTACATGAAAGCCGACCGCTGGCTGAAAAGAATGATACCAAGATGATACCTAAACCTGCAGGCATCATTCTGGTATAACCACTCAAAGTCGTGAATGGCATACCTGAAGACAAAAAAATGGTTAACAATAAAGCACAGTAAACGGTAAAGTATAAAAAATTGCATACCTGAAAAGCAAACATGATAAAACATAATAACAATAAAACATTGCAGAATAGAATACAGTAAAAAAGAGCAGAACAATAGAGAGAATAGAGAGAGAGAACAATAAAACGACAACTATTTTTTTTTATTTTATATATATATATATTTTTACACTTTTTTTTGTAACTAACTTTTATAACTGTAACCGGTTCCAGGTTCGGGTCTCTCAGAATGCGATGGCATCTTGGGAGACCCTGTGAAAGTGTGTCCTAGTCTGTGCAATGCTGTACCCTACGCTAATACTCAACTAGTGAATGGTAGCGTTCAAAACATTCACCAATGCAAAGACCAGGATTGTCAGGACAGGTGGGACAATAATAGTGGGTGTCACGCCTATATCCACACTTGCTGCAGACACAACATCTTTTTTGGGGGGGTTCGTTGGGTAGGGGTACTCGGGAGGACATAAAGAAAATGCCTCTCATGCAGCCGACTGCATTTGGTTGGGGATGTGAATGGGGGAAGTACGGGCGCTGCAGAAGCGGTGGGTTCCCAATTAGGATTGGCGAATGCAGCAGGAAGGGCACTATGGGCACGACGGGCCTGTGTTTGTCTTTTTGGTGGCAGCGGGACACTACTTGTGCTTGCCACCTCACCAGCTTGAACTGCACTTATGGGACTCGCCACGTCACCAAGTGTTACTGCAGTGCTGGTTTGACTACGACCGGGGTGTACTAGGCCGCTGGAGCTTGCCAGTTCACCAAAACGCTACCAAAAAAACTGTTAGCGATCGCAGGGATCAGGCCTGACTCTGCGAACGCTGCAGTTATGCGTTTAGTGTTTTGTAAGTGACAGTGATCGATCGATACTTCACTTGGGTGGGCTGGGCTGGGCCGGGCGGAGGGGCAAAACGCAGGTGCTAGCAGGTATCTGGGCTGATCCCGCTAACACTGCGTTTTTGGGAACCCTAAACTGCTGGGGACACTAGTATAGATCTGATCGGATCAGATATTGATCCGATCAGATACTATACCACTGAGGGAGGCGTATGCTGCGTGCGTGGGTGTTAGCGGTACTGGCACTAATCTGATGCTGCCTGGGGCGACACATATCACCGCCGGGCGATCGGGGGGCTAAACCTTTATTCGATAATAAACGGCGGGTGCCATGACACTATAAAAAAAACTAACTAACTAACCAGCGTCACCCGTAACGGTTATACGGTGATCAGTGGTGAAAGGGTTAACTAGGGGGCAATCAAGGGGTTAAAACATTTATTCGGTAGTATATGGGGGTCCCTGTCGCTATAAAACGCTGACGGCGAACCTAAATATTTACCTCCCTAACTAGCGTCACCAGCGACACTAATACAGCGATCAGAAAAATGATCGCTTAGTGACACTGGTGACAGGGGGTGATCAAGGGGTTAAAACTTTATTAGGGGGGTTTAGGGGGGTATTTTAGACCTAAAGGGGGCTAATACTAACTACCCTACCACAGTAACTGTCACAAACTGACACCATGCAGTAATCAGAAAAAAAAAAATCTGCTTGGTGTCAGTGTGACAGGGGGGGGAGGGGTGATTGGGGGGGGATCGGGGGGTAAAGGGGGGTGTTTTGTGTGCCTGGCATGTTCTACTGTGTGTGTGTTTTACACTCACAGTGAAGTCTTCTCTCCTCGGCGCCGGAACGGAAACTGCCGAGCCGAGGAGAGATGACATAATTTCCTTTGCTGCTGTTTAGCATACATTCTATTGGCCGGCGGCGATCACGAGGGGGGGCCACAAATGGATGGTCTCCCCCTCACCTCCGGTCTCCGCTGGACAAATGCTGACCGCCTCGGGCACCGGGGGGGGGGTCCGATTTGACCCCCCACCCGCGGGAGGCAGATCACGTAATGTACGTGATTCTGCCTGCCCGTGCCACTTTGCCGACGTACATCGGCGTGAGGCGGTCGGCAAGTGGTTAAGCTACAGAGCATATTTTTGGTAAAAAAAAAAAAAAATCGCAATAAGCGTATATTGATTGGTTTGCGCAAAAGTTATAGCGTCTACAAAATAGGGGACAGTTTTATGGCATTTTTATTATTTTTTTTTTTTTTTTACTGGTAATGGCGGCGATCAGCGATTTTTATCATGACTGCGACATTATGGCGGACACAGCGGACATTTTTGGGACCATTGTCATTGTGCTATACAAATGCACTGATTCCTCTGTAAATGACACTGGCAGTGAAGGGGTTAACCACTAGGGGGCTACAGAGGGGTTATGTCCTGGGGAGTGTTACTAACTGTGGGGGGCGTGGCTATGTGTGACACGTCACTGATCTCTGCTCCCAATCACAGGAGCAGAGATCAGTGACACTGTCACTAGACAGAGCGGGGAGATGCTTGTTTACATCAGCATCTCCCCGCTCGTCCTCTCCGTGAGGCGATCGCTGGTATCCCCGCGGCAATCGAGTCCACAGGACCCGCGACCCGACTCATGGAGCTCCCGGCCACCAGCGGCGCGCACGCAATGGCACAGCGACAAATTTAAAGGGATGTACGGGTACGCCCATTTGCCCAGCCATGCCATTCTGCCGACGTACATCGGCGTGCGCCAGTCGGGAACGGGTTAAAGGCACAGGGGCACACAGGACACCCAGCATATAGCAAAATGGCACCAAAGGTGTCCAGTGCTTTCCCTCACGAATATTTTAACAGTACAACTGGCCCCTGCCCCCACCTATAACTGGCCTTTGCAGCCAGGAGCATATGGAAGGGCAAGACATGTTTTCCATGCGTTGCCCTTCCATGTGCTCCAGCTATGTTTACTTGGAGAAGAAATCAAAGATACCCATGTGGTAGCGCTACTGCTATGCAGCCTTCCAGAGTCATATAATACCCTTATTAACACTTTAGAAGCCAGACCCAAGCAAAAAACAACATTAGAATATGCCAGGGGTCTTCAAACTTTCAAAGCAAAGGGCCAGGGTACTGTCCTTCAGGTTTTATGGGGGCTGGACTGTGGCCAGGGTGAGTAAAAAATGTCCCCAGCATCAGTGCCCCATCATTGGTTTTAATGGGAAGAAAAGTGTCCCATTGTTGACACTAATGAGATAAATAGTGGTGTCAATAAGGAAAGTGGTGCTCCATCAGTGGAGTCAGTTGGTGTAATAGTGCCCCAAGGGTCAGATCAGAGCAAGCAAAGTGTCACATCCGGAACCTGGGCTGCAGTTTGGAGACCCCTGGAATATTAATTGATGAATATAACAGAAGGAAGAAAAATACGCATAATGAAGAGACTGAGAAAGCCTTTAAGGGGCGCAAAGAAAAAAAAGCCATAAAATTGCTGGTCACCTTAAAAAGGAATCTGGAAAGTTGAGCAGCGAAGGCGAGAGCCATTCACAAGAGAAAGAGGTAAAGCAGTCACAAAGGAAACTACAGGCACATCATGGAGTGGCACCTTTAAAGTGACGCAGCGTAGTATACCATGTGGTTGGTGTATAGACTCCAAACCACATGACCAGAGATCAAACCTTTATTACAGAAACAGATTTCAGTGCAAAAAAAACCAAAGTCCTCCTAGCATTGGAGAAAAGTATAACTGCAGAAGCCAATAGTGAAGGATTCCTGAATTACATCACACCATCAGGGGACAAGTAAAATATCCATGTGAACAATGTTCTATATATCCCAGACCTTCTATCAGGGTAAACCGTCACTAGCAATGGTCTCACAGTCCAAGGTGATGAATGCTCAATTTGAAACAAATACTCTCAATAGTTGAGTTCCCTACTAGATCCTGCTGTACAGCCTAAAATTGGCGACAAAGGAGATACCACAAAAGTTATTATTTGCTGCTATAACACATAAGATAGACAACCAGGGATGTATAAAGCTGACACAATCAGAAAGGCTCAATCCGAGGACCAAGTACATCAACCTGATGTATCATCTGCTTAGGGACACTCAAGAGCAAGGTGTTATAACTGCAGATATGCAGTGCCTTGGAAAAGTATTCATACCCCTTGAAATTTTCCACATTTTGTCATTGTTGTGGAAATTTTATGAAAATGTATTTAATATGTATTGTCATAAGTGTCTCCCAGGGTTAGTGCTCCCGCGGCCCGCTCTAAAGAGCTGACTGGGGTAGACTGACGCTGGTTGAGATCCGTTTGGTAGTGAAAATCTCTGAGGATACAAAATAAGGTGGTACTGAGTATTACCAGGGAGGCAGACTTTTTAGGCTAAGGAACAGTGGAGAAGATATAGCAGTATAAAAAATATAAAATTTATTGAAAAATACAATATCTAAAAAACAATGACAATTGTAACATATAACATCTATGATTATTGTGCAGTGAGCCCTTGTATGTCTACGCGTTTCACCGTTAGGATTCCTCAGGACGCGGCCAAGGTTCACAGATGAGACAGAGAAGGGAATATGTCTCTCTATCTAAAATGAGATATAATGTCATTAGACACACACAACTAACACATAAACAAACTGTTAACTGCAAGCATAGGAAAGAACACCAAGCCGGTACCTTAAATTGGAATGCAAAATCATGCAAGTCACGGTAGCATGAGAAAGTTCAATCAGCAGTAAGAAAGCTGAAATTAAAGCAAATGCAACCAGCGTCAATCAGCGAGAATATGCATTTGTGCAGAGAAAACTTTCTAGGTTTGTTAAAGAATGAGACTTACTATATTAGGTATAGCTAAATATCTCAGCAGGGGCATGTAAACAATATTCCTAATTAAGGGAGCAGCCATTAGAGGGAGGAGAGCCAACACCGGATGCACCACTTAGATCCTGGATTTAGTATCAGCAATGCTGAAGGCTCAATACAATCCCATCGCTTCATTTATAAGCATATAATGACAGATTAAGCTAAATATAGTAATCTTATGTAGAAATTTTACTGCAGCAATGGTGATAGCATATAGGGCATTTGATGCAGCAAGGGCCAAGTGATAGTATATAGCTAAGTACTTACATTCAGGATACAAATAATCCAGCGTGCCCCTGGGAGACAGCGATACACTGCACATAGGACCAACAGCAGCTGACAGATACAGTCACAGCTGATCCTGAGAACTAGCATCATGTGATTCCAGGATAGCAGATTGAATTATGGGGATTGTAGGCCAACAGCAACAGAGCTTTCTGCACATATGCAGGAAGATACCCCGAAAAAAAAAAAATCCTATCTGTGAAGAGAGCCGAACGAGTACAGCGTCCGAGCGAGAAGACCTCGCACATACGCCGGCTCTTAGTGCATTGTGGGCATTGTAGGATAGTGCCTCTGTCCATTACTAGACTTTCGATCTGTATCTAAATAGGCGGATTGCCAGTGTTGCAGTGACATCACTATCTAGAAAACGCATGAATCTCCAGAACTCTGCGCAATCATTGTTGTCTCTTGTTTCTCTTCTTGCACTCTCCCCTGTCTTTCTCTTCCCTTGTTCCTTCAGGCTGGAAATCCACAAAAGTTGTTGATCAGGGTCCCTGCTGAACTTGGCTACTGCTGCTGGAACCCATCACGTGATCTAACCTTCATCTCCTCGCTATGACCCAATCTCTGTTGAAGTTTTACTCCCATAATATCCATGGTTTTAATTCCCCAGTAAAACGGTCCAAGGTGTTTTATCACCTAAAATCTAGCTGCATTGACGTAGTGTTCTTGCAAGAGACCAGGTTTTCCTCCTCTTCTGCTCCAAAATTTGTTTATTCCCACTTCCTTACTTTTGTATCTGGCTTCCGCCCCCGAGAAGCAGAGGGGGGTTCTAATTGCCTTTAGACGCAACCTCCTATTCTCATGTTCCAAGGAAATAGCAGACCAAACCGGTAGATACTTACTTCTCCGGGGAACTTTAAATAGCCAGAACATAACCCTGGTTGGGTACTATGCCCCAACCACTTTCAACACAAGTTTTTCTCCCACCTTCTCAAAGTAGTTTCCCAACATAGCTCCGGAACCCTTATCCTGATGGGTGGCACAAATGTAGCTCTGGACTCCTCAATGGACAGGAAATACGCAACTGGATCCTCCCCCTCCCATGACCCGGTAATTGAGGAACAGACAAGATCCCTTGTGCAATCCCATGGCTTGGTGGATGCCTGGCGGGAGCTCCATCTCTGCGACCACGACTTTACCTACTACTCCAGCCCACATGATAGCTTCTGTAAGATCAAGCACGTTTTCATTCCTCTACGCTTCATCTCCAAAATTCATAAGATTACAATTCTCCCTTCCGTGTGGTCGGATCATGACCCTATCGTCTTTCTGCTCACCCTCTCGGGTCTTACCCACCCTACTTTTAAGTGGCGATTAAATGACTCACTCCTTACATCTCAAGACGCCCTCCTCGAGATCCATACATGACTTCAGACCTTCTTTAGGGAAAATGTAGGCTCCGTGTCATCGCCCGTCTCTCTCTGGGAGGCCCATAAGGCTACCATGTGAGGCCATTGTATACAATTAGCGTCCTCCCGAGAACGCCATAGAGAAAAGCGGACCTAGGAACTTACAGATCTTCTGGCCTCCGCCGATGCAGAGTGGGAATCCCACCCCTCGCCGGCGAACAAGAAAGCTAGAGACACTTTTACAGCTGAATTTGACTTGTTGGCCTCTGGCCGAGCCGAGAGGGCCCTACGGTGGACTAAGCACAAATTTTATTCCTGTGCAAATAAACCGGGCACAATGCTTGCTAAGAAACTCAATGCCGCATCTCATGACCATAAACCTATCCGCCTTTGTTCCGCTAACGGGGACGTCACCTCGGATCCAAACAAAGTCTCTGCGGCCCTGGCAGACTTTCCGACCTTGCTTTTTATAGCAAACCTTCCCCCTTCCCTCTTAATCTCACAGGCGACTTCTTCCGCAATCTTCATCTTCCTCCTCTTTCTTCAGCAGCCTGTGTGACTCTCAATGCTGACATCACCGAATTGGAGGTGGCTCAGGCCATTAAGGGCATTCGAGTTTCAAAGGATCCGGGCCCAGATGGCTTCACCGGACTATACTACCACAAGTTTACTCCCCTCTTGCTTTCTCACCTGATGGCCTACTTTAACTGCATGAAACAAGGTGCGCTGCCCTCCCCAGTCTCATTACAAGCTCACATCTCCATGATTCCCAAGACTACCGAGGAGGCCTATGAACTCCAGGCGTTTCACCTAATTTCCCTATTAAATGAAGACGTGAATTTTCTAGGGAAAATCCTGTGCTCCCGCATTAACAAATACTTGCGTTCCTTGGTTCATAGAGACCAGGTTGGCTTCGTACCTGGCCGTCAGGTGGGGGGCGATGTCTGCAAAGTTGTCCACTTGATCACCTTACTGCAGCAAAGTAAAATCCCCGGTCTTCTCCTTTCGCTTGATATATATGAAGCCTTCAATACCCTCTCATGGGACTATCTACGATACGTGCTACAATGTTGGGGTTTTGGAGACTCGATCCTGTCATGGTTGACGGCCCTTTACTCAACCCCCTCTGCCTCAGTCTGCTATGCTGGTTGCCTCTCGCCCTCCTTTCCCATATCCAAGGATGCAGGAGGATGCAGGAGGCAAGGATACCCTCTGTCCCCCGGTCTTTTTTGTTCTTGCCCTTGAAGGGCTGGCTATTGCCCTTAGGCAAACCCTAACATCAAGGGCATCCCCTGTGTGGGTGATAGCTATAAATTGAACATATTCCCAGACGATGCCCTCCTGACCCTCACCAATCCTATCGTCACCATACCGAACCTCCAGGCCCTTCTAACCTGCTTTGCTGCTATTTCAGGCCTCCAAATCAACACACACAAAACCACTGCCCTGAACAATACTCTCCCAGGTTCCCTAGGCTTACATCTCCAATCCTCCTTCCCCTACTGCTGGGCAAGCTCCTCACTGGACTATTTGAGCATCAAGTTGACCCCTTCTTATGCTTCTCTTTTCTCCGCCAACTACTACCCTCTTTTGCGCACTATCGCAGCTCTCATGGCGTCTTGGCGATTCCCCACCTAATCCTGGATCGGCCGTATCCAAGCGGTCAAGATGACCATCCTCTCAAAGATACTTTACTTTTTTCAGACTCTTCCTGTCCGGGTCCCTGCTTTCTATCTGCGGCTATTGCAGAACAGGTTTCTCACCTTTATCTCAGCACATAAACGCCCCAGGGTTTCCTGCTCTACTATCTATGTTCATAGCTTACGGAGCAGGCTGGAATTTCCAGGCATTGCAAAATATTATCAGGCAGCTCAAATTTCCCAACTCTCCATGCTCCATGCGACGTCTGACATCCCCCTATGGGTTCTTATGGAGGTGCCTAACTGTGCGCCAGTCCCTATCTCTGCCTTACTGTGGCTACCCCCTAAAATGCGACCTCCTTCTGCCAGGCCCCTCATAATACACAGTCTGAAATTTAAAAAAGTGCTCTTTTAACACTGCCACGTTGGAGGCAGCCTATAAGGTTCTCCTGCACTGGTACTGGGCCCCAGCTGGCATCACCAAGTCAAACCCAACATGCAATGACAGATGCTTCCAGGGTTGTGGCCAGTGAGGAGATGAACTGCACACATGGTGGTCTTGCCCCCGTCTTGTAGGATTCTGATCAAGGGTCTTTGGCCTACTATCCTCCCTATTTCACGTTCCCTTCCGCAAGGACCCCAAATTTGCAATACTCCATTGCCCCATTCCGGGCCTTTTCTTTCACCAGCAGAAATTAGCCACTTACCTATTTATCACAGCCAAACAAACAATAGCAAGGGCCTGGAAAAAGCCGGCTATTTCGTTTTTGGAGGTAAAGAATACCTTGACGAGCCTTATGATTCATGAAAAAATGTGCAGTGACCTCCACGACTCCCACGCCACATTTCTTAAGGTGTGGGCCCCGTGGTGGTCCTACGCATTACCTACTTTACATCCGACTAGTCTAGGACTCTAAATTTAATTTGACCCCATCTCCAACCTGGGGGACTCTTCTTTCTCTTTCCCTCTTCCTCTCTGTCCCTCTTTTAGACTCGTCCCATTTCTGGGCTTCTTGCCCGCCACTCAGTGTTGCCAACCGCCCGTAGATTTACGGGCAGCCCGTAAAAACAAGCCGTTTTTCCGGTGCCCGTGAAAGCCCGTAGTAAGGGAAAAGTGCCCGTAAAAATGGTGGCGATCGGCTCGGGTCAGAACTGCGCATGCGCAATGCCGGAAATCCCCGAGAAGATCCGATCTTGTTGAGCCGCCGAGCGGCTATGCCCAGCCCACCACCGCCGCGGCCCGCTCAGCCAATTATATAAGCACATTTTTTCCCGCCAACACCGCCAC
This sequence comes from Lithobates clamitans, assembly GCA_037952925.1. NCBI lineage: Eukaryota > Metazoa > Chordata > Amphibia > Anura > Ranidae > Lithobates > Lithobates clamitans. Next base: position 288,848 of record JBBGZY010000934.1, on the reverse strand, counting down.
CAGCCTATCAACACAGGCACAGCAGGAGCCGACTAAGAGGAGTCTTAGTGGACTGGAGAGCAGAGATCTGAGCGGCGGGTCGGGGTCTCGGGGAGAGAAGACGTGTCACGCGATGCAGGCAGGGGACTCTGGTGACTGGTCTCTGGAGTGGAGGGACTGGCACTGATACTATTACTGGACCAGAGCACAGCCACAGCACACCCAGGAGCCTACACGTAGGCTTCAATGGCTGCTTGAAGCTCCGCCCACCACACTGCTGTCTTGCCTTCTGTGAGTTAAAGCTCCGCCCACCGCCGGGACTGCAACAGCTTCTGCAAACTAAAGCTCTGCCCACTACACGGCCTGCACTGCCTTCAGTGAATTAGCCCCTATATTAGTAACACCCCCTTTACTATAGTGTATTCACGCTGCAGAAGGTGGTCTCTGGTCACTAGAGCCCCGCCCTTACATCAGAGTTCCACCCTTAGGTCATGATCTGCTGTATTCCCCTTTACATAAGAGTTCCCTTTCACTGTAAGGGGGAATCCTGCAGACTCTGATGTAAGGGGGAACTCTGTGTTGGCCGGGTTATGGTAACCTGACCTTCATGTAAATGGAGAAAGTTGTTTTTTGACTTTTGTTTAACTTAAACACATTGCTAATAGCACTAGCTCTATGTTTATAGTTAAAATATTGATATTTGCACTGTTTAGCAGTGAAAACAGTCATTTTAGGTACTTTTTTTCAGCGCCAGTAAAAAATATGGCTCTGCCAGTAAATGTCAGAATTTTTGCCAGTAAAAAAAATGTGTGCTGTTTGTAAATTTTGGCATCCTGACAGTAAATTTCATTTCAGGGGATTGGCAACACTGCCGCCACTCTGTTCTACACCTAGCCACCCCCCCCCCACCCCCACTGTTGTGCGTGTTTTGTGTTTTTTTTTAATTTATATATTATTTTTTCTCCCCCCGTTCTGTGGACAACTCTGCTCCCCCTTGTCTACCTTAGCCCCTGGGTCTCAAGGCTCGGGCATAACGCACCGACCCCCGGCCTCGGCTTGCGGTTAATAATCAGTTAATAATCTATACCCTCATAATATGTTTTATTAAGTACTTTTACGTGAACTTCTACCTTATGTTTCATGTCCATATCCCCTGCCTGGGAATTTGTTATCTAGTGACACCCCAGTGAATTTTGGGGTGTCACTCGCTGTAAGCCATAATCATCAAAATTAAATAATATATCACTCTGTGTGTAACAAATCTATATAAAATATATGAGTTTCACTTTTTGAATTGAATTACTGAACTAAATTAACTTTTTTTTTTTTCCTGGTACAATGTTTTTTTTATTGATATATGAATCAATAAAAAAAGTTAATTTATTTCAGTAATTCAATTCAAAAAGTAAAACTCATATATTTTATATAGATGTGTTAATGCCGTGTGCGCTGCCAGACTTTTCAACCAAACTTGTCCGACGGAACGAATCCGTCGGACAATTCAACCGTGTGTCTGGGCTTCATCGGACCTGCAGCGGACATTTTCTGTCGAAAATGTGACAGACTTTAGATTTAGAACATGTTTCAAATCTTTCTGATGGACTCGAGTCCGGTCGAAAAATCAGTTCGTCTGTATGCTAGTCCGGCGGATAAAAACCGAGGCTAGGGCAGCTATTGGATACTGGCTATGAACTTCCTTATTCTAGTCTGGTCATACGTCATCACGGGCGAATCCATTGGACTTTGGTGTGATTGTGTGTAGACAAGTCCGATTCTACGGAAGTCCGTCAAAAAGTCTGACGTGATTCAGTCCGTCGAAAGTCCGGTTGTGGGACGGTGGACACGGTGCATCCTCAGCATGTGGCCGTGGCGCACGCTTGTCCTTTTTTTCTGCAGCTGGCTGTGTTATTGAGCCACAACATGCAGAAGAGTTGGTGGAATGGATAACAAAGCCGTCATCATCTTCCTCATCCTCTGTCACCCAGGCTCAGAGTAGTTTGCCTGCCTATTCCATCGGCTCCATGTCAACAGTCACTCCTTTTCCACTCCTTCCCCCGAACTATTCGACCACAGTGTTGGGTACAAGCTGCAGGAGGATGTGCAGCGATTTGAAGGCTCTGATGATGGTACCCAGGTTGAGGAAGGGAATAACGTGAGCCTAGAGAGAGGGGGTGCCCAAGAAGGACAAGAAACTGGCAGTCATGTTCCCCCAGCTGCAGCATACTGCCAGGTTTGCTTCAGTGACAAGGAGGGAGGGGATGATGAGGTCATTGACTCAGGATGCTGCGGTTTCCAGGGGGAAGCTTTAGTGCCGGTTCACACAGGGGCGGCACGACTTGCAGGCCGACTCACCGAGGCGACCTGCACACGACTTCTGCGGCGACTTGCAAAAGGCCTTCTGTATAGAAGTCAATGCAAGTCACCTGAAGTCGCCCCAAAAGTAGTACAGGAACCTTTTTCTAAGTCGGAGTGACTTGTGTCGCTCCTATTAGAACGGTTCCGTAGTACAGAACGGGAGGCGACTTTTCAGGCGGCCAGGTCGCCTGACAAGTCGCCCCTGTGTGAACCGGCACTAAGGGCAGCCACCCTATTGCATCACACCGCAGAGCTAAGCAGGTGCAGGGTGTTGCTGACTCCTTGCATATTTTGAAAAGTTCTTTGGTGTGGGCCTTTTTTGACACGTGTGCAGCAGATCGCACCGTTGCTGTTTGCAACATAGTTACATAGTTACATAGTTAGTCAGGTTGAAAAAAGATACAAGTCCATCTAGTTCAAACATAAAAAAAAATTAAAAAAATAAATAATAAAATATCGTACAATCCAATATACCCAATTTTATACCCTCAGTTGATCCAGAGGAAGGCAAAAAACCCCAGCAGAGCATGCTCCAATTTGCTACAGCAGGGGAAAAAATTCCTTCCTGAACCTCCGAGAGGCAGTCAGATTTTCCCTGGATGAACTTTACCTATAAATGTCAGTACCCAGTAATATTATGTACATTTAGGAAAGTATCCAGGCCTTTCTTATAGCAATCTACTGATCTGGCCAGAACCACCTCTGGAGGGAGTCTATTCCACATTTTCACAGCTCTTACTGTGAAGAAACCTTTCCGTATTTGGAGATGAAATCTCTTTTCCTCTAGACATAAAGAGTGCCCCCGTGTCCTCTGTGTTGACCATAAAGTGAATAACTCAACACCAAGTTCACTATATGGACCCCCTATATATTTGAACATGTTGATCATATCCCCCATTATTCTCCTCTTCTCAAGAGAATAAATTCAGTTCCTCTAATCTTTCCTCATAGCCGAGCTCCTCCATGCCTCTTATCAGTTTGGTTGCCCTTCTCTGCACTTTCTCCAGTTCCCTGATATCCCTTTTGAGAACTGGTGCCCAAAACTGAACTGCATATTCCAGATGAGATCTTACTAATGATTTGTACAGATGATATCTCTCTCTCTGAAGTCCATACCTCTCTTATACAAGAAAGAACTTTGCTCGCTTTGGAAACCGCAGCTTGGCATTGCATGTTATTATTGAGCTTATGAGCTACCAAAACCCCCAGATCCTTCTCCACTACGGATTCCCCCAGTTGTACTCCCCCTAGTATGTATGATGCATATTCTTAGCCCCCAAGTGCAGAACTTTACATTTCTGAACATTAAACCTCATCTGCCACGTAGTCGCCCAATTAGACAGAGCATTGAGATTGGCTTATAAATTGGAGACATCCTGTAAGGAGGTTATTCCACTGCATAGCTTGGTGTCATCTGCAAAGACAGAAATGTTACTTTTGATCCCAGACCCAATATCATTTATAAAGGTATTAAAAAGTAAGGGTCCCAACACTGAACCTTGGGGTACACCACTGATAACCTTAGACCATTCGACCATTCACAGTAAGAATTTTTAACCTCTACTCTCTGAATTCTGTCTTTTAGCCAGTTTTCTATCCATTTACAAACTGATACAGTGGAACCTCAGATTACGAGCATAATCCGTTCCAGGAGAATGCTCGTAATCCAATGTACTCGCATATCAAAGCGAGTTTTCCCATTGAAGTCAATGGAAATGAAAATAATTTGTTCCGCATTGACTTCAATGGCATGCAATACCGCATGCGGCCAGAGGTGGGGGGACGCCGGAGAGCCTTGGAAACGGGCAGAAAGGCCCGAGGACACCTCGGCTGACCTCGACAAACCACGGAAAGACTTCGTTCCCGAGGTTTGCCAAGGTCAGCCGAGCTGTCCTCAGGCCTTTTCATGCATTTACAAACGGCGTTGATTGGCGCCGCTCAGCTCCGGCGCCCCCCCACCTTAGGCCAATTGCAGTACTGCACACCCTTTGGCCTGAATCGTGCTAGTTTTGCAAGACAACACTTGCAAACCGAGTTACGATTTTTAAAAATACAGTGCTCGTATTGCGAAACGCTTGTTTACCGCGTTACTCGCAATCCGAGGTTCCACTGTATTTCCAAGCCTGTAGACTTTACCTTACACATGAGCCGTGCGTGTGGAACTGTATCGAACGCTTTTGCGAAAACCAAGTATACCACGTCCACAGCCACCCCTCTGTCCAAGTATACCATGTCCACAGCCACCCCTCTGTCCAAGTATACCATGTCCACAGCCACCCCTCTGTCCAACTATACCACGTCCACAGCCACCCCTCTGTCCAAGTATACCATGTCCACAGCCACCCCTCTGTCCAAGTACAGGGGGTCCCCGGGTTACGAACAGGATAGGGACTGTAGGTTTGTTCTTAAGTCGAATTTGTTTGTAAGTCGGAACAGTACCTTTTTTAAGTGCAAATCTAGTCTCAGAGACAGGATGTAAACCCAAATCAACAGAGAAAGGCAACTGGATGGCAGGGTTGGCATGGTTAGTTCAAATATGTTTTGTTTCTTTTATTTTTTTACTTTTTAATCACTTTTTTTTTATTTGTATTTATTTGTAGCTTGTCGTTTACTTTTTTTTAATTTTTGTATAATTTTCTTATTTTTAATATTATTTTTCCTATTCTTTACATTTTTTAATTATTTTTTTTATTTTATTAATTTAATTATTGCTGTATTTCTTATTTTTATTTTTTTTATAAATTTTTTTTTCACTTAACTTTATTGCTATCACACAGGAGGAAACAATTCCCTGTGTGATAGCAATTGGAGGTGACAGGTTCTCTTTATTGACCCTGTCACTTCCAAAACAGGAGTCCAGGATCGTAGCTGAGCACAGCTCTCCCCTCTCACTATTTTTATGGCAGCAGCAACAGGAGACAGCAGAGAGGTACACTGTATGGCACAGCAGGGAGATGGATGGTGAAAGCAGCCATCAGAGGCCAGGCAGGCCGGCCGGGCGGGCGGCCGGCCGCGGTGCACCATCGCGGGGCAGCGGCGTAGGAAAGACCGGGGATCGTGGAGGCTTCGTAGGCCGCACAAGGCCTCGGCCATGACGGGCAGTTTCAGCGGCCTGGCAAGCCACCGGACCATACCAGGCCTGTGGATGGGCAGGCAGGAGGACGAAGGGGACCCGCAGCCAAGCCAGGAACGGAGGAAAGGCTCAGGAGAGGAAGATTCGGCCAGCAGTGACGTCATTCGGGCCCCGTTCGTAAGTAGGGGTTGTTCGTAAGTCGGATGTTCGTAAGTCGGGGACCCCCTGTATACCATGTCCACAGCCACCCCTCTGTCCAATCCAGTGGTACCATTTCTGTCATTAATGAGTCCCTAAAAATTAGATACAATGGCTTTGAAGTTACAGAGCTCAATTCTTTTAGGATCGGTGGGTGGATACCATCGGGTCCAGGTGCTTTATCCACCTTTATTCTGTCTAAATATTTCTGGACCATATCACATTTGAGCCATTGTGGATCATTTGGGGCTGTGTGACTACCACCCCCATTATGGACATGAGCTCCCCCATGCTCCTTTGTATACACAGAGCTGAAGAAAGTATTTAATAAATTAGCCTTCTCTTTGTCCCCCAGTCACCCCCTCTAGATTATTTTGTAAAGGGCCTACATGCTCAGACCTGACCTTTTTACTATTAATATATTTGAAGAATCTTTGGGGATTTGTCCTACTATCTTTGCAATCTGTCATTCATTTAGAATTTTTGCAGCCTTGATTTCCTTTTTACATATTCTGTTAAATTCCTTGTAACATTTAAACGACACTAGTGTTCCTTCATTTTTATATTTTTTAAAATCTCTTTTCTTATTGTTTATAGCTTTTTTAACTTTAGCCGTGAGCCACATAGGTTTTATTTCTAGCCTTTTAAACTTATTACCTATCGGAATATATTTTGCAGTGAGGTCCCAAACAGTCTTTTTGTCCATTTCTGTTCTGTGTTTAACGATGCCAATATTCCCTCCCAGTCTAATGCCCCGTACACACGATCGGACATTGATCACACATTCCGACAACAAAATCCATCGGATTTTTTTCCGACGGATGTTGGCTCAAACTTGTCTAGCATACACACGGTCACACAAAGTTGGTCGGAAATTCCGGACGTCAAGAACACGGTGATGTACAACACGTACGACGAGCCGAGAAAAATTAAGTTCAATAGCTAGTGCGGCTCTTCTGCTTGATTCTGAGCATGCGTGGAACTTTGTGCGTTGGAATTGTCTACACACGATTGGAATTTACGACAACGGATTTTGTTGCCGGAAAATTTGAGATCCAGCTCTCAAACTTTGTGTGTCGGAAATTCCAATGGAAAAAGTCAGATGGAGCCTACACATGGTCGGAATTTCCGACAACAAGCTCCGATTACACATTTTCCGTCAGAAAGTCCGATCGTGTGTACAGGGCATAAGTCTTGGAGAGCAGCCCTCATCCTTGGAAAATTTGCTCTCTTGAAGTTAAGTGTTTTTATCTTTCCTGTATGTATTTCTTGCTTACAGCTAACATTAAATGAAATCATGTTATGATCTTTTGGACTTTTGTTGTGATGTCATGTTGGTTATATAAGTGAAAGTACGGAAGTAAAAGATTGGATCATTCTGAATTGCATGCCTTGTGCGTGTCATAATTTCTTGTCGGAATGATCTCCAGATCTGAATGGGTTTTTGAGGAACACTCTAATCAGGATATCATACGAGGGTTCACTTGCTTTTAGAACATACATACACCCCAACACCCCCCATAATGCTTCAGACTCATCACACTCTCCATCAACCAGGTCCTCTTTCACACTTGCTTTGAGATCACTTCTCACATAGAGACAGACCCTGCCACCTTTCCTTTTTACCCTGTCTCTCCGAAAGAGTGCATAGCCAGGAATATTAATAGCCCAGTCATGTGAGGATTGAAGCCAAGTTTCAGCAATACCAATTACATCATAGCTCTCCTCGTGCACCAGAGCTACCAACTCACCTATTTTGCTTGGCAGACTTCTGGCATTGGTAACAAACACTTTAATGCATTATTACATTTTGGTATGGTGTTTTTCATATCATTTTTAGTAGTACAAATGGCACTACAGTTTTCAATGGCTGTTTGCAACATGGAAACTTTCTTGTCACCTGCCATAACCCCCCCCCCCCCCCATCTATCCCCATTCCACCCTCCATTAATGTCTGACCCCTAACTGACATGTCTGCCTGATCTATTTCTAGTTCACCCTCCCCCTCAATCCTAGTTTAAATACTCCTCCAGCCTTCCCATAAACCTCTCCCCCAACACAGCAGACCCCCTTCCATTCAGGTGCAAACCATCTTTAGCATATAGGTTGCACCCCAATGAAAAGTCAGCCCAGTGCTCTAGAAACCCAAATTCCTCCTCCCTACACCAGGTCTTTAGCCATGCATTCAGCTCTCTAATCTCCCCCTGCCTCTCCTGTGTTGCGCATGGCACAGGCAATATTTCAGAGAATATCACCTTGGAGGTCCTTCCCTTCAAATTGCAGCCTAGTTCTTTAAATTGATTCTTAAGGAGCCTCAACCTTCCATGTATACTGTCATTGGTTCCAACATGGATCAAGACAGCTGGGTCATGCCCAGCCCCTCCCAGTAATTTATCCACCTGGTCCACCACATGCCGAACCCTAGCACCAGGGAGACAGCAAAACATTCGGTTGAGGCAATTCTGGCGAAACATTATTCTATCAGTCCTTCTGATTATAGAATCCCCGATTACCACCAACTGTCTAGGCCTACCTGCACTCCCCTCACCACCTCTACTAGATTGGCTGCTCTCCCGGCTGTTAGGGGTAGCAGTGACAGGAAGCTCAGGTTCGGTGGATTGGGGTGCCGGGTTTGCTGTGGAGTAGGGTGATTCCAGAGGTACATCGGTTCTCCCGCCTGGATAGGGCACAAGATATTTTGGTGCTGCACGTGGGGGGAAATGATATGGGGGCCAGATCTATGCGGGAACTTATAGGGGATGTGAAATTAGATTTTTTATTTTTATGCACAGCATTCCCTGGGATGACGATAGTGTGGTCCGATATGGTGGGCAGGACATCTTGGCATTGGGCTTGGTCGGTAAAAAAGGTTGACAAGGCCCATGTAAAAGTAAATAAAGAGGTGGGCAGATTTGTGACTCACAATGGGGGCTTGGCTATACGGCATAGGGAGTTGGAAGTGGATACCTGGCGGTATCTTCGGAGTGATGGGGTGCACCTTAACGCTGTAGGAATCGATCTGTGGGCCCTGGGGTTGCAGGAGGGAATCCAGAGGGTGTTGAGGGTGTGGAGGTGCACGCAAGGGTAAGGTTTTACATGGTGTGGCAGTGGTGGGTCTTTGGAGGAGGAAAAAAAGGCTGAAATATAAAATGGTTGGGACCCATCTGTGGTATGGGTTTCTCGGGTACATTCCGGTTAATGAGGGGTTTAACCAGGAAGGGGTAAAAATGTAGGTCACTGCGGATGATGAGTATCATCTCTGAGTCGGTGTCTTGCGACTGGAGGCCTAAGTTGAAAGGAAGTTTGTTGCAGTGACCAAGTTGTGTGTCGTTGCCCTCAAAGACCAACAAGGTGTAGATCTGATGGTTATGTTAAATATGTTATTTATTTGAAGTTACGGATTTGTTAAATAAAAGGCCATTAAGGCCATTTTACTCCAAAATCCTTGTCAGGTCTTTTATCAGGTAACTGGGGGGGTTTGGAGGTTATGGTATAGCAGGTTGGGGAAAAGCTGGTGGTATCTGTCCTTCACATGTCATGGACACAGAGAGGATGTGATGGCTCCATACCTCATTAGAAGAAAGCTGGAAGGTGCTTAGAACTGCATGGCCTTGTAGTTCTGTGTGGCTTTCTGGACTCCGGGACTTTACTCTACTTTCTGCTCTTCCTTGAACTGCAGCTTCTGTGGCCCTGAAGCTGAGGCCAGGACACACAGCTCTCCATGGACCCTTGATGGGTTTCTAAAGGACATCAGCCCTCTGGACCTCCTTTTCTTTGCCACTCTGCCTGGACTTCCTCCACTGAGGCCGCTGTTGACTGGTGAGTCCTTGAACTTATGCTGTGTCTATAACTGCCCATCCCTCTTTGTGCCTGCGGCGTCCAGCAGCAGGAACAGAGGGGAAGCGGATCCGATGGTGGGGCTTCCAGTGCCTTCAAGGCTTCAATACAGGAGTGCTTTGGGGGTGTCTGTGAATAGACTACAATGCACTTTGGCCCTCTGGCATCTTGGTCATAAGTTAACAACTCAGTACCCAGCAGCCAAGTCATTTGACACACTGTGACAGAGCCAGCCAGAGCCATGATAGAGAGCCTGCTGCCTGTGAGTTATCATAATGCTGATTATGTTAACCAGTTACGATCGCCCGATAGCAGATTTACTGCTACAGGTCGGTTGCGCTGCAAAGGATTACGTATATATATATATATATATTACGTAATATTTGCCTTGTGTCTTTCAGAGAAATTCCTTTGCTGAGTTGGTGCTGTTGCATAGAATTCCGCAGATCGATTACCTCCTTTTTGTGACAACATCTCCTTTAATTTATTCCAGTAAATATTCTCAGAATATAAATATGCAGAGTTGTCTGATTTATTACTCTACCACAGGGGTGTCCAAACTTTTTTCAAAGAGGGCCAGATTTGATGAAATGAACATGCGTGAGGGCCGACCATTTTGCCTGACATTCTGTGAACTATTAAAATTCAGTCTTATGCCGCGTACACACGAGCGGTATTTCCGTGGGAAAATTCTTGGATGGTTTTTCCGACGGAATTCCGCTGAAGCTTGGCTTGCATACACACCATCACACTAAAGTTCTCTGAAGTTTCAACGGAAAAGAACGCAGTGACGTAAAACACTACGGCGAGCCGAGAAAATGAAGTTCAATGCTTCCGAGCATGCGTCAAATTGTTTCTGAGCATGCGCAGGAATTTTGCGCCTCGGAATTGCGTACAGACAAACGGAATTTCCGGTAGAAACTTTTTCCATCAGAAAAATTGAGAACCTGCTCTCAGTCTTGTGCTGGCGGAAATGCCGCCAGCAAATGTCTGATGGAGCATACACACGGACGCATTTTACGAACAAAAGCTCTCATCAGTCTTTTGCTGGCCGAATTTCCGATCGTTGTGTACGCGGCATTAGTGTGTTCGTCCGAGCACTAATACACGGCCCAACAAGAATGGGACCGTAGGCAGATAAATTATTCTCAGACCGCTATTATAATAAATAATCTTGTACAACGTTTGGATTCATAAAATTATTTTATTGGCCGCGGCTTTATTTTTTTGGTTTACATATTGATATTAAAAATCATTAAACAAATTTATAATAACTTATAGCAGAACTCATCAATAATCTTAATACAATCTTGCAATGAAACAACTCAGCTTTTATAGCTCTGGTTGTATTATACAATCATAAACGTAATAATAAATTGTCCCACAAAAGGCAGGAGCCATAATCAGCCTCCTGCCTAAAACACCCGGCCCGCGGCCTGTTCAATTGCCATCTGAAAATGTAAATTCAAGATATCCAAAGCTATATTAGAAAGATGAATCCCATCCTTCCGATATAGGCCTTGTACTCCTCCCTCCAGGTCCACATGTCGAAATGTTGTCCCATATCCCAAAGACATGAATTTCTTTATACGTCTATTAATTCTTTTTCTTGTTTTTCAAAAACAGAAAGTTTGTCAGAATTCAACCGAACTAAACGGGGGATAACTTCAGAGAAAACAATGGCAGTCTTGGGAGATGCAGCTTTAATTGCTCGAATAGTATCTTCAATCTGAAAAATTAAGTCCAATGTTTTTAATTTACCAATATCATTTCCTCCCAGATGAATTAATAAGACATCTGGTAACGGCCAATCATACTTTAATGTTCCCAAAACAGTCATTAATTCACTCCAAACCATTCCCCTCTCACCAAACCAATAAATTCGACATTTGTTCGGATCCAAATTCAAATTCTGTCCATAAATTCTTTCCACTGCTCTCATATGGGGCCAGAACACAAAGGAGTGTCCTACGATCCATATTATTTTCTGTGCACCTGTAATTCAAAAAATTGTATTTTAATTAGGTCCAACATATAAGGTATAAGCATTAGATTTCCATCTACCAATCTTTTTTATCGTTATCTTTGTCGAAACCCATTTTTGCTGCTTCAGTTGCAGCTCCAATCCGAAAAGAATGACAAGACAAAGATAAACTACTTATGCGATGAAATTGGAAACGTTTGTTGAAAACTGAAAATTTGTCAGAGGTGAATTATTCTCATAAACAAACAATAGAGGCTGCCCCAGAGGTCTAACACTAATATGAGCATTTAGCAGCCGAACTGGGCAAACTGCCGGATCATTACAAACATATAAATGAATCCACGACCCTTTGCACCATTGGTCAGTTTTAGAACGGTATAATATAAAAGTGGATTGCGCTAACTTCTGTGTATGATGCCACTGCTGAAATATGCAAAAATAGCATATCTATCTTATGTAGCTTGCTTTTCTGTATCAATTAATATTGTGTCAAAAATATACTGTCCACATAGTGTTACTAGTGACAAAATAATATTCCAAAAAACTGTTTAAAGTGCTACTGCTAAAAAAAATATAATATGACAAATATTTAAAAATGTGCAATGTGCCAATATTACTTAGTGACGATCAAATATCACATATCACCATGCATATATACTACATGCTGCAAAAAATGTCCTCAACATGTGCAAAAACACTACAGCCCACTAGATGTCCTCAGTGAGTGATCACTTCTGTGCAATGACGTTCCTTTTTAGTATATTGTGCTCCTAATTCACCACTTATCGTGACTTCACCACCACCTCATGCAATGGCCACTCACCAGATGTAATAGGAATAAACATGTTTGGTTCATTAAGGATAACCAATCCATTTGTGATGGGTCCAATACCAGCCTTTCCAAGCAATGTATTAGTATCTCTTGCTCTGTTCAGTGCTCATAAAGACATATGGATAGCCATCATGGTATAGTATGTCATTTCATTTTATTAAAAAATTAAAAACATGGTTAAACTCACATGTTATGGTGCCCTTAAAGTGGATGTAAACCCGAATATTTTTTTTTTTGTATCATACTGTAGAGTATAAGATTTCCTATCATTTGAGCCCAGTCTTGCCACAAAGAGTTAATCCATCTCTGAGCAATCCTCTTTTATTGTTCAGTGAGAAAAATCTTGACAAACTGAGAAAAACTTTGTCAGCTCCCCCCCCTTGCTGTGAGTGACAGGTGATTTACATATCTCGTGCACTAGCCTAAGACACATGCATTATTTTTTATTTATTATTATTTTATTAATTATATTTCATTATTTTTTAGTTCCCACCCCCACTCCTTTCTTCAGCAGCTCTGCAAAGATTGGATGTTCCACACCTCAGGATTATTTTTCAATGCTGAAGTCATGTGGTTACTTTCCTGTCTTTTCACTGGATGTTAGAGATCATAGCAGAAGTTCAGTGTAAGAAATACACAGGAGAAAATGCATATTGACAAGGGGAGTGTAGAGGTGGGCGGGGAGTGTAGAGGTGGGCGGGGAGCCTACTGACATACCGTTTTTCAGGTCTAATAACAGACAGAGGGGAGACATTTGACAGGTGAAGATACATGCAAGAGGCGTGTCTATCCTTATAGATAACCCCTATGGCAGTAGTTTAGAAAGGATGACATTGGGTTTACATCCACTTTAAGCCGGCACCAAGCAAATCCAGCAGTGTATATGGAGAGCGGTGTCTCAGTTTAGGAGCTACGCAAGCACTCAGGCAAAAAGATGCCATGCAGTGCTTGAGTTGGTCTGCTTAGGTGACAGGAGCCACACTGGGGCAGAGGTTCTGTCAGCTCTGCAGGGGCAGGCTCAGAGGGGTTTGACGCCACGCCAGCTTCAGCCAGGAATGGTTGTATGCGACAATGGCACCAACCTCCTCTCTGACAGGAACACTTGAACCATGTTCCCTGTTTGGCTCACGTCCTGAATTTGGTGGTGCAGCGGTTCTTGTGCAGGTACCCGGGCTTACAGGATCTCCTGAGGCAGGCCAGGAAAGTCTGTGGTCATTTCTGCCGGTCATATAATGCCAGTGCTCGGCTGGCTGACCTTCAAAGGGAATGCAACCTGCCCAAGAGCCGCCTCATTTGTGACATGCCCATCAGGTGGAACTCAACTTTGGCAATGCTGCAGTGCCTGTACATGCAGCAGAGGGCCATCAATGAGTACCTGTGTGAGTATGGCACCAGGACAGGGTCAGGGGAGCTTGGCTTTTTTTTCGCCATGCCAGTGGCTACTGATCAAGGATGCATGCACTGTCCTGTCACCATTTGAGGAGGCCACAAGGATCGTGAGCAGTGACAATGCATGCATTAGTGATACTGTCTCTCTTGTCTTCCTGTTGGAGCACGCGCTTCGTGGAATAATGGACAGGGCACTTGAGGCAGAACAGCGGGAGGAAGAGAAGGACTTCCTTACCTCTCAAGGCCCCCTTTATCCAGATAATATTCCTGCGTGCCCGCCGATCACACAGGAAGAGGACGAGGAGGAGGAGGAGGATTGTGTCAGCATGGAGGTGGAGGATAAAACTCAGCATCAGCAGCAATCTTCAAGGGATCGTTTTCAGTCCCCAGAAACCCATGGCGTTGTACGTGGCTGGGAGGAGGTGGTTGCGGATCATGTGACCCTTAGTGACCCAGAGGACTCAGGATCGAATGCCTCTGCAAACTTACGCTGCATGACCTCCCTGGTCCTCTAAAGCCTGCGAAAAGACTCTAGGATTCGTGGTATCAAGGAGAGGGATCATTACTTGCTGGCAACCCTTCTTGATCCACGTTACAAGGGTAAGGTTGCAGAACTTATCCAGCCTTCACAGAGGGAGCAGAGGATGAAACATCTTCGGAAGGCCTTGCAGAAAGTTTCCAGAGCCTGGGAGGTTACAATTTCCTGGTGCTGGACAACGTGTTACCGAGTATTCGTTCAGTCACAGAAAGAGCGGTGGAAAAGGTGGCCGGCTGAACGATGCCTTCCGACAATTCTTCAGTCTGCAGCGCCAAGGTCTGATTGGTTCCAGCAACCATCGCCAGCGTCTGAATTACATGGTGCAGGAATATCTAGGAGCAAGATAAGACTTTGAGACCTTTCCAACAGAACATCCACTGGGTTACTGGGTCTTGAGGATGGACCACTGGCCAGAGCTTGCACAATATGCAATTGAGCTACTGGCCTGTCCTGCATCCAGCGTTCTTTCTGAACGCACATTCAGTGCTGCTGGAGGCTTTGTAACCGATCACAGAGTGACTATCCTATTATGCTGAGTGACTATCCTATTCCTCCACAATCTTCATGATGATAGCTTCTAAGAATATTTTTGGTTCAGGGCACCACCACCACTGCCTAAGGCCCAATTTTACTGCCACTGTTTAACAGGGGCATGTAATTACAATTCTTGATCTAATATTTCACAGCAGGGCCCGTTCCTGCGCCCACCAAGAGTAACTGTGAGTGCTTACAGTGTTCTGGTACCATCAACACCTAAGGCTCAATTTTCCACAGAGTATATAGGGAAGGCCGTATAATATATACAGGCGGTCCCTTATTTTCAAAGATCCGACTTACAAATAACTCCTACTTACAAACGGAGGGAGACAACAGGAAGTGAGATGAAATCTACCCCTAGGAAGGGAAATTCTCTCCTGTAAGAGTTAATATGGGAAAAAGGTGTCTCCTCCACTGATGCTTTATCACCAATCCTTGTTTCCCTAATAACCCCACATTTTCTAAATCCAATTGTCATTGGGACAGAAAGTGAGGTGAAATCTTCTGAACAGGAGCACAGACAGCAAAACAAATGTCACAGGGGTGATAACCCTTCCCTATGTTATCCAAAAAACATTAAAAATAGACTTTTTGACTGGATCTACACTTAAAAAATGTACCTGTTCCAAATTACAAACAGATTCAACTTAAAGCGGAGGTCCGCCAAAAATTTTTTTTTTAAAGTCAGCAGCTACAAATACTGCAGCTGCTGACTTTTAAAATATGGACACTTCCCTGTCCAGGGCGCCCACAATGTCGACACCCAAAGCCGATCAATCGCTCGGCTCTCGGGTGCTGCCACTGCCATCTTCAGTAAGGGAATCAGGAAGTGAAGCCTTGCAGCTTCACTTTCCGGTTCCCTACTGCGCATGCGCGAGTCACGCTGTGCAATCCGGATGGTCCCTGCTGTCTCTGGGACCCGTGTGTGCCCGGAAGTCTATGTCCAGAAGTGGGTGCAAATACCTGTATTATACAGGTATCTGCACCCCCCCCTGAAAGGTGCCAAGTGTGACACCTGTGTGGACCTCCGCTTTAAGAACAAACCTACAGTCCCTTTCTTGTTTGTAACCCGGGGACCTCCTGTATACTGCTGTTCAGTGTATATAGGGCCTGGGGGCCCCATGTCTTTTTTTTCTTAAATTTGGGTGCGGGGTTCCCCTTAATATCCATACCAGACCCAACGGGCCTGGTAATGGGCTGGGGAGGGGCCCATACTGTTTTTCTCAATGATTTTTATCTATATTGCCGGGACCCGACATTACATTACAGCCACAAGCAGTTTTGAATGACTTTTATTCCTTTAGAAATGTCATTTTGCTGCGGTATTGTTCTAAACACGGGAAACATGCGCCCCTTTACAGGCATACTAAGGGGACCCCCAGGTACGAAATTTAAAGGAATATTTCACTTTTATTGTTTCACTTTAAGCATTAATAAAATCACTGCTCCCGAAAAAACAAACTTCTTTTTGCATTGATCCATGTCCCCTGGGGCAGGACCCGGGTCCCCAAAACACTTTTTATGACAATAACTTGCATATTAGCCTTTAAAATTAGCACTTTTGATTTTTCACGTTCGGGTCCCATAGACTTTAACGGTGTTCGCGTGTTCACACAAACGTTTTGTTAGTTCGCATGTTCTGACGCGAATCGAACGGGGGGGAGTTCGGCTCATCCCTACTGGCAATTAACTGACAGCTGAGCAGCCTGAGCTCTGAGAAGGAAGAGCTGAGCCCAGCCCTGACATCCCCAGAAAAGTAATAGAAGGGAAATCCTGCAATGGGGACACTAGTTCTAAGGGATTCCCTGACTTTTCCGGGACTTCCTCTCACTTCCTGTTTTGGCTATGGGACAGGAAGTGAAAGGAAATCTCCCCAATGGGACAAAAAGATCTGCCCGGGGTTACTCCATTCCTTACTCCATCCAAAATGAAAAGGAAGCGAATGATTGATAAGCTGCAATATAGGACATTTTTGGATTTGGTGTATTATAAACTCACAAGTTTTGTCATTGCTGCAATTCCTTTACGACTTTCCTTTACAACGACTTTTAAGATTTACATACACAATGATTTAGAAATTTCATGAAAAGTTTAGCACTGTAAAACGCTTTCTATATTGAATAGTCCATTTTATCTACAGGTATATACAACAGACCAATATGAGGGGCAGATAAGAAGGGACGGGGGGGGGCTTTATTCCAGAAGAAGGACAGCCCCTCTTAGTCAGGGACAGATGGCAGCTAGAGGAATGTACCAATTCCTACAGAATGTACAACAGAAAAAGTGACATTTAGAAAATACTGCTAAATGACATTTTACTCACCTGTTTCTGTTTGTACACAAAGTGGGCGGGACATCAGATGTGACATCACTAACTATTGGACAGGGGCATACAGAGTCAGTGATGTCAGTAAGCAAAAAAAGGTATAGGGTTCCCCATAAAAATCTATATCAGACCCTTCTCTGAGCATGCAGGAAAGGGAGAAGCAGTGAGCGTGACCCCTTTAGTGATATAAGGATCTATATAGAGGAATCAGGACCTCCTGCCGGTGATTTCTCTAGTGATATAAAGATCTATATAGAGGAATCAGGACCTCCTTCCTCCTGCTGGTGACCCCTCTAGTGATATAAAGATCTATATAGAGGAATCAGGACCTCCTTCCTCCTGCTGGTGACCCCTCTAGTGATATAAAGATCTATATAGAGGAATCAGGACCTCCTTCCTCCTGCTGGTGACCCCTCTAGTGATATGAAGATCTATATAGAGGAATAAGGACCTCCTTCCTCCTGCTGGTGACCCCTCTAGTGATATAAAGGTCTATATAGAGGAATCGGGACCTCCTTCCTCCTGCTGGTGACTCCTCTAGTGATATAGAGATCTATATAGAGGAATCGGGGCCTCCTTCCTCCCACTGGTGACCCCTCTAGTGATATAGAGATCTATATAGAGGAATCAGGACCTCCTTCCTCCTGCTGGTGACCGCTCTATCGATATAAAGATCTATATAGAGGAATCAGGACCTCCTTCCTCCTGCTGGTGACCCCTCTAGTGATATAAAGATCTATATAGAGGAATCAGGACCTCCTTCCTCCTGCTGATGATCCCTCTAGTGATATAAAGATCTATATAGAGTAGGGATGAGCTTCGTGTTCGAGTCGAACCCATGTTCGACTGGAACATCGGCTGTTCGATCGTTCGTCGAATTGCGAACGATATGGGCCGTTCGCGCCAAATTCGTGTGGCGCGTCACGGCCCATAATTCACTGCGGCATCGCAGTGCATTGCTTGCTGATGATTGGCCAAGCATGCACTATGACCCGCATGCTTGGCCAATCACAGCGCCGCCTTAACAGAGAGCCATAATTGGCCAAAGCCAAGGAGGCTTTGGCCAATTATGGCTCAGGGGATTTAGTACACGCCCCACACTATATAAGGCCGCCTGCACGGCGGCCCTGTGCAGTGTGTTCCGGTGTGCTTAGAGAGAGAGAGAGAGAGAGACAGTGTCATTTCATTTGAGTTAGCTAGATTAGGCAGGACAGTCAGTCAGTTAGGTGCACTTAAAGTGTATTGTGTATATATATGCATCCCAGGTGTTGCATATATATATATATACACTGTATTCAGTTTAGCTAGATCCGTTCCTGTTATCTTCTAGACTATTTACATTTAGTGCAGTGCGTCCTGCTCACAGTGTTCAGCTAGATCCGTTCCTGTTATATTCCTACTGACAGGCAGGCTTGTCTTGTTACAGTATTTTGAAGAAAATTACTGGTGTTCTTTTGATCCTATTAGTGCCACAGTCAGGCAGCTAGACTATTTACATTTAGTGCAGTGCGTCCTGCTCACAGTGTTCAGCTAGATCCGTTCCTGTTATCTTCTTACTGACAGGCAGGCTTGTCTTGTTACAGTATTTTAAAGAAAATTACTGGTGTTCTTTTGATCCTATTAGTACCACAGTCAGGCAGCTAGACTATTTACAGTTAGTGCAGTGCGTCCTGCTCACAGTGTTCTGCTAAACCTACAAGTAAGTGGGGTGCGTCCTGCTCACAGTGTTCAGCTAAACCTACAAGTTAGTGGGGTGCGTCCACCTCACAGTGTTCAGCTAAACCTACAAGCTAGTGGGGTGCGTCCTGCTCACAGTGTTCAGCTAGATCCATTTCTGTTATCTTTTTACTGACAGGCAGGCTTGTCTTGTTACAGTAAATACAGCTACCTGAAGAAAATTGCTGGTGTTCTTTTGATCCTATTAGTACCACAGTCAGGCAGCTAGACTATTTACAGTTAGTGCAGTGCGTCCTGCCCACAGTGTTCTGCTAAACCTACAAGTAAGTGGGGTGCGTCCTGCTCACACTGTTCAGCTAAACCTACAAGTTAGTGGGGTGCGTCCTGCTCACAGTGTTCAGCTAGATCCATTTCTGTTATCTTCTTACTGACAGGCAGGCTTGTCTTGTTACAGTATTTTAAAGAAAATTGCTGGTGTTCTTTTGATCCTATTAGTACCACAGTCAGGCAGCTAGACTATTTACAGTTAGTGCAGTGCGTCCTGCTCACAGTGTTCTGCTAAACCTACAAGTTAGTGGGGTGCGTCCTGCTCACAGTGTTCAGCTAAACCTACAAGTTAGTGGGGTGCGTCCACCTCACAGTGTTCAGCTAAACCTACAAGCTAGTGTGGTGCGTCCTTCTCACAGTGTTCAGCTAGATCCGTTTCTGTTATCTTCTTACTGACAGGCAGGCTTGTCTTGTTACAGTAAATACAGCTACCTGAAGAAAATTGCTGGTGTTCTTTTGATCCTATTAGTACCACAGTCAGGCAGCTAGACTATTTACAGTTAGTGCAGTGCGTCCTGCTCACAGTGTTCTGCTAAACCTACAAGTTAGTGGGGTGCGTGCTGCTCACAGTGTTCATCTAAACCTACAAGTTAGTGGGGTGCGTCCACCTCACAGTGTTCAGCTAAACCTACAAGCTAGTGTGGTGCGTCCTTCTCACAGTGTTCAGCTAGATCCGTTTCTGTTATCTTCTTACTGACAGGCAGGCTTGTCTTGTTACAGTAAATACAGCTACCTGAAGAAAATTGCTGGTGTTCTTTTGATCCTATTAGTACCACAGTCAGGCAGCTAGACTATTTACAGTTAGTGCAGTGCGTCCTGCTCACAGTGTTCTGCTAAACCTACAAGTTAGTGGGGTGCGTGCTGCTCACAGTGTTCAGCAAAACCTACAAGTTAGTGGGGTGCGTCCTGCTCACAGTGTTCAGCTAGATCCGTTCCTGTTATCTTCTTACTGACAGGCAGGCTTGTCTTGTTACAGTATTTTAAAGAAAATTGCTGGTGTTCTTTTGATCCTATTAGTACCACAGTCAGGCAGCTAGACTATTTACAGTTAGTGCAGTGCGTCCTGCTCACAGTGTTCTGCTAAACCTACAAGTTAGTGGGGTGCGTCCTGCTCACAGTGTTCAGCTAAACCTACAAGTTAGTGGGGTGCGTCCACCTCACAGTGTTCAGCTAAACCTACAAGCTAGTGGGGTGCGTCCTGCTCACAGTGTTCAGCTAGATCCGTTTCTGTTATCTTCTTACTGACAGGCAGGCTTGTCTTGTTACAGTAAATACAGCTACCTGAAGAAAATTGCTGGTGTTCTTTTGATCCTATTAGTACCACAGTCAGGCAGCTAGACTATTTACAGTTAGTGCAGTGCGTCTTGCTCACAGTGTTCTGCTAAACCTACAAGTTAGTGGGGTGCGTCCACCTCACAGTGTTCAGCTAAAGCTACCTGTAGAAGGTTGGTGTTGTTCTCATACTACAGGCAGGCAGTTGATTTTGCTAGCTGCAGTATCAGTACATATATATATCCCAGCTTAGCGCAGCTACAGGCCATTAGTATGTCTGGAAGGCCAAGAAGGAGAGGCAGACAGTCACAAGCCAATAAGAGAGGGCAAGCAGGCTCTGTGTCTAGTGCTGGTCGTGGAGACGGTGCATCCTCATCAGCACGTGGCCATGGGACACGCTTGGCCTTTTTTTCGGCAGCTGGCCATGTTGAGCCGCAACATGCGGAAGACTTGGTCGAGTGGATGACCAAGCCGTCCTCATCCTCCTCATCCTCTCTCACCCATGCCCAGGGTACTTTGTCTGGCAAAGCAGCGGCCTCTTCCCTCGGCTCAATGTCATCAGTGACTCCTTCCCTAGCCCCACCATGTCCTCCTGATGAGTCCCTCGAACTGTTTGACCACAGTGTTGGGTACATGCTCCAGGAGGATGCCCAGCGTTTGGAAGGCTCTGATGATGATACTGAGCTCGATGAAGGCAGTAACACGAGCACGGACAGAGGGGGTGCCCAAGAAGGACAGCAATCTGGCAGTCATGCTCCCCCTGCTGCAGCATACTGCCAGGTTTGCTCCAGTGATGAGGAGGGAGGGGATGATGAGGTCACTGACTCAACGTGGGTGCCTGATAGGAGAGAGGAGGAGGAGGAGGAGGAGGAGGCGGCACATCACCAACGAGGCAGGATGCCCTCCAGGGACCAGCCTAAGGGCAGCACATTGACTGCATCACACCCCAAAGCTCCACATGTGCAGGGCGCTGCAGTCTCTGCGCGTTATTCAAAAAGTTCTTTGGTGTGGGCCTTTTTTGAGACGAGTGCATCAGATCGCACCGCTGCTATTTGCAACATATGTCTCAAGCGTATCTCGCGTGG
This sequence comes from Lithobates clamitans, assembly GCA_037952925.1. Taxonomy (NCBI): domain Eukaryota; kingdom Metazoa; phylum Chordata; class Amphibia; order Anura; family Ranidae; genus Lithobates; species Lithobates clamitans. Next base: position 267,439 of record JBBGZY010000934.1, on the reverse strand, counting down.
CCAAAACGTCTCCCGCTTGGGTACCACATGCTTGACCAGACATATGTTGACCTGCCATGCAGTTCGTTGGCAAGCGTATCTAAAAGACCCACACCAAAGAACAAAGAGGACCTCTGCTTGCTCCTCATCAGCTGAGATTTCCAACCCCACTAGACCTTCAGTCCTCTCTGAGACCTGCACTGAGAGGAATGAAGGTGTAGAATTAGGTGTGTCACAGCCACGTACTTGTGGGCAATCTGATTTTGGTACACCGACGTCAGATTGTACCAGGCAAATTTCCCTGCCCCAGCTGCTGCACCGCCGAAAGAAGTTTGCTCCCAGCCATCCACATGCCCAGCGGTTGAATGCTAGCTTGGCAAAATTGCTAGCACTTCAACTGCTGCCTTTTCAGTTGGTAGACTCTGCCCCCTTCCGTGAGTTTGTGGAATGTGCAGTTCCTCAGTGGCAGGTACCCAAACGCCACTTTTTCTCACGGAAGGCGATTCCGGCTCTTTACCAGCATGTGGAAGGCAATGTTCATGCCTCGCTGGACAGGGCGGTCAGCGGTAAGGTGCATATTACCGCTGACTCATGGTCCAGCAGGCATGGACAGGGACGTTACCTAAGTTTCACGGCGCATTGGGTGACTCTGCTGGCAGCTGGGAAGGATGCAGGACAAGGTGCAGTAGTGTTGGAGGTTGTTCCGCCACCACGCCTCCAAAATGCTAATGATTGTGACACACCTCTCTCCTCCACCCCCTCCTCTTCTTCTTCCTCCATGGCCTCTTCCTCTGAACCAGCGGTGCCCTGTAGTCGTTCAAGGGGCTACGCAAGTACGCAGGCCAAAAGATGCCATGCGGTGCTTGAGCTGGTGTGCTTGGGGGACAGGAGCCACACTGGGGCAGAGGTTCTGTCAGCTCTGCAGGGGCAGGTTCAGAGGTGGTTGACGCCACGCCAACTTAAGGCAGGAATGGTGGTTTGCGACAATGGCACCAACCTCCTCTCTGCCCTCCGACAGGGACAAATGACCCATGTGCCCTGTTTGGCTCACGTCCTTAACTTGGTGGTGCAGCGGTTCTTGGGCAGGTACCCGGGCTTACAGGATGTCCTGAGGCAGGCCAGGAAAGTCTGTGTGCATTTCCGCCGGTCATATAAGGCCAGTGCTCGGCTGACGGACCTCCAAAAGGAGTTTAACCTGCCCAAGAACCGCCTAATCTGTGACATGCCCACCAGGTGGAACTCAACGTTGGCCATGCTGCAGCGGCTGCACACGCAGCAGAGGGCCATCAATGAGTACCTGTGCGACTATGGCACCAGGACAGGGTCAGGGGAGCTTGTTTTTTTTTCCCCACGCCAGTGGGCCATGATCAGGGATGCATGCACTGTCCTGTCACCATTTGAGGAGGCAACAGAGGCAGGAAGAGGAGGACTTCCTTAGCTCTCAAGGTCCCCTTTATTTAGACAGTGTTCTTGCGTGCCCGCCGATCACACAGGAAGAGGACGAGGAGGAAGAGGAGGAGGAGGAGGAGGAAGATTGTGTCAGTATGGAGGTGGAGCCTGGCACTCAGCATCAGCAGCAGTCTTTAAGGGATCAGTCCCAAGAAACACATGGACTTGTACGTGGCTGGGAGGAGGTGGCTGCGGACCATGTCGTCCTTAGTGACCCAGAGGACTCCGGACCGAATGCCTCAGCAAACCTATGCTGCATGGCCTCCCTGATCCTGCAAAGCCTGCGTAAGGATCCTCGTATTCGTGGTATCAAGGAGAAGGACCAATACTGGCTGGCAACCCTCCTTGATCCACGTTACAAGGGTAAGGTTGCGGACCTTATCTTGCCATCGCAGAGGGAGCAGAGGATGAAACATCTTCGGGAGGCCTTGCAGAAAGGTCTGTGCAACGCGTTCCCAGAGACTGGGAGGTTACAAACTCCTGTTTCTGGACAACGTGTTGCTGAGGCTTCGGTCAGTCAAAGAAGGAGCGGTGGAGAAGGTGGCCGTCTGACTGATGCGTTCAGACAATTTTTTGGTCCGCAGCCCCAAGGTATGATCGGTTCCAGCAACCATCGCCAGCGTCTGTTTTACATGGTGCAGGAATACCTAGGGGCAAGATCAGACTTGGACACCTTTCCCACCGAAAATCCTCTGGGTTACTGGGTCTTGAGGATGGATCACTGGCCAGAGCTTGCACAGTATGCAATTGAGCTACTGGCCTGTCCTGCATCCAGCGTTCTTTCGGAACGCACATTCAGTGCTGCTGGAGGCGTGGTAACCGACCACAGGGTGCGTCTGTCCACTGACTCGGTCGATCGACTGACCTTCATAAAAATGAATGAGTCTTGGATCACCACCAGCTACCAAGCACCTGATGCTGATGTAACTGAATAATTTTTTTTGAAATCTCAGATCCCTTCAAAGACTGCCTATGCTGATGCTGAGTGACTATTCCTGAGTAATTATCCTCTTCCTCAATCATCACGCTGATAGCTTGTAAGAGCATTTTTGGTTCTGGGCGCCACCACCAGTGCCTAAGGCACAATTTTTCAGCCCCTGTTTAACAGGGGCGTGTAATTACGATTTTTGATGTAATACTTTGCAGCAGGGCTCGTTCCTGCATTCCAACTAGAGTGTCTGTGAGGGGTTGCAGTGTTGTGGCACCAGCACCAGTGCCTAAGGCCCAATTTTTCAGCCCTTGTTTAACAGGGGCGTGTAATTACAATTTTTGATGCAATACTTTGCAGCAGGGCTCGTTCCTGCATTCCAACTAGAGTGTCTGTGAGGGGTTGCAGTGTTGTGGCACCAGCACCAGTGCCTAAGGCCTAATTTTTCAGCTCCTGTTCAACAGGGGCATGTAATTACAATTCTTGATCTAATATTTCACAGCAGAGCCCTGTGAGGGCTTACAGTGTTGTGGCCACAGCAACACCTAAGGCCCAAATTTCTGCTGAGTATATAGGGCAGGACCCTACTTTCAAACAACTAACTTACAAACGACTCCTACTTGCAAACGGAAGGAGACAACAGGAAGTGAGAATAAATCTACCCCTAGGAAGGGAAATTCTCTCCTGTAAGAGTTAATATGGGAAAAACATTTCTCCTTTCCACTGATGCTTTCCAATCCATTGGGACAAAAAGTGAGGTGAAATCTTCTGAAGAGGAGGAAAGACAGCAAAACAAATGTCACAGGGGTGATAACCCTTCCCTATGTTTTCCAAAAAGCTTAAAAAAGATTTTTTGGCTTGAGCTAAACACGTTAAAAATGTACCCGTTCAAAATTACAAAGAGATTCTACTTAACAACAAACCTACAGTCCCTGTCTTGTTTGCACCGCCTGTATACTGCTGTTCAGAGTATATAGGGCCTGGTGGCCCCACACCTTTCCTTATTTTAATTTGGGTGCGGGGTTCCCCTTAATATCCATACAAGACCCAAAGGGCCTGGTAATGGACTGGGGGGTACCCATGCCGTTTGTCTCACTGATTTTCATCCATATTGCCAGGACCCGACATGACATTAAACCCGCAAGCAGTTTTAAATGAGATTTTTTCCTTTAAAAATGACATTTGGTGCAGGGACTGTTCTAAGCACGGGAAACACGCGTCACTTTACAGGCATACTATAGACACCCCTCAGGTACGATATTTAAAGGAATATTTCACTTTTTTTTTTTTTTTTTTACTTTAAGCATCATTAAAATCACTGCTCCCGAAAAAACGGCCATTTTTAAAAGTTTTTTTTGCATTGATACATGTCCCCTGGGGCAGGACCCGGGTCCCCAAACCCTTTTTAGGACAATACCATGCAAATTAGCCTTTAAAATGAGCACTTTTAATTTCGAACGTTCGAGTCCCATAGACGTCAATGGGGTTCTAACGTTCGTGCGAACTTTCGGTCCGTTCGCAGGTTCTGGTGCGAACCGAACCGGGGGGTGTTCGGCTCATCCCTAATATAGAGGAATCAGGACCTCCTTCCTCCTGCTGGTGACCCCTCATAGGCAATACATGTATTGTAATGACTCTGCACTGTGATAACACGTGTGGTTGCTGGCAAGCATTTGATATACCCTATGATCTCCTATTCATGCACACATCTAAGTGTGTATGGATATGTGAGTGCGTGCAGGTATGCACGCACATACATGCATACAGTCCCTCTTTATTATTCTTATTTTTATATATATTTTTTTTTTTTATATACTACACATTCCTTATTACATAGCTCCTAAACATAATGATGACATAATGTTATAACTATCAATACGCTCTAACATGAACCATATGAATATACATAATGGGAGCCCACAGTATAAAATAAATACAACCCTTATGAATCCATATTTTCTACCTATAAGGTTTTAGTAGGAGCTCCCGATTATAAATATATATATATACACTTTGCAAGTGGACCATATTCAGGAACTACTATTACAACTAACAACACATATCCCCTTTACTTAAATTGACATAGCATTAGTGTCTCATCACACACAAACTTCTAAGTAGGCTATGTCCATCAATCATCAGCAATTAACAATACACATCAATACAAATCTATTGCTCTTCTCATTAAGTGAGAATTTGTTACTCATTCAAACTATGTGAACTTTTATTTATAGGATTCCTCTTCGCTCCAGTATACCGCTGTGGCCTGTACGCATCCGTGGGAGGCAGGGGTAGGCGAACCTTTATACACACCACTAAAAACAAACAAAGAGAAACCCCCTTCTCCTTTCCCCCCCCTCTCTCTTCCCCTTCTCATTGGGGAAGTGCTAAATATGTGATAGAAGTACCCAGAGAACAGTATCCCTCATCTATGAACACCAAACTAAACGCCATTTCTTTCGCAAGCATTTCTCGACCCTGGTTGTAACTACCATTATCTTTCACGCATAAAAATCAACGGTAACATAACAGGTAAGTGATCCATGGATCATTTAACCTACAACTAGCTATTGACATATAGATTTATATGGCAATTGATCAATTATATGTTTTTCAATTAATCTAGATGAACTTTTCTTTTCAACCATGCCCCTGAAGAAGGATTGAAATAGTATGTACCCGAAACGCGTTGGGCTTGAAAAGATTTCCATCATTTAAATGTTCTGTTGCCTGTTAACCATAATAGATACTACAACCGCGTTGTATTATGTCTACTGTATATGTCTTCGTTGTTTGCAAATGTTTGCATTGTTTTTAATATAAGAACGTTTTGAATAAATATAAATATTGTTTTACTCAATATATGTATGTGTACTTTCCCATTTTACATAACCAATTTTGCAAGTGCCGGTAAAATCCACTCAGGGGAACCCTTTTTTCCTAAAATATACCCAAACCTAAACACTTATAATTAGGGATGAGCCGAACACCCCCCGGTATGGTTTGCAGCAGAACATGCGAACAGGCAGAAAGTTCGTTCAAATGCGTGAATACCCTTAAACTTGCCCCTTCTTTTTGCCCTTGCAATTGAACCTCTGGCCATTGCACTTAGGTCATCCGACCAGGTGAGGGGCTTCAGAAGAGGCGATCTGGAAAAGAAAGTTGCATTATATGCAGATGAACTTCTGTTATTCCTAGGGGATATGCAGGACTCCCCTCGGAAGGCTATGAATATCATTAATAGATTTGGTCAAATCTCTGGATTAAAATAAACTGGGCAAAATCTAGTCTGCTACCAGTAGATTCTCTGGTAGGCCCATTACCTGAGGAGGTAACTCAGATCCCAGTGGTGAACAAATTTAAATATCTGGGCATAAATATCTCTAAAGACCCTCAACAGTTCCCCTTAGATAATATCGATCCTCTGCTGATTAAATTTAAGGGAAAAATAAAAATCTGGAAACGCCTGCCATTGTCTGTGGCAGGTCGGTGTAACTTGATCAAAATGATCTGGTTACCCCCATCTCCTTTATGTATTGCACAATTCACCAATTTGGCTTTACAAAAAATGGTTTCAAAGGATAGAGACCCTGTTTAGGGAAATGATTTGGAAAGGCGGTCCAGCTAAAATTCGGTTAAGTACTCTGCAACTTCAGAAACAGGAAGGAGGAGTAGCGTTCCCACACCCCTTTAGTTACTTTGTGGCGTCACAACTTCAACATTTAGGGGGGAGTAACGTAGAGGGTCATGAAGCAGGAAGGAAGATACTCCTACAAACCACTCCACATGAATCTATACCCGAAGCTTTGGAGGCAGGATCTTTTTCCCCAAAATTACCAACTTTGAAGCTAATGATGAAAGTTTGGGATACAGCGAAAATAATACTGAATTACAGAGGATTTTCGGATCTTACTCCATTGTGGGGAAATAGTAAATTAGGAGAGCTTCAGAAGATAGGGCTAATAAAGGAGTGGGAGAGATGCGGTTTAAAATACCACTCGCAGCTATACCAAAAGGGCATCTTGAAAACTTTCCTGGAACTAAGAGCTCAATATGCCCTGCCGAACAAATCCTTTTTTAAATATTTACAGGTCAGGCATGCATTAGAGGTACAGTTTAGGGGAAGGATTTTAAAATGGAGTGCAATGCCTATACTCCAAAAATTAATTAACTGTGATTCAACGAAAGGTTTAATCTCAAAAGTATATTTACATATTAACAAGGGGAGATTGGACAAGCGAGATCCCCCTCGGTATAAGAGTAAATGGGAAAAAGATTTAGGTAATATATCTGATACCCAGTGGAATAGAATCCATGAAGTGGCCCTGTTGGTCTCCTTATCCCTGTCGCAGAGGATATCACACTTATTTTTATTGTACAGAACTTACTATACTCCCTACAGACTCTTTCAATTCGGCCGCCGGACAGATCCTAGATGCCCTAGGTGCGGGTAATTAGAAGGGGACCTGGTCCATATGTTTTGGAGGTGTCCGAAGCTATTCCAGTATTGGACAGAGGTGGTGAAAAACATTGACGGGGTAATCGGAACTTCAACGGATTTGGAGCCGAAAAAATGTCTCTTGGGGTTAGAGGAGGCCGAGGGTAAATTAGGTAATACCCAAGTAGCAGTGATGAGATGTTTATTTCAAGCAAGGATCTTGATTGCCCGAAGGTGGCAGTCTGCACTACCTCCGTCCAGTGAAGAATGGATAAACAGTATGAATGGCATAATTCTCAAAGAGAAAGTGGTGTATATATAAAGCAAGGTGCGCCTAGGAAATATGATATGATTTGGAAGCCCTGGTGGGAAGCAAGAGGGATTCATATGTAAAACACTAATAAACACTAAAATAATTTTGTAAAGGAAAAGGGATAATCGAGAAGGGACCCTTGAGAATTTAATGATGAGAGAATGGAAGGAGAAGGAAGGAGTGAGATGTTTGAATCTGTGTGAGAGGGGGAAGCGGGTTTGTTAAGTTAATAAAAATATTATGAGAAGTATCCTTAGGCTCCACCCTATATTTAGATAATATATGCTCGGGTTTCAATGTTTTGGGATTGAGTTTTGGATCAACAAGGGGATATAAGTATTTGTTGGATGTATATCTGTACTGTCCCTTTTTTGCCCTTGTATAAATAAGACATTTTTTTAATAAAGAAATAAAGTATAAAAAAAAAAGTTTATGGGACACGAACGTGAAAAATCAAAAGTGCTCATTTTAAAGTCTTATATGCAAGTTATTGCCATAAAAAGTGTTTGGGGACCCGGGTCCTGCCCCAGGGGACATGTATCAATGCAAAAAAAAGTTTTAAAAACGGCTGTTTTTTTTGGGAGCAGTGATTTTAATAATGCTTAAGGTGAAACAATAAAAATGAAATATTCCTTTAAATATTGTGCCTGGGGGGTGTCTATAGTATGCCTGTAAAGTGGCGCATTTTTCCTGTGTTTATACCAATACCACAGCAAAATGGCATTTCTAAAAGAAAAAAGTAATTTAAAACTGCTCGCGGCTGTAATGAATTGTCAGGTCCCGGCAATATAGATGAAAATCATTGAGAAAAATGGTATGTATCCCCCCCAGCCCATCATCTTTGGGTCTGGTAAGGATATTAAGGGGAAATTTTTTTTAAAAATGGCGTGGGGTTTCCCAGGCACTATATACTGTGAACAGCAGTATATATACTATACGGCCTGCCCTATATACTCTGCAGAAAATTGGGCCTTAGGTGGTGGTGGTGCCACAACACTGTAACCCCTCACAGATACTCTTGTTAGGCACAGGAACGGGCCCTGCTGTGAAATATTATATCAAAAATTGTAATTACATGCCCCTGTTAAACAGGGGCAGAAAATTCGGGCCTTTGGTTGTGTTGGTGGTGGTACCACAACACTGTAACCCCTCACATATACTCTTGTTGGGTGCAGGAACGGGCCCTGCTGTGCAATATTAGATCAAAAATTGTAATTACATGTCCCTGTTAAACAGGGGCAGGAAAAATTGGGCCTTAGGCACTGGTGGTGGTGCCCTTAACCAAAAATATTTTTAGAAGCTAGCATCATCAAGATTGAGGAGGAATAGGATAGTCACTCAGCATAGGCAGTCTTCAAGAGATCCCACATCCATAGAAAATTCAATTTGTTATATCAGCATCAGGTGCTTCATAGCTGCTGTTCCAAGACTGATTCATTTTTATGAATGTGAGCCTATCAACGGAGTCTGTGATCAGGCGCACTCTATGATCCGTTACAAACCCTCCATCAGCACTGAATGTGCATTCAGAAAGAACACTGGATGGAGGACAGGCCATTAGCTCAATTGCATATTGAGCAAGTTCATTGCCAGTGGTCCATCCTCAAGACCCAGTAACCCAGTGGATGCTCTGTTGGAAAGGTCTCCAAGTCTGCTCTTGCCCCTAGATATTCCTGCACCATGTAATGCAGACGCTGGCGATGGTTGCTTCAGCGCCAAGGTCTGCCGATCAGACCTTGGCGCTGAGGACTGAAAAATTGTCGGAAGGCATCGGTCAGCTGGCCACCTTCTCCACCGCTCTTTCTCTGACTGAACAAAGCCTCAGCAACACGTTGTCCAGCACCAGGAAATTGTAACCTCCCAGGGTCTGGAAATGCATCGCACAAACCTTTCTTCAAGGCCTCCTAAAGATGTTTCATCCTCTGCTCACTTTGTGAAGGCAGGATGAGTTCTGCAACTTTACCCTTGTAACGTGGAACAAGAAGGGTTGCCAGCCAGTAATGATCCCGCTCCTTGATACTACAAATCCTAGGGTCCTTTCGCAGGCTTTGCAGAATCAGGGAAGCCATGCAGTGTAAGTTTGCAGAGGCATTCGAGTCTGAGTCCTCTGGGTCACTAAGGATCACATGAAACGTAACAACCTCCTCCCAGCCACGTACAACTCCTTGGGTTTCTGGGGACTGAAAACGATCTCTTGAAGACTGCTGCTGAGTGTTATCTTCTACATCCAGGCTGAGACAATCCTCCTCCTCTTCTTCCTGTGTGTTTGGCGGGCCCACAGGTATAATATCTGTATAAAGGGGGCCTTGAGAGGGAAGGAAGTCCTCCTCTTCCTCCCGCTGTTCTGCCTCAAGTGCCCTGTCCATTATTCCACGAAGCGTGTGCTCCAACAGGAAGACAAAAGCGACAGTATCACTGATGCATGCATTGTCACTGCTCATGATCCTTGTGGCCTCCTCAAATGGTGACAGGACAGTGCATGCATCCTTGATCTGTAGCCACTGGCATGGCGAAAAGAAGCCAAGCTCCCCTGATCCTATCCTGGTGCCATACTCACACAGGTACTCATTGATGGCCCTCTGCTGCATGTGCAGCCACTGTAGCATTGCCAACGTTGAGTTCCACCTGGTGGGTATGTCACAAATGAGGTGGTTGGTGGGCAGGTTGCATTCCCTTTCAATGTCAGCCAGCCGAGCACTGGCATTGTATGACCGGCGGAAATGACCACAGACTTTTCTGGGATCAAGAATCGCTGCACCACCAAATTCAGGATGTGCACCAAACATAGAACATTGGTCAAGTGTCCCTGTCGGATGGCGGAGAGAAGGTTGGTGCCATTGTCGCATACAACTATTCCTGGCTAAAGCTGGCGTGGCGTCAACCACCTCTGAGCCTGCTCCTGCAGAGCTGACAGAATCTCTGCTCCAGTGTGGCTCCTGTCCCCTAAGCAGACCAACTTAAGCATCTTTTTTCCTGAGTGCTTGCGTAGCCCCTTGAACGCTTACGGAGCACTGCTGGTTCAGAGGACAAATCTGCAGAAGAGGCCATAGAGGAAGAAGAAGAGGAGGGGGTGGAGGAGAGAACTGTGGCAGAATCACCACTAGTATTTTGGAGGCGTGGTGGCGGAACAAGCTCCAACAATACTGAAGCCTGTCCTGCATCCTTCCCAGCTGCCAGCAGTTACCCAGTGCACCGTGAAGAAATGGTAACGTCCCTGCCAATCCTTCTGGACCATGAGTCAGCGGTAATATGCACCTTACTGCTGACCATCCTGTCCAACAAGCCCAAAACATTGCCTTCCACATGCTGGTAAAGAGCCGGAATGGCCTTCCATGAAAAGAAATTGTGTTTGGGAACCTGCCACTGAGGTACAGCACATTCCACAAATTCACGAAAGGGGGCAGAGTCTACCAGCTGAAAAGGCAGCAGTTGCAGTGCTAGCAATTTGGCCAAGCTAGCATTCAGACGCTGAGCATGTGGATAGCTGGGACCGAATTTCTTTTTAAGGTTTAGCAACTGGGGTAGGAAAATTTGCCTGCTAAAATCAAATGGTGGTGTACTGCTAGCAGATTGGCTGAAAGTACTTGGGACACCTATTGCTATAACTTCATTCCTCTCAGTGCAGGTGTTTGAGAGAACTGTAGGTATAGTGGGGTTGGAGATCCCAGATGAGGAGCAAGGAGAAGTCCGCCTTTTTCTTTGATGTGGGTCTTTCAAGTGCTGTTGCCAACGGACTGCATGGGAGGTCGTCATATGTCTGGTCAAGCATGTGGTGCCCAAGCGGCTTCTGTTTTGGCCAGGCTTGATCCGCTTCAGACTTAGGTTGCAAACAGCAATGGTGCGATCTGCTGCAAACGTGTCAAAAAATAGCCCACACCAATGAACTTTTTAAAATCAGTGGGGAGTCAGCAGTCCCCTGCACCTGCGGAGCTCTGCGGTGTGATGCAATAGGGTGGCTGCTCTTAAGCTGCCCCCTGGAGGGAATCCTGCCTCGTTGTAGATGTGCCTCCTCCTCTCTTCTATCAGGCACCCAAGTAGAGCCAGTGACCTCATCATCCCCTCCTTTCTTGTCACTGGAGCAAACTTGGCAGTATGCTGCAGCTGGGGGAACATGACTGCCAGTTTCTTGTCCTTCTTGGGCACTCCCTCTCTCTAGGCTCACGTTACTCCCTTCCTCAACCTGGGAACCAACATCGGAGCCTTCAAATCGCTGCTCATCCTCCAGCAGCATGTACCGGACACTGTGGTCGAATAGTTCGGGGGGACTTCTCTGTGCATGATGGTGGGGCTAAGGAAGAAATGACTGTGGACAAGGAGCTGGTGGAATAGGCCGCTTTGGCAGCTTCATTGGAAGGTAAACTACTCTGAGCCTGGGTGACAGAGGATGAGGAGGATGAGGACAGCTTTGTTATCCACTCCCCCAACTCTTCTGCATGTTGTGGCTCAATAACATGGCCAGCAGCAGAAAAAAAGGACAAGCGTGCCCCACAGCCACCTGCAGAGGATGCACCATGTCCACGACCAGCACTGTTGACTGTAGGCACAGAGCCTGCTTGCCCTCTTTTAGTTGCCTGTGAGCGTCTGCCCTTCCTTGGTGGCCTTCCAGACATGATGTATATTTTGTTTTGCAACACCACACTACACTGTATTTGATACTGTATACACCACCAGAAAAATAGTAGCAACTGTACTATGGCTGCACCACCAGAAAAGTAGTAGCATCTGCACTACGGCTGCACTGTATTGTGTACTGTGTACACCACCAGAAAATTAGTAGCAACTGCACTACGGCTGCACTGTATTGTGTACTTTGTACACCACCAGAAGTGTAGTAGCAACTGCACTACGGCTGCACTGTATTGTGTACTGTGTACACCACCAGAAGTGTAGTAGCAACAGCACTACGGCTGCACTGTATTATGTACTGTGTACACGACCAGAAGTGTAGTAGCAACTGCACTACGGCTGCACTGTATTATGTACTGTGTACACCACCAGAAGTGTGGTAGCAACTGCACTACAGCTGCACTGTATTGTGTACACGACCAGAAGTGTAGTAGAAACAGTACACCACGGAATGCACTGTAGATATAGGCTACACTGGATGCAGAGTATAATATATATATATATATATATATATATATATATATATATATATATATATATACACACACACACATACATGAGACTATGTGTGTGTATATATATATATATATATATATTATACTCTGCATCCAGTGTAGCCTATATCTACAGTGCATTCCGTGGTGTACTGTTTCTACTACACTTCCGGTGGTGTACACAATACAGTGCAGCCGTAGTGCAGTTGCACTTTATAAATATATATGTATATTTATATATATATATATAAATACACAGCCTGAAGTGTATTAGAAATAGTACACCAAGGAATGCACTGTAGATTTAGGCTACACTGGATGCAGAGTATATATATTTACACACACACAAGACTGTATATATATATTAATACACCGCCTGAAGTATATTAGAAAAAGTACACCAGGAATGCACTGCAGTCAGATATAGGCTACACTGGATGCAGAGTATATATATATATCTATATATATATATAGATATATATATGTATACACACTAGACTGGCTGTATATATGTGTATATATATATATATATATATATATATATATATATATATATATATATATATATATATCAAAAACACTGCAGCTAACTGAATTACCTGCCTGCTTAATCTAAATCACACTATTTCTCCGTCTACACCAACAACACTACACAGGGCCGCCGTGCAGGCAGCCTTATATAGTGTGGGGTGTGAACTTAGTCCCTCTGAGTCATAATTGGCCAAAGGCACCCTGCCTTTGGCCAAATATGGCTCTCTTAGCAGAGGGCACTGGGATTGGCCAAAGCATGCAGGTCATGGTGCATGCTTTGGCCAATCATCATACAGCAATGCACTGCGACCTCACAGTGCATTTTGGGGTGTTCTGCGACGCTCGAATTTGCAGTGAACGCCCCATAATGTGCGTTCTTTGGTGAACGCGCGAACACCCGATGCTCGTGTCGAACTTATGTTCGACCCGAACTTCGGGCTCATCCCTACTTATAATATGAAATGATGTGTGAATATAAAAAAACATACAAAAAATAAGTAAATAAACAGTGTTCAATGTGCTAAGCGTGAAGTTTCTCTTAACTCAAAGTCAATATATATTCTAATAACATAGATCTTCCACCATCCAGCAGATCCGTGTAGTGTAATGAAAACACTGAGTGCCACCACCACCTTATTCCAAATGCACACTCACCAGACCACGAGCTGTAACAGGTACAGCAGACACAGCATTGTTACTGTTCTGGAAATTTTATAGAGAGGCAACTCCAATCCTCATATTGATCAGTAGTTCCAAATTAATAATAACTACTGCAGTAGGGAACAGACACAACAGATACGCTCGGCATCTTTACAAATCACCTTTCTGGTTATTCAGCGCAATAGAAGGTTTTTATACACATGATTAGGTAGGTATCACATTAAAGTGGTTGTAAACCCTTTTAAAAAATAAAAATAAAACCCTGCAAGACAAAGACATAATGAGCTAGTATGCATAGCATACTAGCTCATTATGAATTACTTACCTTAGATCAAAATCCCGCAGCGGTCCTCGTCTCCGACCTCTGGCTGCGACATTTCTCCCGGGGGTTACTTCTGGGTATCGCGGCGCCGGCGCTGTGATTGGCCGGAGCCGTGATGACGTCACTTCCGCGCATGCAGTAACGGCACACGGACTGAAGCAATGGCACATAGGTGCCATTGCTTCAGTTTGCCCCAGTTCGCATGTGCCAATGACATCGGCACATGCAGGTGACAGGGGATATCTCCTAAACCGTGCAGGTTTAGGAGATATCCTGGGTAGCTACATGTAAGCCTTAATATAGGCTTACCTGCAGCATAAAGTGGTTGTAAAGAGTTTACAACCACTTTAATATTACAATTGTACGTTTATGGTAACAAGGGGCGTAACATAGGCAGGCTAATTCTAATCAGTGTACTGGGAATAGGGTTGTATTGTGATATTTATATTCATATTTAGTAATTTCTATTTTTGGATAGTCTCTAATAAAGATTAATACCTTCATCACCGATTTGTTCTCATAGAAGAGTTGATTTGTGCTTGTCACGATTTATTTTTTCAGATTTATCTTTAACTCAGAGGACTACTAAATCTAGGTATCTCTGGGTTGCTATTCACTATCCGAGATACCTGATTTATACGGTGTGACCGTTTTTGAAAAAATCCCCATTAAAGGTTTAGGCCAAGATATGGTCAGCATGTTCCCAAGAGGGATTATCAGATAGGTATTTAGGAGTAGTTGAGAATCCCCTTTTGCTTTTCCTTTTTCTTTGATTATATGAAACAGAGTGGGATTATACTTCCCTTCCAAGGGGCTCCTCTCCCTATGTACTTACTCACACATTCCTAGTTCACTTTTAAATATACACACGGAGGGGCACCCAGAGTATATCTTCAAAAAAATATATATATAAATCTCCTGCTGGTATCAACTAGGGACATTGTGGGTAACAATTGAACCCCCCCCCCCATCACTAGGCTATGGCATATCTATTGAATGAAGAGATAGATCTTGAAATACAATTGGCATTTTCCAATTACCCTGAAAGGATTATTAAAAAATCATCAAAAACTTACAATTAAATTTCTGAATAGAAAATGGGACATCTCCTCACTGAAATCGCATATCGAACACAGGATAATTCCAAGAGGATTGAGGGAAGAGTGACCCCAGCAGGGCACCTACACACTCCCAGATTCCTAAAAAAATGAATAAAAACCAAGCGCTGATGTGGATAGATATGTGTGATATAAATAAATTGTGCTAAAAAATATATATAAACCAATATAGTTAGTGCTATAATAAAATCAGTAAATTAAAGCTGCTATCAATATAGGGTGATCAGATAACCAAACAAATAGTAATAAGTATAAAATTGATGCGCTTTAAATAAAAAGTGCACAATATGCTGCTGCGACTAAGCTTAAATCCAGGAATAAAAATTTTTATTCCTGGATTTAAGCTTAGTCGCAGCAGCATATTGTGCACTATTTATTTAAAGCGCATCAATTTTATACTTAGTACTCCCAGATTCCTCCAGCTCTGGAAACAAAGCTGCTTGGAGCGTGGCCTAGCTATTCTTAAAATGATAGTTGATGAAGAGCAGTTACAATTAGAGGAGATTAAAAAAGAAATAGACACTAGTGTTCAATTACTTGAACCATATAAAGCAGATCCGCTATTCATTAAAACCAACAAACTTTTAAAGAAAGAGGTAGAAAAAAACGCAAAAACTCCTGAAGTCCACAAAACAAGAAAAATTTAAACAAAACCTACAGGACTGGGACAGTGGGGATATCTTTGACCCTACTATACCAAGGGGTAGGAGTAGATCTCGTAGGCGAAACCACAGAAATAGATCTAAGGTAACTCAATCCAGATATTCATCTACAGACAGCGAAACAGGATCCTCTGAAAAGATAGTTGCTGTTTTAGACATAGAGGGGGACTTACCAAACAGCTCAAATCCCAGAAAGAGCCAAGTGAAAACAAATTTCCCCCCCAGGGCAAAAACGGAAGTCAAGGAAGAGAAAGAGACATAAAGGGAAGTCAGAGGGAACTAAGATCGGGCTCACGGAGAACTTAATCAATGAAGGGAACATGAGAGACAGATACAACATACATGAAGTAGCTATGCAGGACAGAAAAGTAGTTAATTTATCAGATTTTCCCCTTAACCAACACCATATATCACTTCTACAAAAAGGATTGACTTTTTCACCTACAAGCTCAATGAGTGAGTTTGAGGTGTTCAAAGATATAAACCTATTTCTACGTAAGGTCATCTTTAGATACTGGCACTCTGATCATGGGGATTTGTATCCCAGTGATGAAAAAACTAAGGAAGAGAAGGAAGCCCTAGAGATATTAGTATCCTTGTTGGAAGAAAGTGACAATCCCAATCTCGATGAGGAAATAAGCAGTCCCTCACCTGTAACACTGTGCCCCTCAAATCTAACCATCAGGTCACTCAAAATGCCCCCCCTCTCGAAACACAAACAGATTCATTCATTTCTGGAGCAAGTTCAAAGGGATTTATCCACGCTCGACTGGAACTACCGTGGAATAGATAACTTATGCCCAGAGGAGAGAAAAGCCCTTAGAGAGCTTAAGGAGGCCAAGGAGGTCATTATAAAAAGCAGTGACAAAGGCGGAAATACAGTATTACTATCGCAGGACATGTATGAGAAGGAAACTATGCGCCTTTTAAAAGATGAAACTACGTACAAAAAATTACCATATAATCCCTTTCCTAGATGCCCTAAACTTCAAACTTAGGATGGCATGTGATAGTGACCTTCTCTCCAATAAAGAGACTAAGTATCTATGCGTCAGCGAATTTAACACGCCAACCTTTTACATTATACCCAAACTCCATAAATCGATTACCAACCCCCCAGGAAGACCCATTGTGTCCGCTATCAAAGGACCACTGGAGAGAGTGGGCAAATTCGTTGACGCAATGATAAAGGAACTAGTGGGTGAACTCCCCTCATATGTGCAGGACACACGCAATGTTCTTAGGAAAATAGATGGAATAAAGACACCCTATTGGTGGGGATTGACGTAGAATCATTGTACACGTCAATCCCACATGAGTGTGGTCTGAAAGCGGTACAGTACTTTCTTGATTCCAAAGTTCCACAACTAGCTGCACAGAATGAGTTCAACGTAGCTCTATTGCTATTCATGTTGGATAACAATTGCTTCCAGTTTCTCAACCAATATTATAGACAGATAAGAGGTACCTCCATGGGGGCCCCATGGGCCCCAGCACATGAATGTCTACATCTAGGGCTGTGGGAACTGGAGTGTGTTTATCCCTCATTGACGTACCTCAGCCACTGATCCCTGTGGCTGAGGTACATCGATGACGTGATTATGCTATGGGGGGGGCACACCCTTGGAACTACAGGCCTTTAATGACGAACTGAATTTGAACAATAAGATTATAAAACTTACCTTTTCTTTTGATTTGTTTTCTTTGCCATTTCTTGACCTCACTATTCAGATCAAGAATGGCCAAATATCCACGAAAACGTACAGAAAAGAGACGGCAGCCAATACTTTGCTTCTTGCTACCAGCCACCATCCGAGGTCCCTCATTCACGGAATCCCGGTTAGAAGGGCCACAAATTTAAGAGACAATTTGGTCCATTCAGAATACACGAGACCAACTAAACGAAATTGGCTTACTAGCCTTCCCCCACTAAGGGGTATGTTCCAATGTGGCAGATGTCATATCTGCAAACTTGTAGACAAGACGGACATGTTCTCCAACTCTGACGGCACAAAACAATTTAAAATTCACCATTTTATTAACTGCCGGTCAACGAGGGTCATATATATGCTAACGTGCCCATGTGGTCTTATCTATGTGGGCAAGACCAAAAGACAGCTCAAGGTCAGGGTTGGAGAACATGTCCAAAGTATACTAAACAAGGATGATGATAGACCACTATCATTACACTTTTTGGAGAAACATGATGGTGACCCCAGTGGCCTTAAATGTAAAGGCATCTACAAATTAAACTTGCCCCCAAGGAGAGGTGATTTTGATAAAGTGCTATATCAAAAGGAAAAGATGTGGATATTCATGTTAAAAAGTATGCAGCCACGAGGCCTGAATAATGAATGTAACTTATCGGTTTTCTTGGAACAGTAGGAGATACCATCTATTGAATAAATGCCCCCTTATTAAGTGCCCCGGTGACACCAATAGGGATTCTTCATGTACCGGGGTTGAGGCAGTGGTTCTGTTTGACCACTATTTAAGTATGGTCTATTTAGTGGTAATAAATATGACCAGGGACCTCCTGTAAAACTCTCTACAGAAAGCTGATATTTTGCCTAGCCTTATACATGAGGTCTCCCTATACACCTATATGAGTTATCAGTGCTACTCACAATATTCACACCATTATTTAACTAAACTAGCAATGATGTTCCACACATATATATATGAGCATGATATGCTGACATGGGCTATATCTGCCTATGAAATGGTTACCCTGATCTTTATCTTAGGTAATTTAGGGAAATGTAGCTGATTTTGAAACCAAATGATTTTGTTTCCAAACTTCTCTATAAGAAGTGGTTTTAATGTATCCAGGCTTTTGCTACTCTAATAGAAAGGGCAATCTCCTCTATGCCCAAGACATGAGATGACTTTAGGTTTATATAGGGTTAACTCTGAGTGCTCCTCTGCACGACGTGTGTTTGTGTATGGATGAATGATACCATGAATGATTTAAGCGCAGTGGGTTGCTGATCTGTTGAAATCAATTGACACTTACATAGTTAGTAAGGTTGAATAAAGGCACCAGTCCATCCAGTTCAACCTGAGTGAGTGTGGATCTACAACCCTGACCCTTGTCCCTAACCCTGAACATCGCACACTCACATCAATCCCTACCCTCAATCCAAGGTCCCCATTCATATACTAGGGCCAATTTTTGGACAGAAGCCAATTAACCTACCAGCATGTCTTTGGAGTGTGGGAGGAAACCGGGGTACCCGGAGGAAACCCACGCAGGCACAGGGAGAACATGCAAACTCCAGGCAGGTAATGTCGTGGTTGGGATTCGAACCAGCGACCCTTTTTTACTGCTAGGCGAGAGTGCTAACCACTGCACCACTTGATTGAGATGATGATTTAAACCTGGCCAAACACACCAATGCGCATGCTCTGAGGAAGCTAATCAATTAGCGAAACATGTAAGCATCAGAAGTTGGTATCTGTGAGGAGGAACTATGGATGACCACACATCTACTTACTGAAATGCCTCTAAACCTCTCTGCATTCACCCTACCGGGTACCAGCATCAGAGCCTGACATTTGCAGCCTATGCAGTGGTCACTTCATATGTAACACCAACGAGGACTTAAATCCACACAAACAGCTGATGAAGGCAAGCATCGTGAAAGCAGGAAGCCGTACTGTGATCGGTTAGCGGGATCCTGTCCTCCAGCATCAGGGACAGCTAACTATAGATTGCTCAGATCCCTCCTGAATGCTGGTTCCTGCACGCTGGTCCCCCTGCTACCTGACATGACATGCCGCTCGCTGTTCCGCTCCAGTATATGGTAAAGAGAGTTTTATTTTTCATATATTGTCTAGCTCAGGGATCCTCAAACTACGGCCCTCCAGCTGTTGCAGAACTACACATCCCATGAGGCATTGTAAAACTCTGACATTCACAGACATGACTAGGCATGATGGGAATTGTAGTTCCTGAACACCTGGAGGGCCGCAGTTTAAAGACCCCTGGTCTGGCTGCTACGCTTCACCTGCTGTGTTATTCTATTACCGGTTTTCACTGAATAGACTATGCTTATATTGTGAAACGGAGGCTGCATTTGTCACAAGCTGGTATTGCTGAAACTATATGGAACTGCTTCACCACACCTGCACTTTACTATCTATAAGATTGTTACATCTGTGGCTAAACTACCTGTGATCGAATGTGTCTATCATTGCAAGACTATGCCAGTCATCATCATTGACTAATTTCCCCCGATCACCTGATGTTTATATCCACAATTCAACAGATCGTATTATCGATCAAGATCTATTGGTGTATGTGTGTATGTGAGAATGAGAGTTGCATGAGGTTTATCTACAAAATGGTGGCCACCTTACCTTCTCCAGACTTTAGGTCTTTTAATGTGTACTGGGAATAGGGTTGTATTGTGATATTTATATTCATATTTAGTAATTTCTATTTTTGGATAGTCTCTAATAAAGATTAATACCTTCATCACCGATTTGTTCTCATAGAAGAGTTGCTTTGTGCTTGTCACGATTTGTTTTTTCAGATTTATCTTTAACTCAGAGAACTACTAAATCTAGGTATCTCTGGGTTGCTATTCACTATCCGAGAAACCTGATTTATACGGTGTGACCGTTTTTGAAAAAATCCACATTAAAGGTTTAGGCCAAGATATGGTCAGCATGTTCCCAAGAGGGATTATCGGATAGGTATTTAGGAGTAGTCGAGAATCCCCTTTTGCTTTTCCTTTTTCTTTAATTCTAATCAGGACTCAAAAGAATGCAAAAATGTAATATAAACATTATAAGTGCCGTGTGCAATACACAGGCAAATCATACAAAAATAGAATACAGTTTTATACAGAATTTACAATTTCCTTTACAGTTTCTTAGGCACAGATCTTCCCCAGGTGTAGACACTTCCACTCCAGAATTGCTCCTCTTAGGCAGCAGCCACTGGAACAGATAGAGCTCACCAAGGAGCCAACAGAAAGCCAGTCTTTTTTTTTAAGGTGTAAACTTATTGTACACAAACAGGTACATACAAACATAAATAATGATAGTGGAGCAATACGTCGCATCTACAATATATCCAGTCAACTAATATATCTCTACTTTGCTCAAGGGAGGAAAAATAAAACAAATATACATAACCCTGAGCCAGTAATAGTCTAGTAGTTTATATAAAGGTCTATTGTAGAACAGAACCAGTCACCCAGTTAAAACAATGTGACAGCGAAAAAACTTTAAAACTCACTAAGAGAGCCACTGATGACTCAGAACCGTACAGCGGCATGACGTCAGCACTGAGAATCTGTCCATTTTTAAGAGATCCCTTGAGAATGTGTGTGGACGAAACTAGTTGGGACAGATTGTTTTAACTGGATGACTGGTTCTACAATAAATCTTTATATAAACTACTAGACTATTACTGGCTTTCTGTTGGCTCCTTGGTGAGCTCTATCTGTTCCAGTGGGAGTTGCCTTTTGCTGTCACCTAAGAGGAGTGATTCCGGAGTGGAAGTGCATACACCTGGGGAGGATCTGTGTCCAAGAAACATGCTGTGTCTGCTGTATCTGCTACAGCTCATGATCTGGTGAGTGTGTATTTGGAATAAGGTGGTGGCACTCTGTGTTCTCGTCACACTACATGGATCTGCTGAATGGCGGAAGATCTATTTTATTTAAATATACAGTAAATGGACTTGAAAGAAGAGAGACTTCTCACTTGGCACATTGAACGAGGTTTATTTATTTATTTTTTGTAAATGTTTTTATATTCACTGGCACTGCCATATCATAGGTAATACTTGATGCTGGAACACTCAGGAACGTGCTGAATGGTCAAAAAGTTATCGGGGCTTTTAAACTAGGTGACAGGTGGAGGGATTAGAGGAAGCGATAGCCGGCAGTGAGCGAAGGTGCAACTGGAGGCAATAGCTGTAATGTAAGCAGATTTAATCCAGAGTGAGTAGATTGGCAGAACCAAATGGGAGAACTGGAGTTGCTGATATACGAGGAGGATTTGGACCTCGTGGGAATATCAGAAACTTGGTTTGACAGCTCACACGACTGGCTGGCATCTATCCAGGGGTATTCCTTATATCAGAGGTACAGGGAGGGTAGAAGAGGGGGAGGGGTGTGCCTGTATATCAAGAATGATTTGTTGGTAAACATGAGGAACAATATTGCAAATGGGGGAAGGGAGTCCCTGTGGGTGGAGCTTCAAAGGGTAGAAGTAAGCTGGAAATGAATATTGGGTGTTTGCTACAGGCCCTCCAACCTGAAGAGGAAGAGGTGGAGTCTGATCTCCTTTCACAGTTAGGAATGGCGGCGAGGAAGGGAAATGTTATCATAATGGGGGACTTCAACTATCCAGAATTGGACTTGGCAGATGGCGCTGCTCACTCATTAAAGGCCCGTCATCTCTTTAATGTCTTACAGGACAACTTTATGTCCCAGTTTGTGGATTCCCCGACTGGAAAGAATGCATTGCAGGTTCTATTAATTACAAATAACTCAGATCTGGTTGCAGATGTGGAAATACGGGACAACTTGGGAACCAGCAATCACAGGATAAATACATTCAGGATAAATCACTACAAGATATTAAATGGGACCGAATCCTAGAAAGATTGAACACTGAGGAAAGATGGGAGTGCTTTAGAAAAATATCAAATAATGGTATTAGCCAGTGCATTCCAATGGGCAGCAAATAAAAGAGAGACAGTTAAACCTGGGTGGCAAAACTTAAAAAGACATATTAAAGAGAGAAAAAGTGCCTTTATAGAATATGAGGCTGAGGGGTCATTGTCAGCATTCCAAAACTACAAGGAATGCAAAAAGAAGTGTAAGAATGCAATCAGGGCAGCTAAAATAGACTTGGATAGATAATAAGTAGCAGCGCTAAATAAACTAAATAAAATACACCAGTGATATTGAAATCAATAATAACAAACAATATGAAGCGTCCATGAGCGTGAATAAAAGGTGCTGCAAGGATCATCCAAGAAATTTGCAATACAGTCCAAAATAGTGATTTTCGTCCTCGACCGCACCAACAGTGATAAAGAAATTCTCGCTTACCAGACGGCAAGCTATAAGCGCTTGCGACCTACACCCGGCCAGGGCCTTTATCCAAAATGAGGGGCCACAGAAAATCCCTCTCGATATTCAGCATGGAGATCCCCAAACTCATCAGCCAAAGACCATGACAGGATGGATTAAGGTGGTGTTCAGATGTTCCCAGAACAAAAAGAATTCACCATAGCATAATACTGTTTATGCATCATTTATTCAAATAAAAGAAATCAGCTGGCTGGCTTGTACGAACTGGGACATTGTGTGACGAAACGCGCGTCGGGAGGAGCTGACGTGCTGACGTCTCACCATAGCATAAACAGTATTATGCTATGGTGAATTCTTTTTGTTCTGGGAACATCTGAACACCACCTTAATCCATCCTGTCATGGTCTTTGGCTGATGAGTTTGGGGATCTCCATGCTGAATATCGAGAGGGATTTTCTGTGGCCCCTCATTTTGGATAAAGGCCCTGACCGGGTGTAGGTCGCAAGCATTTATAGCTTGCCATCTGGTAAGCGAGAATTTCTTTATCACTGTTGGTGCGGTGGAGGACGAAAATTACTACTTTGGACTGTATTGCAAATTTCTTGGTTGATTCTTGCAGCACCTTTTATTCACGCTCATGGACGCTTCATATTGTTTGTTATTATTGATTTTAATATCACTGGTGTATTTTATTTAGTTTATTTAGCGCTGCTACTTATTATCTATCCAAGCCTGTGTGTATCTCACTTTTAGCAGCAGCTCTTTAGGATTTGTATTATAATTTTTTGATTTTTTGTCAACACAATCAAGTGGTTTATTGTATCACAGCGCGGTATTTTTTGTTTGTTTATAGCTAAAATAGACTACGATAGCTGTGAAGAGTAAACGTGGTACCATTATTTAAAAAGGGCCGAGGTATATCCTTGGGAACCACAGACCTGTCAGTCTAACATCAATAGTATGTAATCTATTGGAGGGAATGATAAGGAATTATATGCAAGAATTTGCTGATGAAAACAGTATCATTAGTGGTAATCCGCATGGGTTTATGAAAAATCGTTCTTACCAAACCCATCTGTTAACATTCAATGAGGAAGTGAGCTGCCATCTAGATAAAGGAAGGCCTGTGGATGTTGTGTGTCTTGCAAAAGCATCTGATACATGTTGTAATATTTTGTAATGTTCACCGATTTATGTGGGACATTATTATATGTATATACACATACAGTCAATATTAACCAGGCCAGAATTGAGTTGACGATGGTCTATTTGTCCAAACCAACTCCATTTTAATATAACAGCTGAAAACCCTTTGATGTGTAAGTCTCATGCAAGTCTACCTAAGGGTGTGAGGTATGGGCTGTTAACCTAATTGAACATTTCAAAGGGTACATTGTTTAAAGGACCATAGAAGAAATATTTATTGATGGTAATTAGACTTGAGGGGGTAACAATGGGATCAAGGAGTGTTTTGGGTTGGCCTAGCGGAGGCTCCCTCCTGTGGGGCTAATTTATCGGGGGGGCTTGTTGATATGCAGGAATGTAGGTATTCCAAGGGCTCAAAAGGGTGTTCAGGTGGTATCTGTTAATATAATTACACATATCTAAAGGGGACTTGTTGATGTTGATATGCGGGAGTGCAAATTGGGGCAGTTTATGACTACAGATGTTCACGGCTGGGAGTTGTTGTCCGTTTGAAAGACTAAAGCTAATCAAAGTCCTAAATTGAAACAGCCAATCAAATTGCTCAGCCATTCAATATTTAGTGAATATAACACGGCATTCAGTCTATAGGTTTGGAGTGAGGCTTGTCTGTGTATGAGTGAGGCTTGTCTGTGTATGAGTGAGGCTTGTCTGTGTATGAGTGAGGCTTGTCTGTGTATGGCTGGGAACACATAGGCCTAGGAATATGGGTCTCTGAATTATATCTCCTCTGTCGGATTTCTTTGTCATCTGTGGACTTTGGACTTTGTTCTGTGTTGGAAGTCAATAAAGTGCATCTCTCTGGAAGAATTGGGTTGCTGGGGAAGAGTACTTACATCATCATCATTATAATAATACCTAAATATTAATTATCATACCCACTCTACATCATATCACCCAATATATATTAATATACCCGATCACTACAATACAGTCCCCCATAGAAGCTTAATCTACAAACTGAGGTCTGTAGGTGTAGCATGGATAGAAAACTGGTTACAGAGGCGTGTCCAAAGGGTGGTGATAAATGCCGTGTTCTCAGACTGGTCTGGGGTGGTAAGTGTGATCCCCCAAGGATCTGTCCTGTGACCAATTCTGTGTAATTTATTCATACATGATAAAGTATGGTATAAACAGCTCAATTTCAGTGTTTGCTGAAGATACAAAGCTAAGCAGGGCAATAACTTCACAGCAGGATGTGGAGAAGTGGTTTAACCTTAAACTGTGTAGAGGGTTCTTTACTGTCAGAGTGGAAAGGATGTGGCACTCTCTTCCACAATTGGTGGTGTCAGTGGTAAGTGTTGCTAGTTTCAAAATCTCTTAGATGGGCATCCTAGCAAACACACACACAGAGGTTGAACTGGATGGACTGGTGTCTTTATTCAAATAACTATGTGTCAGAAATGTCCATAGTTTATTCAAGCTTACCAGAGGATGGCACCACAAGTGAAATGTCTCAGAGCCCCGCAGGACCCCGTCCTCAGTTCTATGATCCCACCACCCTACCAGACAGTACAGCCAGATCTTCAACCATCAATACATCTATAGCAGGATAGTCTGGTCAGAACACACCCCCAGCCTGCTGATTGGATAATGAAAGGGCAGCAGCACAATGATAAAGGTCACACCTCATGTTCACTGCAGCACATCTGATTGGCTCCCGGTGCTGCCCCTCCCTCTCCCAGTCTGAGTGCTGCTGTGACAGGGATTATAGGAGGATGGTAATGAGACAAATATACATCCTTGTGATATCTGATTGGAGTTCAGCTTTAAAGAGAAACCATAGATGCCATCTTTACCAAAAACCCATCAATGATTGGTCTGATGAAACATTGTATCATTCTGTGAATATTTTATAATCATTTATAAATCATATTCCTCCATCTATCTTCATCCTGTTTCCTGCTCTGCAGAGCTACACAGTGACTGCACTTTACTGATCTCCTCTCCCATTGTAAGTCTATAGGTCAGGTCTGGTAAAGAGAACCTGTCATGTCAGTAATGTGGGAGGAGCTGAGCTCTATATACATTATGGGGTGTCCTGACTGTGGGGCTCCTGGGGGAGGAAACTCTTACAGCCGGATTTCACCATTCAGCCAAATTCTCTGACACTCAGATAACCAGCAGATAAAGTTTTCATATGTATAGAAGTGATATAAAATGTAATCCGGTCATTACACTGAAGTCTCACAATAACGATACAGAAGATGTCCTCGCTGAAGATCCCTGGAAACTTTCCCTGGAGAGATCCAATAACTCCTCATTCTGTCATACTGATCCTCTGGCTTCAATACTTTTACTGATATGGTCAGATGACCGCCATTAATATGAAGATATGAGTCCCTCCTTGGATCTCCTCCTCACACCAGTGGCAGTGTGAAGGATTCCTCTGCAGTCTGATAATTATAAAACACCTCCAATTTGATTGGACATTCTGAGTTTTCTGGTGTGAAGGTGATGGTGGATGTACAGCCGGTGCCGTCCTGTCTGTTCTCTATTTCTCCATCAATAGGAAACATTCCTGTAGACCAGGTGAACTCCGCATTGTCTGCCTGACATTCTTCAATGTACGCTACAAGAGTCACCTCCTCACCCACCCGGGGGCGCTCCGTCACACATTTAATCTCCTGTATTTGGAACTTCTTCTCCGGTCCTGTGGAGGGAAGAACATTGTCATTATTGTCATTATTGGCGAGCCAGCCAGGACCTGTCTGATGTCAGATACCATACTCATCTTCTCTTCTATCCCCTCCTCCCCCACCACACATACTCACCTTTACTTCCCCACCAGAGGCTGAAGACAACCTGTACTTCCAGGTATGGAGGAACATGTGACTCACCCCATGTGGCAGTGCTGGGCCAATCAGCATGTACCAGAGCTGTCACATGGGGATGTATACTGAGACTTGAAGGACTCTGAGCTTATATGGCTTCTCCTGCTGCTGGAAGCTGAGCGGGTTGGTGGGGGAGGGAAGGTGAGTATGGTCTGCAGAGGAAGGGAGGGGGGGTGTTAAGATAACTTATTGGTTTGCATTGTATGAGTAAGAATGGGCTCGCTTAAAGGGGTTGTAAAGGCAGAAGGTTTTAAGATAAAAGCCTTGTGTGCAGCAGCCCCTCTCATCCCCCTAATACTTACCTGAGGACCATCTCTATTCACGAGTGTCTCAGCCGTCTGTGATTCTCCCTCCTGTTCGGATGAGACACAGCAGCAGGGCAATTGTCAATCAAAGTCAGATAGCCAATCATGAGAGAGGGGGCAGGGCCGGGCCGCAGCTCTGTGTCTGAATGGACACACGGAGCTGTGACTTGGCTCGGGTGCCCCCATAGCAAACTGCTTGTTGTGGGGGCACTCGGCAGGAGGGAGGGGCCAGGAGCACAGAAGAGGGACCCGAGAAGAGGAGGATGTGGGCTGCTCTGTACAAATCCACTGCAACAGAGGAAGTAAATATAACATGTTTGTTATTTTTATTTAAAGAAAAAAACAAGACTTTAGTATCACTTTAAAGGCACCAATATTTAAAAAATCAGAATGATGAACAGTCATTCCCTACTTTGTTTGGGATCTTGAAAGAAAGATTCTGCATTAGAAAAATGTAATCAAGTTTAGAAATATAACCCTAAAGATCTATCATTATATATATTTTTTTAATTCTGTCCCCTATGGGACAAGGTGCATGTAGTATTTGTCCCATATTGCTAGGTGCTCTCTACCCCTTATGAGTACCAACCCCCACCCCTGGCCAGGGCTGAACTGAAAACAACTAGAAATGAGACGGCTGATTCATAACTGCAACTTGTGACAGCTGTGAGCACTTTCCTGAGACAAGCAGTGGCAAGACAGAGGATAACGTCCCCCATCCCTCTGGATTCCTCTTGCTGCTGCTTATCTCATAAAAGTGCTCAGTGATGTGACAAGCTGCAGTTATGAGTCAGCCGTCTCCTTTCTAGCTGTTGTTGGAGGGGAAAGGAGCAGGTTGGTCCTCATAACTAGGGTTAGGTGTGAATATTTTATCAGGGGTTTCCCAGTCTCCATTCAGGTTGTCTTAGAGGAGGGTGTGCGCCAAAAAAGTTTTTGAAGTCTCAGGGCCTCTAAGGGTAGAATAGTATCAGCGCTAGTAGAAGCTACATGATGTTCTTCCATCATTAAAGGTTGAACTCTGGGAATTCCAAACAAAAAACTAAATCTTGCAGTAAGACCCCCTTGCACTGCGAAAGTTGAATGCTTGTTAGGGTTTAGGGGTAGAGGAATAGTCTGTCACACCTACCTTTTTTCCTCACTCTCCCTGGCCACTAATGATCTTCTCTTCTCTCCAAGGCTTCAGGGTGTAGGTGGGCCCTCGGTGTCCTTACATACAATTCAAAACTACTGGTCCTGAATTGTACTTGATGCAACCATTGGAGCCAGCGTAGAGGAAGGGTTTTGGAGCGAGGAATAAGGTACAGAAGTATAATGCCCCGTACACACTATCGGAAATTCCACCAGTAAAAGTCTGATGTGAGCTTTTGGTCGGAAATTCCGATATTCTGGTATGCTCCATCAGACTTTTGCTGGTGGATCTTTCCGCCAGTAAAAGATTGAGAGCAGGTTCTCTATTTTTCCGTCGGAAAAAGTTCCTATCGAAAATTCCGTTCGTCTGTATGCAATTCCAACGCGCAAAAAAACATGCATGCTCAGAATCATCGCTTCGTATGGAACTTCCCTTTTCTAGTGCCGTTGTACGTGTTGTACGTCACCGCGTTCTTGATGGTCGAAAGAACTTTTGTGTGACCGTGTGTATGCAAGCCAAGCTTGAGCGGAATTCCGTCAGAAAAAGCATCCAAGGTTTTTCAGACGAAAATTCGGATCGTGTGTACAGGGCATTACAGCTTATATTTTCATCCCTAGACAAGCATGTAACACCTGCAGTGTGGGGGAGGACCTACTACAAGGGTATTTTTTTCTGGTGCCCCCAGTTGGGCTTTAAGTTGGCATGCACAGCATTAATAAGAGCCAAAGTAGTTTCTCTAAAACTGGAAGCTATGGTAGATGCCTGCAACTTCCCAGGGACAACCTCATCAGAGCTTCTGCAGCAGAAGACTGAGAGGCTGCTAAAGCCAGATCAGCTAATGACTGTGGGTGGAATGTATTGAGGAATGCTTAAAGTCTCTGAGGTTAGAGCCAGCAATAACATTTAAATTTGGCCCATGAAATCCTGCAAAATTGTAGTGAAATCTTCCCGGGATAAGGCTGAGGAGGGTGCCACACCTGACCCAGCTAAGAAAGACTGAGGAAGGTTGGGACCACCTTCCAGGCTGTCAGGGTCAGGTGCTTGAGAAGGGCACTGCAGGACACCCCATCATTGTTAGGGGATTGTGAGATGGAAGGACCTGATACAGTGGGACTTCTACCCTTGTGCTCAGGATCTGACATTTTCCACTGCTTGGCAGTGACAACATCCTCAGATTATTCTGAACTAACCTTTCGACCCCACATTCTATCACTATCCAAAGCTTGCCGCCTCTGTCTTCGCAACATCTCCAAGATACGCCCCTTCCTAACCAATGACACCACAAAGCTTCTAATCCACTCCCTGGTCATCTCCCGCCTTGACTACTGCAACTCCCTCCTCATTGGTTTACCTCTAAATAGGATATCCCCACTTCAGTCCATCATGAACGCTGCGGCCAGGCTCATCCACCACACAAACCGCTCAGCGTCTGCTACACCCCTCTGCCAATCCCTCCATTGGCTGCCACTCAGTCACCGAATTAAATTCAAGATACTAACTATAACTTACAAAGCCATCCACAACTTGGCCCCTAGCTACATCTCTAACCTAGTCACAAAATACCAACCTAATCGTTCTCTTCGCTCCTCCCAAGACCTCCTGCTCTCAAACTCCCTTGTCACCTCATCCCATGCTCGCCTTCAGGACTTCTCCAGAGCCTCCCCCATCCTCTGGAATGCTCTACCCCAATCCGTCCGATTTTCTCCTACTTTATCCACTTTCAGACGATCCCTGAAAACTCATCTCTTCAGAGAAGCCTATCTGACCCCCACCTAACAACTGTACATTTATCTTCTCAATCAGCACATCACCCACAGTTATTAGCTCTTGTATCTCTTGACCTTCCCTCTTAGATTGTAAGCTCTAAGGAGCTGGGCCCTCTGATTCCTACTGTATCAAATTGTATTGTATTTGTACTGTCTACCCTCAAGTTGTAAAGCGCTACGTAAACTGCTGGCGCTATATAAATACTGTATAATAATAATAAAAATAATAATAATTATTCCAGGTAAAACCTTGGGTGCTTCTGAACCGGCAGCTAAGAGCAGGAGTGGTCCAGAGGTGACCAGGTTGAAGATGGGGTGCAGCGTGGCAGCAATAACACACAGTCCAGGGCAATCAAATAACTTGTATTGATATAATGCAGAGACAGAGACGGCAGCACAGCCGAAAACACTCTTAGTTCCAACAGCGTGTAGGAAGCAGGTTTCATCCACCTGTAGAGAGGGGCAGAATATGGCCTGGCCATCTTGAGCCCAAGCAGACAAAGGGCCAGAAAGGTTGTGAACCCTACACTTTCCCTCCTCGTAAGGAACCTTTCCCTACCTATAGTACTGTCCCTAACAGACGGGGTACCTCTCCTATGCTACCCACTCGCATAAAGCAAGCCAAACCCAGGGACCAGGGTCTTAAATAGACTCTGCCACACCTAAGATGGCTGCCAGAGTCACATGGGCAGCCAACATCCAATCGAATCGCTGACCAAGTGACTCAAGAAACCATAGAGGAGCCAGGTTCCTCATCACTTCATCTCCCTCTGAATTGCCGCTGCGGTTGAGCGCCACCTGCAGTGGAGAGAGCAGACTGCACTTGCCTATACGGACACTGTAGGTGGCAGCAAGGCCTTACTGAGGTGGATCTGCACGTCTCTTGCAGTTAGAAGCAGGAAGGTGCTACATCATGCTGAATGGAGGGAACAGAGTGCGACACAACACCTAGAAATGCAGCACTCAATCCTCCAATGTTTAACCCTTTCCATGGCAAGCAACAAAAAAAGGGGAATAGTAATGGCTCCCAACAGTCCTAATAAAAGAAGTCCTGTAGCTCTCAATACTCAGCCCATACAACATACTCATAAATGGGAACTTCAGAGCCGGGGTCACCAGAGGGTGTGGCATGACTCTGGACCTGGAAAGTGCTCTGCAGATAATACAAAGGTCTGGAAAGAACCACATTGTTACTGTCCTTATGATGTGCAGTTTCTGCTTTAAATGTGATAATATCTTCACAAAATAAACAAAATGTGAATCACTGAAAAGGGTTCAATAAACAAGAATACTGCTCCACATTACATCTAAAGGTTAAGTGCAAATATACATCAGTTGTTGGAGCACTGATCATTTATGGACTTTTGTTACCCCCGTGTAAGTCAGATATGCTGAGCAGGTTTTTTAACCTTTTGTATTCTGGTATTTAGTTAGGATCACAGCTCAGCACATTAATACTTTGTATATTTGCACTTAACCTTTAGATGCAATGTGGAGCAGTATTATTATTTATTGAAACCTTTTTTTTGTGATTGACATTTTGTTTATTTTGTGAAGTCATTATCACATTTAACCACTTCAGCCCCGGAAGGATTTACCCCCTTAATGACCAGGCCATTTTTGTGATACGGCACTGCGTCGCTTTAACTGACAATTGCGCGGTTGTGCGACGTTGCACCTAAACAAAGTGGACGTCCTTTTTTTTCCCCACAAATAGAACTTTCTTTTGGTGGTAT
This sequence comes from Lithobates clamitans, assembly GCA_037952925.1. Classification (NCBI taxonomy): domain Eukaryota; kingdom Metazoa; phylum Chordata; class Amphibia; order Anura; family Ranidae; genus Lithobates; species Lithobates clamitans. Next base: position 235,888 of record JBBGZY010000934.1, on the reverse strand, counting down.
TTCATCACCTCTGCGGTTTTTATTTTTTGCGCTATAAACAAAAAAAGAGCGACAGTTTTGAAAAAAATATATATTTTTTTTACTTTCTGCTATAATACATATCCATTAAAAAAATGAAAAAAAACAAATTTCTTTATCAGTTTAGGCCGATATGTATTCTACATATCTTTGGTAAAAGAAATCCTAATAAGTGTATATTGATTGGTTTGCACAAAAGTTATTACGTTTACAAACTGCGGGATAGATTTAGGGATTTATTTTTTATTTTTTTACTGGTAATGGCGGCGATCTGTGATTTTTAAACATGACTATGACATTGTAGCGGACAAATCTGACACTGAGTGACTTTTTTTGGGGACCAGTGACACCAATACAGTGATCAGTGCTATAAAAATGCACTGATTACTATATAAATGGCACTGGCAGGGAAGGGGTTAACACTAGGGGGAGATCAAGGGGTTAAATATTCCCTGGGAGGTCTTTACTAACTGTGTGTGTGTGTGGGGGGGGGGGAGTGTCACACTGAAAGAAAAATAGAGATCCATGATTAAGCTTAGCTGAATCACAAGATCTCTCTTTCCCTTCCTGACAGATCCGCTGTTTGTGTTGTTTACACAGACGGTTGATCCGTCTCTCCTGTGAATGATCGGCGGGTTGCGGCAGTCATCGCAGCCACCGGACCTGCTGATTGGCTCCCGTTGTGTCCAATCACAGTGAGAGCAGCGCACCCGTTAAACCATGTGCACGAAATCATGAACAGGTACGTGATTTTGCGCAGCTGGGCCTCCCTGCCGCAGTAAATGTACATGGGGCGGTCTGGAAGCGGTTAAAGCAGAAACCTCGCATCATAAGGACAGTAATAATTCATCATTTCCTCAATATTCAAGG
>JBBGZY010000934.1:0-230000 GCA_037952925.1 Lithobates clamitans | reverse complement strand
GAACATTCCGTTCAGCCAGACATTTGTGTTTAGGAATCCTCCACCGAATCCTATTGGCTGAGGGTGATGAGATGTACATGGAGCGCCCCCCTCTGGACTGAGGGTGATGGAATGTACATGGAGCGCCCCCTCTGGGCTGAGGGTGATGGGATGTACATGAAGCGCCCCCTCTGGACTGAGGGTGATGGGATGTACAAGGAGCGCCCCCTCTGGGATGAGGATGATGGGATGTACATGGAGCGCCCCCCTCTGGGCTGAGGGTGATGGGATGTACATGGAGCGCCCCCCTCTGGGCTGAGGGTGATGGGATGTACATGGAGCGCCCCCCTCTGGGCTGAGGGTGATGGGATGTACATGGAGCGCCCCCTCTGGACTGAGGGTGATGGGATGTACATGGAGCGCCCCCTCTGGGCTGAGGGTGATGGGATGTACATGAAGCACCCCCTCTTGGATGAGGGTGATGGGATGTACATGGAGCGCCCCCCTCTTGGCTGGGGGTGATGGGATGTACATGGAGGGCCCCCTCTGGGCTGAGGGTGATGGGATGTACATGGAGCGCCCCCCTCTTGGCTGGGGGTGATGGGATGTACATGGAGGGTCCCCTCTGGGCTGAGGGTGATGGGATGTACATGGAGCGCCCCCCTCTTGGCTGAGGGTGATGGGATGTACATGGAGCGCCCCCTCTGCACTGAGGGTGATGGGATGTACATGGAGCGCCCCCTCTGCACTGAGGGTGATGGGATGTACATGGAGCGCCCCCTCTGGGCTGAGGGTGATGGGATGTACATGGAGCGCCCCCCTCTGGGATGAGGGTGATGGGATGTACATGGAGCGCCCCCTCTGGGATGAGGGTGATGGGATGTAGAAGGAGCGCCCCCTCTGGGCTGAGGGTGATGGGATGTACATGGAGCGCCCCCCTCTGGGCTGAGGGTGATGGGATGTACATGGAGCGCCCCCTCTGGGATGAGGGTGATGGGATGTACATGGAGCGCCCCCTCTGGACTCATCTAATGAATGACATATAAACACATCATACATATGAAGAATACACGGAGATCTCACCTGTTAGGTGCAGAGTATATCGCTTCTCTCGGATGGTCTTGGACTGACTGTGTGTCACCTCACACCGGAGGGTCGTATCATCATCGGTCATCTTTGGGGTGAAGGTCAGTGTGCTGGAAGATTTATACAGACTGTCCAATCCGATCTCTGGATCCGATATTGTCACCTCAGATTGGGGGAATGTGCTGAACTCCTTATACCATTTTATTTGTAGATCTCGGGGGGAGTATCCTGATATTGTTACTCGGAATGAGGCCTCCTGATTGGCTGTCACTCTCGTTGGATGGACAACAATGTCGGATAATGTGGGCGGTCTCTCTGTAATGATAAATACAAACAGATGTGTGTTATTCTGTGTATGGAGTGTAGAGTGAGAGATACGATAGAAGGATAGAAGATTCTGGTCATCAGAGACACTACATGACCGCACTCACATATCATAGAAGGATAAAGTCCATTCATCTGAGCAGATTGAGGAAATCTTCCCGGAGAGGAGCTGTGTCCCCGGGAATGGATGCCAGCAATCCAGACACAAGGTTACCATCTACAGCCCCATCGGTGTCACCACAAACACAGAACTTTCTGGAATTCTGACCGACTTCAGATCCTCAGAGAAGTAATATTGGCCCCAGAAGTGTGAACTTCATACATCATATGGAAGCCTTCACTGCCCTCCCTGTTCTGAATATTCATCAGCCAGGAAGGGGGGCAATTCTATAAACCTCTGTGAGCTCCATCATTCCTCCATTATGTCTGACCAGCTAAAGTCAGTGGAGATGCCAGGAAGCCGGATGTAGATGAAGAGAACCTGTTTGATGCTGGATGAGATCATTCTATGCACAGAGGAAGTCCAACTCTACAAACTCTGATCTATCCTGATATAGAGGTAATAATAACAACATCATTCTGTGCACAATATGAACCCCAGCAAGGAATTCTATGACACCAAGAGAAAGGAAAGTGATGTCTCCCAGGGCAAAGTATTCATGCTGTTTTTTGTTGTGTAATCTGCACCAATAAAATGAGAGCAGAAGCCTGGTTGTTAGAGGTAACACTGACTCTTTATTTATAGTGTAGCACCTCCTTACCCCTTGGCTGTTGAGGAGGGAATCCCTGGCTCATTGTGAGGTAAAAAGCAAATGGGGGGCCAGTTACTTAAGAACATTTAAAGGATTTATTTTTCTCAAAGAAATCCAGTAGAGAGAGTTAGGGCACAGAATACCCCACATGACCTCCTCCTCCTCCTCCTGTCCCATCTCCTCCATCCCATGTCTTCCTCCTGTCCCATCTCCTCCATCCCATGTCTTCCTCCTGTCCCATCTCCTCCATCCCATGTCTTCCTCCTGTTCCATCTCCTCCATCCCATGTCTTCCTCCTGTCCCATCTCCTCCATCCCATGTCTTCCTCCTGTCCCATCTCCTCCATCCCATGTCTTCCTCCTGTCCCATCTCCTCCATCCCATGTCTTCCTCCTGTCCCATCTCCTCCATCCCATGTCTTCCTCCTTGTCCCATCTCCTCCATCCCATGTCTTCCTCCTGTCCCATCTCCTCCATCCCATGTCTTCCTCCTGTCCCATCTCCTCCATCCCATGTCTTCCTCCTGTCCCATCTCCTCCATCCCATGTCTTTCTCCGGTCCCATCTCCTCCATCCCTTGTCTTCCTCCTGTCCCATCTCCTCCATCCCATGTCTTCCTCCTGTCCCATCTCCTCCATCCCATGTCTTCCTCCTGTCCCATCTCCTCCATCCCATGTCTTCCTCCTGTTCCATCTCCTCCATCCCATGTCTTCCTCCTGTCCCATCTCCTCCATCCCATGTCTTCCTCCTTGTCCCATCTCCTCCATCCCATGTCTTCCTCCTGCCCCATCTCCTCCATCCCATGTCTTCCTCCTGTCCCATCTCCTCCATCCCATGTCTTCCTCCTGTCCCATCTCCTCCATCCCATGTCTTTCTCCGGTCCCATCTCCTCCATCCCTTGTCTTCTTCCTGTCCCATCTCCTCCATCCCATGTCTTCCTCCTGTCCCATCTCCTCCATCCCATGTCTTCCTCCTGTCCCATCTCCTCCATCCCATGTCTTCCTCCTTGTCCCATCTCCTCCATCCCATGTCTTCCTCCTGTCCCATCTCCTCCATCCCATGTCCTCCATCCCATGTCTTCCTCCTGTCCCATCTCCTCCATCCCATGTCTTTCTCCGGTCCCGTCTCCTCCATCCCTTGTCTTCCTCCTGTCCCATCTCCTCCATCCCATATCTTCCTCCTGTCCCATCTCCTCCATCCTATGTCTTCCTCCTGTCCCATCTCCTCCATCCCATATCTTCCTCCTGTCCCATCTCCTCCATCCTATGTCTTGCTCCTGTCCCATCTCCTCCATCCCTTGTCCTATTCCTTCTCCATCCCATGTCCTCCTCTTCAAGTCTCATCCCTCCCATCTCATGTCCTCTTCCTCCTCCAGTCGCATCTTCTCCTCCAGTCCCATGTTCTCCATCACATGTCCTCCTCTTCCAGTCTCATCTCTCCCATCCCATGTCCTCCTCCTACTCCATTCCATGCCCTCTTCCTCCTCCAGTCCCATCTCCCCCATCTCATGTCCTCCTCCTACTTCTCTAGTCCCATGTCCTCCATACCATGTCCTCCTCCTCCAGTCCCATATGCCATGTCCTCCTCCTCATTCAGTCCCATGTCCTCCATACCATGGAGAGGTGACTGTGTGTGATGCTCTGTAACTTCCATGCCTTCTGATATGAACAGGCCTTACGGTATGGGGCAGAGTAGAGTTCAGGACTCCACCTGGGAGACAGAAGGCTCTGCCCAGAAGTCAGGGTGTAAGTCAGCTGGGAGCAGATAGTCGGTACCTATGTGCACAAGAGCCTGTGTGAGTATTGTCTGGAGGATCAGACAAGTACCTGAAGTGGGAGTGTGGAGCAATGGTGTCACAAGAAAAAGCCAGGAGGCTAAAGTAAAGAATTTGTGTTTTGTGGCCTTGAGAATGGAATGATGAATAATCACTGATGAAAAGCCTGATGTAAGGATTTTTTTTTCTATTAAAATGGGCAGATATGTCCTCAAAGTGTTACTAAACCCACAACAGTAAAATCAGTCTGTATATGTGTAGCGCTTACCCCCGAAGGAGCGGCTGATTTAAATTGTGTCTTTGCCCTTACCTCCTTACCTGAATTTCCACCAGACATGGGACTTAGAGTCTGTATAAGGCCTTACGCCCACCAATGTATGCACCAGTCACTTCGTTATGTTTCCAATGCTTTACTGCAAAACTTTTGAAGAAGTAGCAGTAAAGAGGTAGAAAGGGAGTTGTAAGAGGGTTCAGATACCTTATGCAGATCACTGAGGAATTTGAGATAGTACCCTCCCCCAGAATGCACAGCGGTGGACACCCCCCACTGGGCTGTTTCCAAGAAAGAAAAGCACTCAATACACTTCAGCCTGTTGCTCTTCCAACACTGGCCTGTGGTGACAACGACACCTACAGACAACAGTGTGGAACTACATGCAACACAGCCAACGCTGGAACAAACACTAATTTAGCCACAGATTAAATCTGAACTGTGTACAGAACAGATGACCCCCTAAATTGACATGCATGCGCCTGATCAACAGGAGCAGGGCGCTACATATGCAGCATAGCATGCTTGTTCATTCTCTGCATTGTATAAAAAGGCTGTTTTATTCTGTATGCAGATCCCCCTCCTGTAATGTCTAGCTTGGGAAGGCCAGCTAACACACAGGCAATAGCCAACCTGATTGGCATCACACTATTGACATCACACATGTGGGCGTGTATACAGGCTGCAGGGAAAATCTCCTCCTACCTGATCTCTCAGCACTGAAGAAACTCTGCAGTTTATCATGTAATTGTGGTATACAGATCAGCGAAAAAGGTATATAGTGGCAATATTTTAATGTAAAAAGAAGATTAATAAGCTGTGGGCACCGAGGGGGGGGGGGGGGCAGATGGACTATTTTCATATTACTGGGTTTAGTAAAACTTTAAATGAATGTTAGCGAGTGGACTGCATCCTTAAAGAACTACCTGGAGCTAATCTTCCCCCACCCAAAAACGAACAAAAACATCCTTCAGACCCCAAAATACAGACCACCATCTGGGAGGCAAATCTGGATCCTGGACTCACATCCTCCCCAGGCAAAGCCTAAAGGGCAAAAGACCCCTTTTCAGAAGGTCAACCCAAATATTTATTTCTTCCCCAGACTATATCACTGGCACTAAACCTTCTAGTGATTGGCCGGAGTGAAATAAATGTTCATAATTTACAACAATGTATCTTCTTGCTTCAGATACCGGAAAACGGCAACAGACAAGCAAACAATATCACATGGCTAAATTAGAGATCCTTATCTTTGTGGAATGGGCCTATAGTATGCCATATATAAATAGAGATTATCTCTGATATCAGATGTATTATAATATAAAGTTCAGAGCTCTGCAAATGTCAAACAATGCAACTCTCATTGCAGTCCTATATGAGTTTTATAGTTTTCTGTTTCCAGATTTCCTTCCAATAAACTTACCTGGGAGCCTCAGATGTATTTTTTTCTCAATAGATTTTCCCATTTTCTTGTTCGTCACCCTGCAGGAATAGACTTTCCCATAATCCCGAGCTGTAGGTGTTATAGTCAGATAACAGGAGAGAACGTCTCTGCCATCTCGGGTCACTTTCTGCTGTCCTTTCTCCAGATCTCTTCCACTCTCTAACCAGGTGACCTCAGGGGTGTCTCCGGGATCAGAGCCAATCACATCACAGCGCAGAGTCAGAGGTCTTCCATAATCTGGATACCTGGAATCACTGGAGATCTCATTGACCTTATAGAGACCTGCAGGGGAAGAACATGAAACAGTCACATCAGTCTCTGTACCAGAGGAGCTTACACTCTAATAAAACAAAAAAATAGCTGCACTGCAATTAATGAAATGAGATCAAAAAATATATTAATGTGATCACCTTGAAAAATAAAAATGAACATCCACATGTGATAGGCTCACAGTGAGAAAACAATAAAAAGTCCTCTTGATTTAAATAAAACTATTACATAGAACCAATCAACATGCGTAGTCCAATTGCAAAGTGCATAAAGTGAAAAGTTCATGTAAGTAAAATATTCTTTTGCAAAAGGAGAGAATGACAGTCATTCTCATTCATTTTATTTTTCAAGGTGATCACATTAATATATTTTTTGATCTCGTTTCATTAATTGCAGCACAGCTATTTTTTTGTTTTATTGTTTACCAAGTGGTTGTGTCTCACATTTATAGTTGCAGCTGTTTTCTTCACGTTATTTATTGTACTTTTGGGATAGCGCAGTAATTTTTCTAGTTTTGATTTTACACTCTAATGTCCCCTCCCCCACAGTCCCACACTATTATTATATATTTATATAGCTCTAAATATACCGCAGTGCTGCACAGAGAACACTGAGCCAGTCATATCAGTCTCTGTACAGAGGAGCTTACACTCTAATGTCCCCTCCCCCACCCTCACATCAGTCTCTGTACAGAGGAGCTTACACTCTAATGTCCCCTCCCCCACAGTCACATCAGTCTTTATACAGAGGAGCTTACACTCTAATGTCCCCTCCCCCCACAGTCACATCAGTCTCTGTACAGAGGAGCTTACACTCTAATGTCCCCTCCCCCACAGTCACATCAGTCTCTGTACAGAGGAGCTTACACTCTAATGTCCCCTCCCCCACAGTCACATCAGTCTCTATACAGAGGAGCTTACACTCTAATGTCCCCTCCCCCCACAGTCACATCAGTCTCTGTACCAGAGGAGCTTACACTCTAATGTCCCCTCCCCCCACAGTCACATCAGTCTCTATACAGAGGAGCTTACACTCTAATGTCCCCTCCCCCACCCTCACATCAGTCTCTGTACCAGAGGAGCTTACACTCTAATGTCCCCTCCCCCACAGTCACATCAGTCTCTATACAGAGGAGCTTACACTCTAATGTCCCCTCCCCCCACAGTCACATCAGTCTCTATACAGAGGAGCTTACACTCTAATGTCCCCTCCCCCACCCTCACATCAGTCTCTGTACAGAGGAGCTTACACTCTAATGTCCCCTCCCCCACAGTCACATCAGTCTCTATACAGAGGAGCTTACACTCTAATGTCCCCTCCCCCCACAGTCACATCAGTCTCTGTACCAGAGGAGCTTACACTCTAATGTCCCCTCCCCCCACAGTCACATCAGTCTCTATACAGAGGAGCTTACACTCTAATGTCCCCTCCCCCACCCTCACATCAGTCTCTGTACAGAGGAGCTTACACTCTAATGTCCCCTCCCCCCACAGTCACATCAGTCTCTGTACAGAGGAGCTTACACTCTAATGTCCCCTCCCCCCACAGTCACATCAGTCTCTATACAGAGGAGCTTACACTCTAATGTCCCCTCCCCCACAGTCACATCTGTCTCTGTACAGAGGAGCTTACACTCTAATGTCCCCTCCCCCACCCTCACATCAGTCTCTGTACAGAGGAGCTTACACTCTAATGTCCCCTCCCCCACCCTCACATCAGTCTCTATGCCAGAGAGGTGCTGCAGCTCTCCCTTTGCAGAGACCAGGAAGAAGGTGAGTTCCCTGGCCCCTGGGAGGAAGGGAGATTCTAGGGATGACCTGGGCGATGGTTCCCCTGGGGGATCCAACCTGCAATCCCAAACCTATACTTGCCAACTGTCCCGAATTTCTCGGGACATTCCCGGGATTTAGACCCTTTTCCCGATCTAGGTATTGGATAGAAAGATCTGGATGCCGCACACTGGATAAAGTTGAAAACTTTGTCTTTATTGTAGAGATAGGACCATTAAAAGTACAAGACAATCACTAGAATGATTTCCGGTCTTTGGTAGACGGGCCGTGGAACGCACACCGCTACCACATCACTGTCTGCGGCTTCTGGCGTGGAGCTAGCCGGCAGAACGGTGCTAGTTTTTATTGATGAAAACTTTTTAATTGTAAGCTGGATTAGCTAAATAAAAAACTCTTTTGATTTACGCTATGAGGCTCTTCTCTTCTCCATGTATATGATATTTCCCGATGGATGCCATTAAGAATACAACGGTGACACAAGTGGGAAGGAGTCGGTGAGGGGGACATCGATCATTTGGAATTCTGGCCACCGGATTTACATTTATATGCCCATTACCCCTGCAGGGGTTGGGCGCTCCGGTGAGTGGGGGCACAAGAGGGGGTTCCACATAAGACGGTTTACACCAACCACAGCAGACCTGTCCGGAATCGCTTGGATACACATCAGATTTTTTGCACAAGGATTTTCTTACACATAGGACAATTTCTGGATATATGTATTAACTTTTGTAGTTTTTGTTTGCACGGATAACCATCACATATTTTTTAAACCATTTTTTATCAGAATTTTATATTTTTTCACCAGTGTTTCACTTTTTGTACGATCACAATTTAAATCTTATATACACACATTTGTATAACACAATTTGGATTGTTTACTATTTACTGTTTTTTTAGGGTGCTTTTAATATATTTTTCATCTGCAATCATTTTTATTTTTTATTTTTATTATGAATAGTCCTTATGTCTACTAGTGTTTTCAGCCATACTTATGGTAATTTTCATCATTTTTTATATATATTTTTTGGGGGTGATTTGGATATCTGATATTTAATGTTTATGTGATTACACGCAATTCATTTTTTCTGCTTCTTTTCACTATATATATATTTTTTTTTCACCCAGATTTGTTACACACACATTGATCTGAATAGTGAACAGCGCCAATCCCCCTTTCATAGTTTATAAGAAGGCTTCTGTGTCTGCAGGACTGGACTCTGCTAATAACATGCCTGGGATTCTGATCTCTGACAGTAAGTCATCTATGACTGTGAACGCTGCTGGGGGGAAGGGAGCTGCCATTATTCCTGCACCATCTCCACTGATGGCTATAGGTGCAGTGGATGTGAAAATGAATGTGAATGATGAAGCTGCTTGTAATGCTGGAAAAGGGAATGCATGTGTGTTGGTGGATGGAGTGACAGCTGCTTCTGCTGGTGATTTGCAGAGCGGTGGGTTCTGAGGCTCCTGCAACCAATAATCAGGGTACAGCTATCAGGTCTGGAGCTTCTAATCCTGCTAATAAAACCTATGTTGGGGCTGTGGCTGGAATGAGGATGTCGCATTGGGGGGCAGCTCAGGGAGGAGGTCAGCCAGCTGCACCCCTATCTTTCAGATGGAGAAATGTGGTGCTGCTCAGGTAGGAGGGGGGGGGAGGGCAGCCCCCCCCCCCCCCGTCAAGAGGTTGGATGTGGACAAGATTTTGGTGATGAGTTTCAAGGCGGATGACATCTTTGCTCTGATCAGTCTGGTAGGCTCCTATGAGTATGATCTGTCCTTTGTTCTGCCCAAGTCTCTCGATGTGTTTTGGAAGAAGTATAAACATGTGTATAGGGGGTCTACTGGAGTGGGAGGGACTCGTCCCAAAACCTGTCTCACGCCAACCTCTTGTGAAGAATGTCACCATCCTGGTAAGGAATGAATCCATTCCTTCTGATGACCTGTCTGTCTAGCTGAGGAAATTTGGGGAGCTTCTGACTCCATTGAAGAAGATTGTGGATGAGAGGGGCATATGGACAGGTGGGTGGTTGGTGCAGATGAGACTGTATGTGAATGTGGTCCAGCATCTGCCCTCATTAGGAAGGATAGGATTGTTGTGTTCTACCCTGGACAGCCCAAACTCTGTAACAAGTGCAGTTCTCAGGGTCATTTCGCCTCCTCATGTCCAGAGATAAAGTGCTCTTTGTGTCAGGACCTGGGGCATCTGGCTAAGGATTGCAATAAGATCAAATGCAATCTTTGTGTTACGTTTGGGCATGCATACAGCCAGTGCCCTGAGGCCTTGCATAACCATTCAACTTTGGTGAAAGAGTTTTCTCGCCTGGACATGGAGGAGGCAGAGGAGAGGGGGGGCTGTGCCAGAGCTCCCCAATGTCTCTGTCCCTGTTGTCTCAGTGGAATCAGTGTCTGATGGTCCATCCAATGTTGTGTCATCCCCTTATGTCGTGCGCCTCGAGTTGGTGTCTGTGGATGTGGTGTCTGATCCCCCCATGTCAATCTCCCCAGAGGTAGTGGGGACTGTGGAGAGAGCTGGAACAGTGTGTATGGCTGCACCGACCCCCACTCCCCGACGTCTGAGGGCTGGAGGGCGCAAGGCACCAGGGGATGGAGTGAATGATGGTGGAGGTACTGGTGTAAAGGGTGGGGGGGACTGATGTGGTGAGTGGAGTGAGTGGGGTGGATGATGTTGTGGGCGATGGTGGAATGGAAAGGGAGGGGGAGGGGGCTTTGCAGTCAGGGTTGTCTCATGATGATATAGTGTGGTTGGAGGCAAAAAGAAAGTCTGGGAAGAAGAGAAAGAAGAAAAAGGAGGTGCCTGTACCTGACCCTGGGGGGGGGGGTGGAGGTGTCCAATAAGTTTGAGGTGTTTTCTGAGGTGGAGGATGAGGGTTCTTCGGGTGATGAATCTGTGATTTCAATGGAGGAGGAATCACAGAGGACATTAAAGCATGTAGGGTCTCCAAGTAGGGAGGGGGGTAAGCAGGCTAAGAAACGTATACCTCAATCATCCTGTTCTCACTCCTTTGAAGGTGGCGACCATTAATGTCGCCAACATAAAATCAGTAAGTGCTCGTAACATTTTTGCTCAGCAGGTTTGATGCTGAAATTTTCTTTTTGCAAGAGACCCGGTTGTCTAGTTTGGCTGATATTCATCTGGTGAAGAAGGAGTGGAGGCGCAGCCCCTCTTTCTAGTCTCTTGCGGCCGAGCCTTACACTGGAGTTGCGGTACTTTTTTCCTGCATGGTAACCTTTTGGCGGATTATTGAGGTAGAAATGGGGAGATGCATGGTCTTAGAAATCTCCATGGGGGGGGGGGGGGGGGGCAGGACCTGTGCCTGATCAACATCTATGGGCCCCGGACAAAATGGGACAGGAAATGCGTCTTCATGAAGATCAATCCTTTTCTTTTTATAGCCCAGCAAGTTGTCTTCGGTGGTGATTTCAACTAGGACTAAGGACAGGAAAGGTACCAGGCTGGACTGTGACGGCTTTTTTTTAAACAAAATATTTAGAGAGGCAGGTCTGGTTGATGTGCACATTCATTGCTGCCCAGATGACACGGGATTCACTTCAGTGAGGTAATAGTCAGAGTAGATTAGATAGTTTGCTTATTTTTTTTGTTAAGGGGAACTCTGCCTTCTCTGCACCAGTGTATTCTGTCTGTCACTCTGAATAGAGACACCACCCAGACACTACCTGGGGGGAGGGGTACCTGGAAGCTAAATTCGGCACTCCTGGATGATGTGAAGGGGAGTCAGTCCTTTGAGGATTTTTTTCAGGCACAGGTATCAATTATGGACTTTTGCAGCAGTAGTTCAGAGTGGTGGGAGCTTACAAAACAAAGGATCGTTGGGTTTTTCAAGGCCATTGGAAAAAACAAACAGCTTGAGAAGTATGTCACCTACCAGCATCTGCGGAGGAAGCTTGATAGGCTTGTGTCGAATAATTGGGATCCGGGGATGATCTCTGATTTTAAACTCTTGCTCAGGGAGTGTCAATATGACAGGCATACCTCTTTGGTACCAGAATTGCAAACAAGGTAGACCAGTTAAGTCAGTTGTAGGCCTGGTTGACAGTACTAGGTTCCTTGACAAAGTCCAAGTCAGGGGTCCTGGAAACCGCCAGGTCATATTATGCTGACCTCCTGCGCAGGAGGGGCCTTGTTCGGGCAGGCATATCAAGTTTTCTGGATTCTATTCCAGGACTGGGAAATGGCAGTTCTCTTGCGAGTTTAACAGAGGACATCACAGCAGATGAGGTGGTTAAAGTGATTGTAAACCTTCGTTTTTTTTTTTTGTATCATACATATCATACTGTAAGAGTCCAGGGCTTACTACGCATGCACCAATGGTGTGTTGCTGCAAGAGGAAATCCGTGCCAACTGAGCATGCGCCAAAGATGCCTCAGTCCGCCAACCCACACCTGCGCAGAAGACCTGATGGAAAAAGGCAGGAAAATGTCCAGGAGGCACACAGGAAGTGACCTCATACTTCCCTATATAAGTCCAGCCCAGACACTGCCAAATTGCTGGATTATCTTCAGTCCCCACTTGTTCCTGTGCTAGTGTGTGATCTGTCTGAACATGTGACCTAGAAACCTGTTTGACTACTCTTGATTGCTGCTTGCCTTTGACCTCGGATTTGTACTTTGACCATTCTATTTCTTTGTCACTTTTGTACTCAGCTGCCAGATTGGAACTGACCCCGGCTTGGACCTCGACCAATCTTTATCTGATTAACCCTTTTATACTTTGTTGCCAAACTGGACTTGACCTCGGCTCGGATCTCGGACTAAAGCTTGCACAGTGCTCCACACCCCTGGTATTTGTGCCACTCGGTGTCCACCAAGTCTCTGTCTCCATCTCCAGAGGCTTCAAGGATCCGAGGTGCAAGGGAGGCCTCCCCACTGCTTCAGTCTCACATCAGGTACGTGACCCACGTGACACATACTTACCTCAACTGTGCAGTTCGTTTTGCACAGTGTGGCCCCGAACCTCGTCTTCTGGGGTCCCCCCCCTTCGCATCGGTTAACCCCCTGAGAGAAGAGCTCTCCTTAGGGGTTACCTTGCGGGCACACTCCCGAGTCCAGCACTTGCGTGCATAGACACAGAATGCCAGACTTGGCCCCGTCCCCCAGCGTCCGCGTCATTGGATTTGATTGACAGCAGCAGGAGCCAATGGCTGTGCTGCGATCAATCTATCCAGTCAAGAGCCGAGAACCCCAGAGAGGAAGAGCGGGTCCCCGCCGAGGGAATGAATGGGCTCAGGTGAGTAAAACGGGAAGGGCTAGGGGCCAGTCAGTGTCAGAAGTTTTTTCACCTTAATGCATAGGATGCATTAAGGTGAAAAAACACGAGGGTTTACAACCCCTTTTATGTTGTTGATAAGCTTGCCATTAAGAAGTCACCTGGGCCATATGGATTGACAGCCGAGTTTTATAAGCACTTCAAGGTTACTCTGGCCCCATATTTGGGGGAGGTTTTTAATGGCTGTCTGAGAGAGGGTTTGCTTTCTCCCTCCATGCGACAATCTGTGGTGATTCTTCTGTCAAAGGGTAAAGATTCTTCAAGAATTGAGAATTGGCGGCCCGTTAGCCTTCTCAATGTGAAAAATGCCAATCCACCTGGCTCCTAAGGCTCGCTCAGCCTTGGGCGCAGCTCCTTGTTGCACAGGCCCACTCCTGGCCTCTAGGAAGGGGCTCTCCTGACACTCCAGGCTTCCAGACTCTCTCTTCCAGTTGTCTCAGCTATAGTCTCCCAGACTCTCTCAGTTGGCCCAACTCTCTCAGTCCACTCACCTGGAACCTCTCCCACATGGAGTGCCATCTCAAGGATGTCGCCTGGGTTCTTAAACGGTAGCGCACCTTCCTCCTGTCTGCAGCAACTGCTCCAACACCAACTCCTTTTTCACACACACTGAACTATTCTCAGCTCTGCCTCATAACGGGTGTGTGCACCTGGACACAACCTGCAGAGCTTGTGGAAAACCTGGAAACGTGACTGAAGACTCCATCCCTCCCAATGCTCTTTGAAGTCTTCAAGTTTCCAGCCCCAATCCAGACTTAAAAAAATCCAGAGAAAACTTAAAGCATAGTTTTCTCTGCTCACCGATCTTTTGCTGGAACTTCTCAAATTGCTTTTTTGGGAGTCCTGTGTCCATTTTACACACATTTTCACTAAGACAGGGGCTCTCACTCTCACAACGCGTTCACAATCAATCCCTTCATCCGGAGGTTAGAGAGGGGACCGTTGTGTGGAGTGCCTTTGGCCATTCCTGATGAGCCTCCTCTGAGGGTCGTGGCTTATGCTGATGTTGTGTCTGTTTTCATCTCTGGAACAAAGGATGCAGAGGAGGTGGTCTCAGTGATGGAGCAGTATGCTGAGGCATCTGGCTCAAAGATCAATCAGGATAAGAGTGAAGTATTTTGGATGGGAGAGAAAGACGATGGCTTCAAGCTTACGGACGTCTTCCAGAGCCCCGACAGGAATTTACAGTTTTAGGCATCAAATTCAGTCCCAGCGATTACGGCCTTGCAAATTGGGAAAGCAGGCTACAAGATGCCGATGCCAAGGTTGCCAGCTGGAAGGATTGGAAACTCTTATGCCCCTTACACACGGTCGGATTTTCTGCCGGAAAATGTTTGATAGGAGCTTGTTGTCAGAAATTCCAACCGTGTGTAGGCTCCATCAGACATTTTCCATCAGAATTTCCATCACACAAAATTTGAGAGCTGGTTCTCAAATTTTCCGACAACAAAATCTGTTGTCGTAAATTCCGATCGTGTGTACACAATTCTGACGCACAAAGTTCCGCGCATGCTCGGAATAAAGCAGCACTGGCTATTGAATTTAATTTTTCTTGGCTCGTCGTACGTGTTGTACGTCACCGCGTTCTTGACGTTTGGAATTTCCGACCAACTTTGTGTGACCGTGTGTATGCTAGACAAGTTTGAGCCAACATGTGTCGGAAAAAAAACATGGATTTTGTTGTTGGAAAATCCTATTGTGTGTACAGGGCAATACAATAGGATTGACCTATTTAAAACTTACCTGATCCCGGTATTTCCGTATGTCAGCTTTGTCTGTGTTTTGTCAGTGTCTCTCTATGGGAGAATCTACAGCTGTTTCTTCCAGCTGTTATGGGGGAACAAACTGAATCTTGTTAAGAGGTCTGTAACCTTCCCAGGTGGATGGGTGGCCTCTGTACGGTCAACCCAGTGATATTCTTTTCTCTGATGATTTTGAAACATAATTTTGCTATCGTGCTGGCAGAGGAACCGCCTGGGTGGGTTGGTATTTTTCAGTCCTGGTTTAGGCCTTTTCTGTGAAGCTGGGAGAATAGTGGGCCAGTAAAAAGCCTGAGGGTCCGACATAGTGAGCTCCCAGCTTATGTTGCCCCTTGCCTAAAAATGCTTCGGCAGTGGCGAGTGACGGCGGAGGAAATGAAGTGTCTTCCTAGGAAGGACCTGGAGAGGAGGGTTGTTGAATCTGCCTTTAGCGAGCCACTGGCCTTCAGAGATTGCCCAGGCCCTGTGTATGAGGGATGGTCTGCGTTTGCTCAATCTAGAGAGAATCCCTTTAAAGTTTCAGAATTTGGCCTGGTGCTCATTTCATGGCAGACTCTATGTGAAGGGCAACCTGAAGCATCGCTCTGCGGAGAACCGTGGTTGTCCAAGAGTGGAATGTGGTGAGGTAGAGGATACAATGGACAATTTTCTGCTTCAGTGCCCCTTCAATATAGAAGTCTAAAAGTGGGTGGGTGGGGCTCTGGGTATCCCTTTCCTTTTTCCGCTTGAGGTATGCTGAGTGGTCATACGGGGCCTTTGAGACGCATCAGGATTTTGAGACGCTTTTTTTTTAGTAAGCTTAGTAGTCCGTTTCTTCACATGGAATGCACGGTGTCAGGTTTCATAATTACACAGTAATGCCCCGTACACACGGTATGACATTGATTGGACATTCCGACAACAAAATCCTAGGATTTTTTCCGATGGATGTTGGGTCAAACTTGTCTTGCATACACACGGTCACACAAATGTTGTCGGAAAATCCGATCATTCTGAACACTGTGACATAAAACACGTACGTCGGGACTATAAACGGGGCAGTAGCCAATAGCTTTCATCTCTTTATTTATTCTGAGCATGTGTGGCACTTTGTGCGTCAGATTTGTGTACACACGATCGGAATTTTATAGCCTGCTCTCAAACTTTGTGTGTCGGAAAATCCGATGGAAAATGTGTGATGGAGCCTACACACAATCGGAATTTACGACAACAAGGTCCTATCACACGTTTTCCATCGGAAAATCCGACCGTGTGTACGGGGCATTACATAGTAGGTGAGGTTGAAAAAAGACAAGTCCATCAAGTCCAACCTATGTGTGTGATTATATGTCAGTATTACATTGTATATCCCTGTATGTTGTGGTCGTTCAGGTGCTTATCTAATAGTTTTTTGAAATTATCGATGCTCCCCACTAAAACCACCGCCTCTGGAAAGGAATTCCACATCCTAACCTCTCTTACAGTAAAGAACCCTCTATGAAGTTTAAGGTTAAACCGCTTATCTTCTAATTTTAGTGAATGGCTGCATGTCTTATTAAATTCCCTTTCGCTGAAATTTTTTATCCCTATTGTGGGGTCACCAGTCCGGTATTTATATAATGAAATCATATCCCCTCTCAAGTGTCTCCTCCCCAGAGAGAATAAGTTCAGAGCTCACAACCTTTCCTCATAACTAATATAGACCCTTTATTCGTTTTTGTTGCCCTTCTCTCCAGTTGCAGCACATCCTTCCTGAGGACTGGTGCCCAGAACTGGACAGCATACTCCAGGTGCGGCCGGACCAGAGTCTTGTAGAGCGGGAGAATTATCGTTTTATCTCTGGAGTTGATCCCCTTTTTAATGCCAATATTCTGTTTGATTTGTTAGCAGCAGCTTGGCATTGCATGCCATTGCTGAGCCCATCATCTACTAGGACCCCCAGGTCCTTTTCCATCCTAGATTCCCCCAGAGGTTCTCCCCCCAGTCTATAGATTGCATTCAGATTTTTGCCACCCAAATGCATTACTTTACGTTTTTCTACATTGAACCTCATTTGCCATGTAGTTGCCCACCCCATTCATTTGTTCAGATTGCGGAGAAGTTATTGCCCTGCTTAGCTTAGTATCATACACAAATACAGAGATTGAACTGTTTATCCCATCCTCCAGGTCGTTTATGAACAAATGAAATAGGATTGGTCCCAGCACAGAACCCTGGGGGACCCCACTACCCAACCCTGACCATTGCGAGTACTCCCCATTTATCACCACCCTCTGAACTCGCCCTTGTAGCCAGTTTTCAATCCATGTACTCACCCTATGGTCCATGCCAACGGACCTTATTTTGTACAGTAAACATTTATGGGGAACTGTGTCAAATGCTTTTGAAAAATCCAGATACACCACGTCTACGGGCCTTCCTTTATCTAGATGGCAACTCACCTCCTCATAGAAGGTTAATAGATTGGTTTGGCAAGAACGATTCTTCATGAATCCATGCTGATTACTGCTAATGATACCGTTCTCATTACTAAAATCTTGTATATAGTCCCTTATCATCCCCTCCAAGAGTTTACATACTATTGATGTTAGGCTAACTGGTCTGTAATTCCCAGGGATGTATTTTGGGCCCTTTTTAAATATTGGTGCTACATTGGCTTTTCTCCAATCAGCTGGTACCATTCCAGTCAGTAGACTGTCTGTAAAAATTAGGAACAACGGTCTGGCAATCACTTGACTGAGTTCCCTAAGTACCCTCGGATGCAAGCCATCTGGTCCCGGTGATTTATTAATGTTAAGTTTCTCAAGTCTAATTTTAATTCTGTCCTCTGTTAACCATGGAGGTGCTTCCTGTGTTGTGTCATGAGGATAAACACTGCAGTTTTGGTTACTGAAGCCCCCCGATTCACTCGTGAAGACTGAGGAGAAGAATAAATTCAATACCTTTGCCATCTCCCCATCCTTTGTAACCAGATGTCCTTCCTTATTCTTTATGGGGTCAATATGGTCTGTCCTCCCCTTTTTTACTGTTTACATACTTAAAGAATTTCTTGGGACATTTTTTGCTCTCCTCCGCTATGTGTCTTTCATGTTCTATCCTAGCCGTCCTTATTGCACCCTTACATTTCTTGTTGCATTTTTTATAAAGTCTGAATGCTGAGGATGATCCCTCAACCTTGTATTTTTTTGAAGCCCTTCTCCTTTGCTTTTATATGCATTTTTACATTGGAGTTAAGCCATCCAGGACTTTAGTTTGCTCTTTTAAATGTATTACCCAATGGGATGCATTGGCTAATGCCCTTATTTAATATGCTCTTAAAGCAAACCCACCTCTCCTCCGTATTCTTTGTTCCTAATATTTTATCCCAACTTATGCCTTTTGAAATTTAGTGTCTTTGTATTCCCTTTATGTTTCCTATTTGTGTGATTTATACTGAAGCCAATTGACCTGTGATCGCTGTTACCTAAATTGCCCTGTATTTTCACATTCGTGATCAGGTCTGTATTGTTGGTAATCAGTAGATCCAGTAATGTTTTATTTCTAGTTGGTGCGTCTACCATCTGACCCATAAAATTGTCCTGCAAGACACTAAGGAACTGGCGAGCCTTAAATGAATGCGCGGTTCCCTCCGCCCAGTCTATGTCTGGATAATTAAAATCCCACATTATGATAACACTTCCCATCCTTGCTGCTAATCCAAATTGTGATAGGAGATCCGTCTCCACTTCCTCCCTCAGGTTAGGGGGCCTATAGCATACTCCCAGTATTATTTTCCCGTTAGCTTCATCCCTTTGGAGCTCTACCCATAAGGATTCCACCTCCTCACTAGCTCCCTCAGTGATGTCATCTCTCACATTCACTTGTACATTATTCTTGATATATAGGCATACCCCTCCCCCTTTTTTACCCTCTCTATCCTTGCGGTATAGGGTATACCCTTGAATGTTTGCCAGCCAATCATGGGAGCTGTTGAACCAGGTCTCTGAAATTCCCACAAAATCCAAATCCTCCTTGTACAACAGTATCTCTAGTTCACCCATCTTGTCCGCCAGGCTCCTGGCATTGGTGAACATGCCACACAGTTTAGACCGGTTCCATATTGTCCTCGTATTGGGTGTTTCGAGATTGCAACTAGGACTTGCTACCATACTTGCCTTGTGTTTTTGTGCTTTGGTTAACCTACCACTAATGCCCCCAATACTACCCTCTGCAATATCTTCCGCGCTGACTATCTCTACCTCTGGACCCCCCACCCCCCCTATCACCTAGTTTAAAAACCCCTCAAACTTTTTGGCCATCTTCATTCCCAGCAGATCTGCACCCTCCTCATTTAGGTGCAGTTCGTCACTTCTATAGTATAGGTTATCGACTGAGAAGTCAGCCCAGTCCTCCAGGAACCCAAACCCCTCCTTACTACACCAGCTCTTCAGCCACTTGTTTACTTCCCTAATCTCCCTCTGCCTTTCTGGTGTGGCTCGATGTACCGGTAGTATTCCTGAGAACACTACCTTGGAGGTCCTTTTCCTCAATTTAGCTCCTAAGTCCAAGTCTAAGAATTGAGTCCCCTACCACCAGAATCTGTCTTTTCTTTCCCTTTGCTCCCCCCCCCCCCACTCTCACTGGAGGAGTTCTTCCCCTGGCAGCTAGGAGAGTCCCTCAGCTCCAGCAGTGCTGGTTCCTGACTGGTTTCACCAATGTCACTCAATGGAGCGTACTTATTGCAATGTTCCAGCCCAAAACTGGCCTCCCTGACTTTTTCCCCTCTATCCTTCCTGACTGTCACCCATCTACTCTGCTTTGGCGCCTGTCCCTCATCTCCACCCGCCTATGTGCTGGCCCCTGCCGGCACCTGCCGAGTATGATCCCAACTCTCCTTTAGTATGGAGAGTCTTCTCAGTGTTGACATTTGCTTCCCTAGATTCAGAACCTGGGCTTCCAGGGAAACAATGTGCTTTCATTTTGCACAGCAGTATTCACCCTCGATTGGATAATCAAGGAACGCATACATGCCGCAAGATGTACACTGAGTTGCATCTCCACACCCGCCGGGCATCGTACCTACTAATTTAATGAGGATTATACCCTGTCCAAATTACCTAACAACTAGCTTCCTGACACTAATACTCAACAAGACAATACACAGGTACTCAACAAGACAATACTCAGGTACTCACAACACTCTGATTACTCACAGTACTCACAGTACTCAACAATACACAGTGTCCCCACAACACACAGTCAGTCTATTCTGTTAGTTATTACTTCACCGCTCTGTACCTGCTAGAACGCCCCAGCAATCTGACACTTGCAGAGCTTGTCAGGGCCTACAGGCTCCCCCAGTCAGCCTGCCTGTTTCTGCTCACTCCACTCCTGGTTGAACCTGTGACCTCGCAGTCTCCTGGCGCTTGTACTGACTCCATGTGCTCAAACTGCAATGGATCCTGAGCCTGTCCCTATGCAAGAGGAGTCCTTACCAGTCTTCCAGGATAGAGTGGTGAACAGACTTTGCCGCATTTCTAAGGAGGAACAGAAATTTGCTGTAATGAAAGAAGATCTCAGGAAAAAGAATTTCCTACAAGTAAGTCTGGAAAAAGTAAGAGGGAAGTCTTCAAGCTGAAGCTGGAATCTCCCTTGAGCAACTCATTAGATGAGGCTCATGATAAAGGAGTGCTTGCTGAAAATCTCTCTTAAATGTGTGGAGGACTTTCCTGAGATTGAACCTGCCAACAGATCCTTGCAATCAGCAGGGAATGCAAGAGGAGCTGGCTGCAAGGAGTCCCACATGGACACTAACAGTGCAGAGCAGGAATGTCGCATGAACATTGAAACTGCAGAGCAGGAGGGCCGTATGAACGCTGAAAGAGCTGGTGTTTTTTCTAAACAGAAGACTTTACTTGATGAGACTGCTGGTCTTTGTGGTACTTCCGGGACTATGGTGAGCAGGACTGTTGTGCTGGAGGGGAGGAGGGAGGATCAAGTGGTGGGTAATTTATCAAACCAGTTTTCAGAGATTCCTATGCAGCCAGTTAATGTGTCGTCAGTCCCAGTTAGGAGTTATGCTAAGGCTGTGTTGGGAAAGTCATGCTGCTGTTAGTGTAAGAGAGCCAGTTGTGCGACTTTCAGCTAACGCACCTTCCATTAAACGCAGGAATGTGGTACAGCTCAGGTGGGAAGGAGGAGGTATTCCACCTATCAGGAGGGTGGTTGTGGATAAGATCCTAGCCATGGCATTTAAAGCAGAGAATATTTATGCTCTTATCAGTCCGGCTGGTTCCTATGAATATGATTTATCATTTGTGCGTCCAGAATTGTTGGATCTGTTTTGGTAGCGGTTTGAGCATTTATGTAGGGGCCAGCCGGATTGGAAGGGGCTTGTCCCCAAAGTTGTCTCACGTCAGCCCTTGATTAAGGATGTGACTATCCTGACAAGGAATGAGTCTATACCCCCCCGAGAATTTATGGGTCTGGTTGAGGAGGTTTGGTGAAACGTTGTGTCCCCTAAAAAAGATTGTGGATGATAGAGGAATCTGGACGGGTGGGTGGTCAGTGTCAATAAGGTTGAGAGTGTGTGGGGATGTGGTCCAGCATTTGCCCTCCTCTGCCTTTATTGGTAGAGATAGGATTACTGTCATAAATGTGGAGTCAAGGGACATTTCTCCTCTAAATGTCCAGAACAGAAGTGTTCTTTGTGTCAGGAACTGGGGCATCTGGCCAGGGACTGTAACATCATTAAATGTAACCTATGTGATAAGGTTGGTCACTCTTATAGCCGGTGCCCTGAGGCTTTGCACAATAAGCCAGAGTTAGTTGAGGAATTTTTCCATCTGGACGGAGAAGAGTCTGAGTTGGCGGAGGTTGTACCAGGGGATCCTAGTGTCTCTGTCTCGTCAGAATCTGTGAGGCCCTCTGTGGTGTCAGTGTCCCCCCAGTCTGTGGTGTCAGTGTCCCCCCCAGTCTGTGGTGTCAGTGTCCCCCCAGTCTGTGGTTCTCCAGTCAGTGTCAAAAAGTGTGGTTGTCAAGTCTGCACCTATTGTTTCTCCTAGTGTAGTGAAAGCAGTGGAGGGTGCTGGACCGGAGTGTGGAGTGAGGGATGGATTGGATGATAGTGGGGGGGAGGTGGGAAGGGAATTAGGGTGGCTGGTGCAGAATACAAGGTGAATGATGTGGAAGTCGGGGTGAATTATGTGGGGGAGGGGTGAGTGATGTGGGGGGAGGGGTTAATGGGGGGGTTTGGAATCGCATCCTGATGGCGATTAAATCTCAAAATGTTTCTTAGCCTGGATTGTGTATAAGTTGAGGTTCGGGGTTTGTAGTCTCTTTTTTGTTGTCATTAAAATATGTTTCTTTCTATGTTATCTTGTCAGGAAATGTTTTTCTTTACTTGCTGATGTAAGCACGCTTGTTTTTGTTTAGTTGTTTATTTTTTGTGTAAATATGTTTTTATTAATCAGCTGTATCTTTGTGTGATTTTTTAATTAAAAATTTACACTCTAATGTCCCCTCCCCCACAGTCACACACTAGTATTATTAGGGTTGCACCAATACCACTTTTTTCAGACCGAGTACAGGTACTGTTACTTTTTTTCAAGTACTCGCCGATACCGATTACCAATACTTTTTTGAGATGACACTGATGAGGAGGCACAAATATGCAGCACTGATGGGCATTGATAGCTGGCACTGGTAGGCAGCACTTATGGGCAAAGATGGGAGGCACTGATTGGCATAACTGATGGGCACAGATTGGCCTCACTGCAACTTAAAAAATATATTATAATATTTATTTTATATGCTGCTTTCCCAGGACAAATAGTTCTATCAGAATCAACAAAAATAATTTCACTATATGGGATGGGTGTAACAAGATGTCCGCTGCCACCTTCTGTGTGCAGGCTTACTGCGGCAGAGTGCAGGGTGTACCAAGATGGGAGTTGCGGTGTTCTAACGGAGTGTCACTTCCATTACCGAATCTGACGGGCTGCCAATTCTGAGGGAACCATTCATCTTGAGAAAACCATCTCCCTTCCATACCTCCAGACTAACATTGGTTGCTGGTTATTACCAGGTCCTGGGTATATACCACTTACTGCAACCAGCTCTGGTGCCTCTTCCAAATTAACAACTTCCCGACCGGCGCATGTCCATGTACGTCGGCAGAATGGCACGGCTGGGCAAATGGGCGTACAGGTAAGTCCCATTGAATTTCCCGCCACACCATTGCATATGCGCGCGCGCACCGGCCCGGGAGCTCCGTGAGTCGGGTCGCGGGTCCCGCGGACTCGATCGCCGTGGGGATACCCGCGATCGCCTCACGGAGAGGATGAATGGGGAGATTCTGATGTAAACAGCATCTCCCCGTTCTGCCTAGTAACAGTGTCATTGATCTCTGCCCCGTCATCGGAACAGAGATCAGTGACGTCACACTTACAGCCCATCCCCCCTACAGTTAGAAACACCTCCCTAGTACTGATTTAACCCCTCCCCGCCCCCTAGTGGGTAACCCCTTCACTGCCAGTGTCATTTACACAGGAATCAATGCATTTTTACAGCACTGATTGCTGTATAAATGACAATGGTCCCAAAAATATGTCAAAAATGTCCGATCTGTCCGCCGTAATGTCGCAGTCACAATAAAAATCGCTGATCGCCGCCATTACTAGTAAAAAAAAAATATTAATAAGAATGCCATAAAACTATCCCCTATTTTGTAGACGCTATAACTTTTGCGCAAACAAATCAATAAACGCTTATTGCAGGTTTTTTTTACGAAAACTATGTAGAAGAATACGTATCGGCCTAAACTGAGGAAAAAATGTTTTTTTCATTATTTTTTGGGGATATTTATTATAACAAAAAATTTAAAAAAATTTTAGTTTTTTTCAAAATTGTCGCTTTTTTTTGTTTATAGCGCAAAAAATAAAAACCGCAGAGGTGATCAAATACCACCAAAAGAAATCTCTATTTGTGGGGAAAAAAAGGACGTCAATTTTGTTTGGGAGCCGCATCGCACGACCGCGCAATTGTCATTTAAAGCGACGCAGTGCCGAATCGCAAAAAAAACACACTGGTCAGGAAGGGGGGGTAAATTCTTCAGGGGCTGAAGTGGTTAGAGAGACTTAAAGGATCACTAAAGATGTTATTTTTTAAAATAACAAACATGTTATACTTACTTCCACTGTGCAGCTCGTTTTGCACAGAGTGGCCCTGAACCTTGTCTTCTGGGGTCCCTCAGCGGCTGTCTCGGCTCCCCCCCTCAAGGACTCAACACCTTCATGTGAGCTCCCTCACATAGTGTGGAGTGCTTGCGGGCACCCTCCCGTGATACAGTCGGCGGCCATAGCCGCTCACTGTATCACTCGGCCCTGCCCCCCGTCGCGCCGTGTCATTGGATGTGATTGACAGCAGCACAAGCCAATGGCTGCGCTGCTTTCAATCCATCGGCCAGGCTGAGCAGCGAAGAGGATGTCGGGGGCGAGCGCGGAACTTTAGAGGGTTCAGGTAAGTAAAACGGGGGGGGGGGGGGGCTGGGGGGCCAGTATTGTCGGATGTTTTTGCACCTTAAAGTGGTGTTCCACCCAAAAAGTGGAACTTCCACTGTTTGGATTCCTCCCCCCCTCCGGTGTCACATTTGGCACCTTTTGGGGGGAGGGGGGGGAGATATATGTCTAATACAGATATTTGCTCCCACTTCCTGGCATAGATCACCGCGGAGCTTGCGGTGACCTATGCCACTTCCGGCGCCTGCGCTCTCCTCCACCGCTGTGTTCTGTGAGACACAGAACACAGCAGGGACCAGAGAGGACGCGCAGCGCGACTCGCGCATGCGCAGTAGGGAACCAGGAAGTGAAGCCGCAGGGCTTCACTTCCTTATTCCCTTACCGAGGATGGCGGCAGCAGCAGCCGAGAGCGGAAGGACGGATCGGCTTCGGCTGCCGACATCACTGGACTCCAGGACAGGTAAGTGTCCATATATTAAAAGTCAGCAGTTGCAGTATTTGTAGCTGCTGGCTTTTAATCATTTTTTTTCAGCGAACCTCCGCTTTAATGCATTAAAGGTGAAAAAACTTTTACCTTTACAACCCCTTTAAAGCTGTACTGACCCGAGTTATATTTCCAGCCATCTGGCCTCCTCTTATCCCAGCTATTCACCTCTTGGCGGCTCTGCCATCATTATTTATCCAATCATAACATAGGACCAATAACTACATTTCCAACCACCAGTGCACACATTTCCTAAGCTCAGACTCACCACTTGAAGCCCCACCAGTGTTATCATGTAAAGGCTGATTGTATGAAATGATTGTATAGTGTGGAAGTCTCCATGTCTGTAGCTGTATTATTGTACATGGATAAAGCAATATGGTGGTTCTCTTCTAGATCAGATTCCTTCCCAGCCCCCCCATCATCAGGGTACATTGGGGGGGGGGGGAATTGTTCATTGGTCATTATATTTCAGTACTATCAGCATTGTGTGGTAATGGAGATGGAAAACTCTCTCTCTGTATACATCCAGCCATACGTGGCCTCTTGTACTATAGTACTGTCTGTGTGTTCATATGATCATTCTGGTCTCACCTTCACAGGACATCACCCATCACTGTCTATATATCATCCATCTACTGAACCTATTACCATCATCTAGAAGGAGAATGAAGATCTCATTACCTTTCAGGTGTAGCGGATATTCTTTTACAATTGTCCTTCCACAATGAGTGATCTCCAGGCGGATGGGAACTCCGTGTTCTTCAGATGTCGGAGTGAATGTCAGCTCTGTGGTTCCGGAGAAGATCTTGGATTCTGGGTCTTGCTTAAAGTTTGTTTTGCATTCCTCAGAATTAACTTTTTTTAATCCCCGATACCACTGAATGGTGGGATCTCCAGGATGCATATTACCGATTGCACAGGATAATGTCACCGTGTTTCCAAGCTCAGGTGGTGCAGAGACACACATTATGTCACCCAGAGTGGGTGGAGATACTGCAATATAGAGGAAGCCCAGTGTTATATGTCATTAAATCATCTGTACAGAAATATCTTATACAGGACATATGGAAGAATGAGGACAATGGAGAAGACATTGAGGTTTATATAATACTAGAAAAAAAAAAAGTACCACTAATAAATGAGATCCCCCCTCTGTATAATATCGGGATATTGGAAGGACACATTGCCCAGACCAGAGGCGTAACTAGAATCTTCAGGGCCCTGGTGCAAGAAACCATGAAGGGCCCCCACCAGGGGCGTTGCTAGGTCTACAAAAGATCTCGGGCTAGAGCCCATAGCAGTGAAGTAAAGAAAGTCTTAAGCCCCATACACACGATAGGACTTTGTACAAACTTTCCCTTGGATTTTTGTACAAAGGGAGTTGGCCAGAAGTTTGTCTTGCATACAGACAGGACTTTTCCAGCAAACTTTCACCATATCATGTGGTTTTTCAGCTCTTTACCACCACCCTTTGGTCAACTTGTGTATTTTTGTCTGATATTGTGTAAATCTCGCCACTTTTATTGGCGAGATTGACACCTTGCGAGCGGGGTTGACACTGGTGCGGGGATCTGACTTGGATCCCCGCCAATGCCAGGCACTGTGTTTGGTATGAATCTTGAGGGGGAACTCCATGCCAAATTTTAAATAAAAAAATGGCATGGGTTCCCCTCCAGGGGCATACCAGGCCCTTCGGTCTGGTATGGATATTAAGAGGAACCCCCTACGCCGAAAAAACAGCGTGGGGGTCCCCCCCAATCCATACCAGACCCTTATCCCAGCACGCAGCCCGGCCGGTCAGGAAAGGGGGTGGGGACGAGCGAGCGGCCCCCCCTCCTGAGCCGTACCAGGCCGCATGCCCTCAACATGGGGGGGTGGGTGCTTTGGGGGAGGGGGGCCCTGCGGCCCCCCCACAGCACCTTGTCCCCATGTTGATGAGGACAAGGGCCTCTTCCCGACAACCCTGGCCGTTGGTTGTCGGGGTCTGCGGGCGGGGCGCTTATCGGAATCCGGGAGCCCCCTTTAATAAGGGGGCCCCCAGATCCCGGCCCCCCACCCTATGTGAATGAGTATGGGGTACATGGTTCCCCTACCCATTCACCTAGGGAAAAAAAAGTGTCAATAAAAAACACAGTACACAGGTTTTTAAAGTAATTTAGTAGGCAGCTCCGGGGTCCTCTTCCGACTTCGGGGGGTCTCTCCGGCGTCTTCTCCCGGTGTCCGCATCTTCTGCCGGCTCCACCGCTATCTTCTGGCGCTCTTTTGCCAGCGGTGGTCCGGACCTCTGGATCGTCTTCTTCCCTCTTCTCTTCCAGAGATGTTGACATGACACTCTCCAGCCAGAATGTTCTCTGTGCGCTCTGCAACGGACTTATGACATCACAGTCCCGGGGCATGCGGCCTGGTACGGCTCAGGAGGGGGGGGGGGGCGCTCGCTCATCCCCACTCCCTTTCCTGACCGGCCAGACTGCGTGCTCGGATAAGGGTCTGGTATGGATTTGGGGGGACCCCCACGCCGTTTTTTTGGCGTAGGGGGTTCCCCTTAAAATCCATACCAGACCGAAGGGCTTGGTATTCCCCAGAGGGGAATTCCCTCTCGCGCCTGCCGCAGTAGGAAAATGTGTTTTTCCTATTGCAGCTAGCGCGAGATGTACAGTACCCTGCCGCTGAGAACCAGCGTGATCTGATCACGCTGGAAACATTCTCGCGGCCGCGTACTGTAGTTTGTACAAAAGTCTGATGGCTTTGTGTACACACGATCGGACTTTGCTCCATCGGACTTTTGTTGCCGGAAAGTTTGTCCGTTCGCACAGCCAACAAAAGTCCGATGGAAACTGAAAAAGTTTGTCCGATGGAGCGTACACACGGTCGGATGTTGCTCCAAAACAGCTAATTTGCATGTTTGTTGTCAAAAAGTCTGATCGTGTGTACGGCCCTATACGATGAAATGACACTTGTCTACAATGTAAAGTAGTGAGTGTACAGCTTGTATAACAGTGTAAATTTGCTGTCCCCTCAAAATAACTCAACACACAGCTATTAATGTCTAAACCGCTGGCAACAAAAGTCAGTACACCGCTAAGTAAAAATCTCCAAATTGGCGCAATTAGCCATTTTCCCTCCCCGGTGTCATGTGACTGGTTAGTGTTACAAGGTCTCAGGTGTGAATGGGGAGCAGGTGTGTTAAATTTGGTGTTATCGCTCTCACTCTCTCATACTGGTCACTGGAAGTTCAACATGGCACCTCATGGCAAAGAACTATCTGAGGATCTGAAAAAAAAGAATTGTTGCTCTACATAAAGATGGCCTAGACTATAAGAAGATTGCCAAGACCCTGAAACTGAGCTGCAGCATGGTGGCCAAGACCATACAGCGGTATAACAGGACAGGTTCCGCTCAGAACAGGCCTCGCCATGGTCCACCAAAGAAGTTGAGGTCACGTGCTCAGCGTCATATCCAGAGGTTGTCTTTGGGAAATAGACGTATGAGTGCTGCCAGCATTGCTGCAGAGGTTGAAGGGGTGGGGGGTCAGCCTGTCAGTGCTCAGACCATACGCCGCACACTGCATCAAATTGGTCTCCATGGCTGTCATCCCAGAAGGAAGCCTCTTCTAAAGATGATGTACAAGAAAGCCGCAAACAGTTTGCTGAAGACAAGCAGACTAAGGACATGGATTACTGGAACCATGTCCTGTGGTCTGATGAGACCAAGATAAACGTATTTGGTTCAGATGGTGACAAGCGTGTGTGGGGGCAACCAGGTGAGGAGGACAAAGACAAGTGTGTCTTGTCTACAGTCAAGCATGGTGGTGGGAGTGTCATGGTCTGGGGGTACATGAGTGCTGCTGGCACTGGGGGGCTACAGTTCATTGAGGGGACCATGAATGCCAACATGTACTGTGACCTACTGAAGCAGAGCATGATCCCCTCCCTTCAGAGACTGGACCGCAGGGCATCTGCTCCCCATTCACACCTGAGACCTTGTAACACTAACGAGTCACATGACACCGGGGAGGGAAAATGGCTAATTGGGCCAATTTGGAGATTTTCACTTAGGGGTGTACTGACTTTTGTTGCCAGCGGTTTAGACATTAATGGCTGTGTGTTGAGTTATTTTGAGGGGACAGCAAATTTACACTGTTATACAAGCTGTACACTCACTACTTTACATTGTAGACAAGTGTCATTTCTTCAGTGTTGTCACATGAAAAGATAGAAGAAAAGATTTACACAAATGTGACTGAGGCGTGTACTCACTTTTGTGAGATACTGTATATATATAAAAAAATTGATACATATCTGAGTGCAGATCCCCCCTTACATCAGGGTCCCCATAGAGCCCCCTTACATCAGGGTCCCCAGAAGGCCCCCCTTACATCGGAGTCCCCTGAGAGCCCCCCCATACATCAGGGTCCCCAGAGAGCCCCTCCCTTACACCAGGATTCCCAGAGAGCCCCCCCCATACATCAGGGTCCCCAGAGAGCCCCTCCCTTACATCAGGGTCCCCAGAGAGCCCCCCCTTACATCAGGGTCCCCAGAGAGCCCCCCCTTACATCAGGGTCCCCAGAGAGCCCCCCCTTACAACAGGGTCCCCAGAAGGCCCCCCATACATCAGGGTCCCCAGAAGGCCCCCCCCATACATCAGGGTCCCCAAAAGGCCCCCCCCCCATACATCAGGGTCCTCAGAGAGCCCCTCCTTACATCAGGGTCCCCAGAGAGCCTCTCCCTTACCATCAGGGTCCCTAGAGAGCCCCTTCCTTACAGCATGGTCCCCCAAGAGCCCCTTCCTTACATCAGGGTCCCTAGAGAGCCCCTTCCTTACATCAGGGTCCCCAGAGAGCCCCTCCTTACATCAGGGTCCCCAGAAGGTCCCCCCCTTACATTAGGGTCCCCAGACAAAACCCCCTTACATCAGTGTCCCCAGAGAGCCCCCCTTACATCAGGGTCCCCAGAGAGCCCCCCTTACATCAGGGTCACCAGAGAGCCCCCCCCTTACATCAGGGTCCCCAGAGAGCCCCCCCCTTACATCAGGGTCCCCAGAGAGCCCCCCTTACATCAGGGTCCCCAGAGAGCCCCCCCTTACATCAGGGTCCTCAGAGAGCCCCCCCCCCTTACATCAGGGTCCTCAGAGAGCCCCCCCATACATCAGGGTCCCCAGAAGGCCCCCCTTACATCAGGGTCCCCAGACAGCTGCCCCCCCTTCCAGAGGTTCCCCTGTACCTGGCTGGTCTCTGTTGTCTGTGCACATCCAACCCCCAGCACATCTCTGTAGCCCCCACCTGCGTAGACTGCGGGATCTCCCCTGGAGCTAGTAGTTCTCCTCCCGAGTGTAGACAATGGAGAGGGGAGGGGCCTCTGACCCGGGGCATGTATCAGCAGGAGTATATAAGCAGAGCGACTCACTTGTACACTGAAGAGTGAAACTGATTCATGCTCCGGTCAGAGGCCCCCCTCTCCACTGTATATACTTAGGAGGAGAACTACTAGCCCCAGGGGAGATCCCGCGGCACCATAGAGCTGCCGATCGCCGCCTCCCACTCCCCCACTGCATCCCAAACTGACAGCCAGAGGTGCAGGGGAAGATGCTGGGTCTTGGGGCCTAGGGTTGCCACCTGTCCAGGATTCACCCGGACAGTCCGGGTTTTGAATCATGTGTCTGGGGTTTCAGTCCACCTGAAACCCGGACACATTATTCAGACAGGAATGTGGCTTGGAACAGGGCTTGACAGGAGGGTTAGGGGGCACTATGTGCACCTCATTACTATTCTCTTTGGAGTGCCCAAAGCTGTCCCAGGTCTGTTACAATCCTAGTGTAGTGTACACTATGTAGCACCCTCTACCAATAGGGTTTTTTTACTAGGAACTGTCAGCACAGGCAAATTTAGGCAGGCCTATGCTGCAAGCTAGGCCTATCTGCTTGATCTGGGGGCTGGGAGTGGTCAGAGTAGCAGTGGGTGTGATCACCTGTGCTCTAGTTCTAGGGCACCTCCCCTGCTTCCAGGGAGAATGTTCTGGAAGGGGGGCTGGGCCTGGAATTGGAGTGGCAGGCAGATCATGTGGGAGCCCTGACCAATCCCCAATTGGTATTGGCAGGGGATGGGCCTCCTATATAAACTGAGGTGATATGCCACTTGGGGGAGAAGTCGGCTGAGTGAAGTGAGGAATGGAATACTAGGCAGCAGCAGGAGGGTGTACCGATCGCAGGAGGAGGCCCGGGGAGAGCTGTGGGGGAACTTTGCTTGGCAAAAGTATTTATCACCATACGGTTGGTGGTAAAGAACTCTTGGAGCAGAGGGGCAGGTGAAGCTGTCGGAACGTATGATCCGGTCAAGTTCCTCATCAAGGACTCAGGGCAGTGGAAGGTCGGTGATGGTTACCACAGTAGAGGGCTGGATGTGCCAGGAAGTCTGTGAAGGAACTTTGCTTCTACACGGTCATTAGCAGAGTCCCCATTATAGACACGGTGAATGATGGGGAGTCCTGGATCAGAGAAGAGACTGTGGGGATTTGTATCAAGTCGATGTGGCCTGAGGGCACAGGATTTGCAAGTTGGGCTGGCTGGGAGCAGTAGTCCACCACCTAAAGACATGCTTTTAATCTACTAGGCCTCCGGGGAGAGGTACTGCAGGTCTCGGGCCTAGTAGCAGGGAGCAACCAGAGCCTGATTAGGGACTTATTCAGAGTGGGTCCTTATCTCTCAAAAGAAGATGTGAAATTACTTTAACTCAGTAACATTAAGTTTGTGCAGGAGGAAACAAGTCTGTCTAGGAGGAAACAAGTCTGTGCAGGAGGTGAAAGAGTTCTAAGACCATCATTTTTACACGGTCAAAAGTGATGTCTTCATCCTTCACATGGTGACGGATGGGGAATTCTTTGAAGAAATAGTCTGCAGAGGTTAAGCAGAGGAGGAGCAGCAGTGTGCATGGAGATGCAGGAGGAGATTCATACTCAGTATAAATGCACATCCAATCTTCTGGCTCTAACTATGTGCTGGTGTGCTTAAATCTTAAAATATGATGGCAATTAAAGATTCTATGGGCATCCCATATCCCTATTCCCTATCCAAGTCGCACCCCCAATAAAACAAAAAAAAACAAAACCAGGAAAAGACTGTTCATTGTCTCTGAAAGTGATGTATGAAGTCTGGCAGCGGGGTGAATTGGTGGATTGTTTGTTACTAGCGGCAACTACATCGCTACAACTAAATAAAATAAAAATTGCTGTGCACCGCTAAAGTTTTTTGGGTATGGCTTGAAAGTAGCAACCCTATTGGGGCCCCCCCACAGCGGCAGAATGGCAGGGCCCAATTGCAAGTGCGACTGCTGTAACCCTAATGCCGCGTACACACGGTCGGACTTTCTAGAAAGCTAGGTCCGACGTACTTGCCGCCAGACTTCCGGCGGACTACCGCCGGACTTTCTGAACGGCCGGACTTGCCTACACACGGCCGGACTTTCCGGAATCCGGTCTTCCCGACGGACTTCCGCCGGACTTTCAGAACGAACGGACTTTCCCACACACGGACAAGTCCGTTCATTTTGAACGTGACTTTGGTACGACGGGACTAGAAAAGGAATTCAATCTCGCCGCTTTTTTTGGCGAGATTGAAACCTTGCGAGCCCCGTCGCAGGCCCTTAGGTCTGGTATGGATTATAAAGGGGAACCCCTACGCCGAAAAAACGGCGTGGGGTCCCCCTAAAATCCATACCAGACCCCGATCCGAGCACGCAGCCTGGCCGGTCAGGAAAGGGGGTGGGGACGAGCGAGCGCCCCCCCCCCTCCTGAACCGTACCAGGCCGCATGCCCTCAACATGGGGGGTGGGTGCTTTGGGGGAGGGGGGCGCCCTGCGCCCCCCCCCCCCCCCAAAGCACCTTGTCCCCATGTTGATGAGGACAAGGGCCTCTTCCCGACAACCCTGGCCGTTGGTTGTCGGGGTCTGCGGGCGGGGGCTTATCGGAATCTGGGAGCCCCCTTTAATAAGGGGGCCCCCAGATCCCGGCCCCCCACCCTATGTAAATGAGTATGGGGTACATGGTACCCCTACCCATTTACCTAGGTAAAAAGTGTCAGTAATAAAACACAACACAGGTTTTTAAAATAATTTATTAAACAGCTCCGGGGGGGTCTTCTTCCGTCTTCGGGGGTCCCTCCGGTTCATCTTCTCCCGGCGTCCGGTTGGTTCTTCTCCGCTCTCCGGCCTCTTCTCCCGGTGTCGCAGGTCTTCGGCCGGCCCCTCCGCTATCTTCAGGTAGCTCTATTGCCAGCGGAGGTCCGGACTTCTGGGCTTCTTGGCTTCTTGGCTTCTTGTGTTCTCTTCTCTTCTCTTCCCCCAGATGTTGACACGACGCTCTCTCCGGCTGGACTGGTCTCTGAGGGCTGCGTTGTGACTTATATAGGCGGAGACCCCGCCCCCATATGATGTCACAGTCCCTGGGCATGCTGGGACTGTGACGTTTTAGGGGGCGTGGTCGACCACGCCCCCTAAAACGTCACAGTCCCAGCATGCCCAGGGACTGTGACATCATATGGGGGCGGGGTCTCCGCCTATATAAGTCACAACGCAGCCCTCAGAGACCAGTCCAGCCGGAGAGAGCGTCGTGTCAACATCTGGGGGAAGAGAAGAGAAGAGAACACAAGAAGCCAAGAAGCCCAGAAGTCCGGACCTCCGCTAGCAATAGAGCTACCTGAAGATAGCGGAGGGGCCGGCCGAAGACCTGCGACACCGGGAGAAGAGGCCGGAGAGCGGAGAAGAACCAACCGGACGCCGGGAGAAGATGAACCGGAGGGACCCCCGAAGACGGAAGAAGACCCCCCCGGAGCTGTTTAATAAATTATTTTAAAAACCTGTGTTGTGTTTTATTACTGACACTTTTTACCTAGGTAAATGGGTAGGGGTACCATGTACCCCATACTCATTTACATAGGGTGGGGGGCCGGGATCTGGGGGCCCCCTTATTAAAGGGGGCTCCCAGATTCCGATAAGCCCCCGCCCGCAGACCCCGACAACCAACGGCCAGGGTTGTCGGGAAGAGGCCCTTGTCCTCATCAACATGGGGACAAGGTGCTTTGGGGGGGGGGGGCGCAGGGCGCCCCCCTCCCCCAAAGCACCCACACCCCATGTTGAGGGCATGCGGCCTGGTACGGTTCAGGAGGGGGGGGGGGGGCGCTCGCTCGTCCCCACCCCCTTTCCTGACCGGCCAGGCTGCGTGCTCGGATCGGGGTCTGGTATGGATTTTAGGGGGACCCCACGCCGTTTTTTCGGCGTAGGGGTTCCCCTTTATAATCCATACCAGACCTAAGGGCCTGGTATGCCCCGCGCTCGCCGCAATAGGAAGATTTGTTTTTCCTATTGCAGCGAGCGCGAGATGCAGTAACCTGCTCCTCCGTCGTATCTGGTCCTTCGGACTAGCATACAGACGAACGGGCTTTCCGTCAGGAACTGAGTCCGGCGGAGGTACGACGTAAAGATTTGAAGCAGGCTTCAAATCTAAAGTACGTCGGATTTCCGCAAAAATCCGACCGAAACGGTCCGTCGGAAGTCCGATGGAGACCACACGCGGTCGGACTTTCCGCCGGACTTTGTCCGGCGGCGTCCGTCGGACTTTTGCAGGTGAAAAGTCCGACCGTGTGTACGCGGCATGAAAGTTCCACCACTGGTCCACACTGCACTGTCCTGTCATTGGGGAGGGAACGGTTTGTTGTGGGAACTTCCTGTCAGTTACATCCAATCCCCCTGAAGTAGTAAGTGTCTTCGTCTTATCGCATATGGTCTGGGAAAGGTGACATTACATTATATGGAGAGATTTGTCCCACTTACATAATTCTTCCAGTGTCCAGGTGACGGGTCTCGGATTCAATAGACTGGCATGCTGAACCTGACATCGTAATTTCTTCCCCAGATCCGTCATTGTTGGGGTGTAACTGGAAGTGCTGGTCACATGATATAGTCCATCATTATCCGGGAGGGGGGCAGTGGTTTGTGATGATATTATGAGGTCATCTTCCCTGTACCATGTGACTTGTATGTCTGATGGGTAAAATGAATGAATCCTACAGGAGAGATCCATCTTCTCATCGACACGAACAACTTCCTGAGTCTTCATTATGGGGTCCAATACCGGAACCGCTAAAATAACACAAAGAGAAGTCAGGCCGCAATAATAGTCATTGTTTTATATACATTTTACATGTAATAAGAATATTACCATGAAACAGACATATAATAAGAGCTGCCGGATAGATGAAGGAATTGTACTGCTCAGGGGCTCAGAATCAGGACAATCCATGGAGAAGAGGATCTCCAATGTGCTGAGAGACCAAAGAGTGAGCAGAAGGTTTGGGCAGCTCAGAAATCACATATCTGATCTTATTACTTCTTTTTTTTTTTTTTCCCCACTTCAGAAAAACTATTGAGGTTTATTCAGCTTTACGTTCATTTCGCTGCCTCCTTCTCAGTTTCACATCATAGTGGCATTTTTTCCTTCCCCCCCCCCCCCTTTTCTTTTCCTTTTTCCCCCTTTCACTTCTCTTCCTTCCTCTCTCTTCCTTCTTTTTCTTTCTTTGACTTTATTCATTATTCAGTTTTAAAACTTTAATACAAAAAATAAAACTGAGTGCACATAGTCATATCTTCATAATAGGACTGATGAATAGACGGGGGTAGGGACCTATTGTGCTAAAGAAAAAGAAAAATACAAATAACCCAAAAAAAAAAAAAAAATAAAAAAAAAGAAAAGAAAAAAGGAGGAGCCCCGTAGTTAGAAACCCCCCTTCTACACCCACTTCCAGTGTTATAAAATTAATAATTACACCTTAAATTCATCCTCCCTTGCCCAACCCTCCCCCTCCGTTTTAAGTGTGCTCGTGCTTAAGTTCCTATATCCATTTTATCAAACACTAATTATATTGCAATTAGATATCCTTGTTGAAAACTAACTGCCTTTTTAGTTCCATTTAGTCTAATATTTCCTTTTCCTATCAGGATGTCCAAACCAGTTGATTTTCCTAGTCTATAATAAACTTTCCTCTCTTTTTTCCAGCCAGGGTCTCCACATCCTGAAAAATTCCTTGAGGTTATCTCTCTTTGTATACACTGCCCTTTCTCTACAGAGGTTCTCGTTTATTGCTCCGATCCAGTCTCTTACTGTAGGGGGTGCTTTTGATTGCCATCTTAGTGTAATTGTTTTCCTGGCTTGGAACAAGCATCTCAGAATTGGTATTGTATTACTCTTCCTCTCACCCCGTTCCCGCCTGTACCGCAATATGCATACTATGACCTCCCTCTCCAATGTTATTCCAAAATATATCTCTTATAGTATTAATCACCCCCTACCAGTATCGGAATAACTTGGGGCATCTCCACACCATGTGTACAAGATCCCCAGTCCCCTGGCATCTGGGGCATCTATCATCATCTCTTCTACCAAATCTAAATAATCATTTGGGGGTATAATAGGCTCTATTTAGCAACATCAGATGGGATATCTTCTGCGGGGGAGAAACAGATACCACCGGTCCCATCTCTAAGATTCTCCTCCACTGCTACTGTGTTATTGCCCCTATATCCTCTTCCCATCTTATTCTTACTGCATTGAATTTCCCCTCCCCATTGACTTCTTAGCTTATTTGTCCATATATTTCGGATATTAGACCCTTAGTGGGGCCCACCCGAAATATACTTTCGAAGAGAGGTGTTTCTTTCCATTCCAAGGGTTGACTCCTAAATTGGGCAGCAAGGGCATGTCTAAGCTGTAAATAGGTATAAAATGTGCTCGGTGGTAAGTTGAATTCACCTTTCAGCTCTGAAAATTTTTTAAGGGTGTTACCCACATAAAGTTGTCTCAACCTTTTAATACCGTGTTTATCCCACTCACTGACTTTTCCTATCCAGAGGATTTCCTGCAGATTGCTGTTATTCCAGATGTGGGTATACTCAGTCAACCCAATATATCTCATCTGTTTAACAATTTTCCATATTTTAATAATCATTGTAATTGTTGGGTACTTATAGCGAAACAAATCCGCCTTTAATGCTTCAGCTATTGTGTTATGCTTTGGCCGGAAGTGGCGTGAGGTTTTTACTTATAAATTGGTTAGGGTCTTTCGTCATGGCGATCCCCAGATATTTCAGAGTGTCCACTACTGGTAGCTGGGGTATACCTGGGATTGTTGGGTCACTAATGGGGTCTTTTGGTAAAAGTTTAGATTTCTTCCAGTTTATCTCCAAACCTGTAAAGCTACCAAATTCCTCCACTATACTCATCGCTTTTGTCAATGATTGGCCCATATCTCCCAGGAACAAAAGAATATCGTCCGCGTACAATGCAATTCTTTCTTCTCCCGTCTTCCTCTGAAAGCCCGTTAGCCAGAGGTTCCATCGCCAAGGTAAAAAGCAGAGGCGACAGCGGGCATCCCTGCCTCGTCCCCCTCTCCAATTCTATCTTGTCTGTGAGTTCATAGTTAATTTTAAGTCTAGCACTAGGCCTATCATAAAGCATTCTAATCCAGCCAATAAAAACATATCTGATCTTATTATTTCAGTTGCGGGCAAACCTGTCATATTCAGAGGAAAAAGAGCCCGCCGTCATACCCTCCTCCCCCGTACATACCGCCCACTGTCATACCCTCCTCCCCTGTACATACCGCCCACCATCATACCCTCCTCTCCTGTACATACCGCCCACCGTCATACCCTCCTCTCCTGTACATACCGCCCACCGCCATACCCTCCTCTCCTGTACATACCGCCCACCGTCATACCCTCCTCTCCTGTACATACCACCCACTGTCATACCCTCCTCTCCTGTACATACCGCCCACCGTCATACCCTCCTCTCCTGTACATACCGCCCACCGTCATACCCTCCTCTCCTGTACATACCGCCCACCGTCATACCCTCCTCCCCCGTACATACCGCCCACTGTCATACCCTCCTCCCCTGTACATACCGCCCACCGTCATACCCTCCTCTCCTGTACATACCGCCCACCGTCATACCCTCCTCTCCTGTACATACCGCCCACCGCCATACCCTCCTCTCCTGTACATACCGCCCACCGTCATACCCTCCTCTCCTGTACATACCACCCACTGTCATACCCTCCTCTCCTGTACATACCGCCCACCGTCATACCCTCCTCTCCTGTACATACCGCCCACCGTCATACCCTCCTCTCCTGTACATACCGCCCACCGTCATACCCTCCTCTCCTGTACATACCGCCCACTGCCATACCCTCCTCTCCTGTACATACCGCCCACCGTCATACCCTCCTCCCCTGTACATACCGCCCACCGTCATACCCTCCTCTCCTGTACATACCGCCCACCGTCATACCCTCCTCTCCTGTACATACCGCCCACCGCCATACCCTCCTCTCCTGTACATACCGCCCACCGTCATACCCTCCTCTCCTGTACATACCGCCCACCGTCATACCCTCCTCTCCTGTACATACCGCCCACCGTCATACCCTCCTCTCCTGTACATACCGCCCACCGTCATACCCTCCTCTCCTGTACATACCACCCACTGTCATACCCTCCTCTCCTGTACATACCGCCCACTGTCATACCCTCCTCTCCTGTACATACCACCCACTGTCATACCCTCCTCTCCTGTACATACCGCCCACCGTCATACCCTCCTTTCCTGTACATACCGCCCACCGTCATACCCTCCTCTCCTGTACATACCGCCCACCGTCATACCCTCCTCTCCTGTACATACCACCCACTGTCATACCCTCCTCTCCTGTACATACCGCCCACCGTCATACCCTCCTCTCCTATACATACCGCCCACTGTCATACCCTCCTCTCCTGTACATACCGCCCACCGTCATACCCTCCATTCCTGTACATACCGCCCACCGTCATACCCTCCTCTCCTGTACATACCGCCCACCGTCATACCCTCCTCTCCTGTACATACCACCCACTGTCATACCCTCCTCTCCTGTACATACCGCCCACTGTCATACCCTCCTCTCCTGTACATACCGCCCACCATCATACCCTCCTCTCCTGTACATACCGCCCACTGTCATACCCTCCTCTCCTGTACATACCGCCCACCGTCATACCCTCCTCTCCTGTACATACCGCCCACCGTCATACCCTCCTCTCCTGTACATACCGCCCACTGTCATACCCTCCTCTCCTGTACATACCGCCCACCGTCATACCCTCCTCTCCTGTACATACCGCCCACCGTCATACCCTCCTCTCCTATACATACCGCCCACTGTCATACCCTCCTCTCCTGTACATACCGCCCACCGTCATACCCTCCTTTCCTGTACATACCACCCACTGTCATACCCTCCTCTCCTGTACATACCGCCCACTGTCATACCCTCCTCTCCTGTACATACCGCCCACCGTCATACCCTCCTCTCCTGTACATACTGCCCACCGTCATACCCTCCTCTCCTGTACATACCGCCCACCGTCATACCCTCCTCTCCTGTACATACCGCCCACCGTCATACCCTCCTCTCCTGTACATACCGCCCACCGTCATACCCTCCACACTCCTCTCCTGTACATACCGCCCACTGTCATACCCTCCACACTCCTCTCCTGTACATACCGCCCACTATCATATCCTCCACACTCCTCTCCTGTACATACCGCCCACTGTCATATCCTCCACACTCCTCTCCTGTACATACCGCTCACTGTCATACCCTCCACACTCCTCTCCTGTACATACCGCCCACCGTCATACCCTCCTCTCCTGTACATACCACCCACTGTCATACCCTCCTCTCCTGTACATACCGCCCACTGCCATACCCTCCTCTCCTGTACTTACCGCTCACTGCCATAACCTCCTCTCCTGTACATACCGCCCACCATCATACCCTCCTCTCCTGTACATACCGCCCACTGTCATACCCTCCACACTCCTCTCCTGTACATACCGCCCACTATCATATCCTCCACACTCCTCTCCTGTACATACCGCCCACTGTCATATCCTCCACACTCCTCTCCTGTACATAGTGCCCACTGTCATACCCTCCACACTCCTCTTCTGTACATACCACCCACTGTCATACCCTCCACACTCCTCTCCTGTACATACTACCCACTGTCATACCCTCCACACTCCTCTCCTGTACATACCGCCCACTGTCATATCCTCCACACTCCTCTCCTGTACATACCACCCACTGTCATACCCTCCACACTCCTCTCCTGTACATAACGCCCACTGTCATATCCTCCACACTCCTCTCCTGTACATACCACCCACTGTCATACCCTCCACACTCCTCTCCTGTACATAACGCCCACTGTCATATCCTCCACACTCCTCTCCTGTACATACCGCCCACTGTCATACCCTCCACACTCCTCTCCTGTACATACCGCCCACTGTCATACCCTCCACACTCCTCTCCTATACATACCACCCACTGTCATATCCTCCACACTCCTCTCCTGTACATACCGCCCACTGTCATACCCTCCACACTCCTCTCCTGTACATACCACTCACTGTCATATCTTCCACAATCCTTTCCTGTACATACCACCCACTGTCATATCCTCCACACTCCTCTCCTGTACATATCGCTCACTGTCATACCCTCCACACTCCTCTCCTGTACATACTGCTCACTGTCATACCCTCCACACTCCTCTCCTGTACATACCGCCCACTGTCATACCCTCCACACTCCTCTCCTATACATACCGCCCACTGTCATACCCTCCACACTCCTCTCCTGTACATACCGCCCACTGTCATACCCTCCACACTCCTCTCCTATACATAGTGCCCACTGTCATACCCTCCACACTCCTCTCCTGTACATACCGCCCACTGTCATACCCTCCACACTCCTCTCCTATACATACCGCCCACTGTCATACCCTCCACACTCCTCTCCTGTACATACTGCCCACTGTCATACCCTCCACACTCCTCTCCTGTACATACTGCCCACTGTCATACCCTCCACGCTCCTCTTCTGTACATACCACCCACTGTCATATCCTACACACTCCTCTCCTGTACATACCGCCCACTGTCATATCCTCCACACTCCTCTCCTGTACATACCACCCACTGTCATATCCTCCACACTCCTCTCCTGTATATACCGCCCACTGTCATACCCTCCACACTCCTCTCCTGTACTTACCGCCCACTGTCATATCCTCCACACTCCTCTCCTGTACATAGTGCCCACTGTGATATCCTCCACGCTTCTCTCCTGTACATACCGCCCACTGTCATATCCTCCACACTCCTCTCCTGTACATAGTGCCCACTGTCATATCCTCCACGCTTCTCTCCTGTACATACCGCCCACTGTCATATCCTCCACACTCCTCTCCTGTACATAGTGCCCACTGTCATATCCTCCACGCTTCTCTCCTGTACATACCGCCCACTGTCATATCCTCCACACTCCTCTCCTGTACATACCGCCCACTGTCATATCCTCCACACTCCTCTCCTGTACATACCGCTCACTGTCATATCCTCTACACTCCTCTCCTGTACATACCGCCCACTGTCATATCCTCCACACTCCTCTCCTGTACATACCGCTCACTGTCATATCCTCCACACTCCTCTCCTGTACATACTGCCCACTGTCATATCCTCCACACTCCTCTCCTATACATAGTGCCCACTGTCATATCCTCCACACTCCTCTCCTATACATAGTACCCACCATCATAGCCTCCACACTCCTCTCCTGTACATAGTGCCTCATCTTACATTCTAGCCCTGACATTTGCTGCCACTCTACATAAACAGACATGAAAAGGAAACCCCTGAACATCAAATGAAGTATTTTACTTAGATTCCAAGAACGATTGGGGGGGGGGGCTTACAGATTCAGATACAGCTAGATTTCCAATTTGTCCTCAAAATGCTAATTCTGTTTTGGGGGAAGTTGGACTGGGTACCCCCCCCCCCAGCCTGCACCCACAATCCTCTATGTGTATCACTCACCGGTCACATTCAGGGTTTGCTCTTTGTCCTCCCGGTGATGTGTAGCGGGGTGGAAGGTTCTACAGATATATGTCACTCCATCATCTTCTCTTATAGTTGGTTTCATGATCAGAGCACTTATATAGCTGTAGGATTTATCTTCATGCTCATTTTCTTGTACTTTATGGGAATATTTATCACTGTGAGTGGGGTTACTCCCAGAATTCCATGTTACCAGTTCAGTCTCTGGGTGGTCCCTCTCCCTCCTCAGCCAGGTGATGGACAAAGCTCGCGGTTTAAACCCATTTATTGGACAGGTCAGAGTCAGCTGCTCCTCATGGATGACACGTTCCGGGGACATGATGGACAATAACTTCGGAGGAACTAAATAAGAGAATTTATAAATGTTATATATGAAGTTATTTAATGAAATTATAAAGCAATAATGTACCACAGAAGTTAAAGGATCTGTAAACCAAATCACTAAAATTCCATAGAAGCTTTAAAATGGATGTAAACCCTCAGATATCCCCAGTGAAGTGATCAGCCTCAGATGATACACAGAGATGAAAGAAATCTCCCTACATAAGAATTACATGTATATCTGCTGTCTTCAGCTTTATATACTGTTTAGAACAGGGGTAGGCAGGGGTGGACTGACCATTGAGCCACTCGGGCACTGCCCGAGGGCCCTGGGCCACTAGGGGGCCCCATCAGGGTTGCCAGCCTCAGTAAAACCAGGGACAGTATGTATAAATCTGTGTTTTTTTACATCTGTCTGTGTATACTATGTGTACATGTATGTGTATACTGTGTGATTGTATACTGTGTGTGTGCATACTGTGTGGCCCCATAATCTCTGATTGCCTGGGGGCCGCATAATCTCCTATTGCCCGGGGGCCCCATGAGTTATCAGTCCGCCCCTGGGGGTAGGCAAGCTTAAAGAGGTGGAGACAGGGCCATCTTTAACACGGAGCAAAAGGGGCAGCTGCCCAGGGCCCTGTCATTGTTGGGGGCCCTGTGCTGCCTGCCTTTTAAACCCCGCACTGCCCACCAGAGTTCGGCCACCTCCGGTGCTGGTCGCATGCTGGCTGCTTGCTAATGTCACTTGGAAATACAGAAGCGCTGCTTCTGTATCTCCAAGTGACAGCGCTCCTCTCCCGGCGCCCGCTCTGATCATTCTGGTACACACACCGATCTATGAGAACAGAGGAGGAAGGGGGCGGGGAATCTGCACAGGGGAAGCTGCCTTAAACTGGCATGCTGCACGGACATCGGAGGACTGGACAACATGCTGTGAGTAGCATTTGGGAAGGATGAAAACTCTGTATTGGAATGGCGGGGGGGGGGGGGCTTTAAGGGAGGAAAGTTTTGCCTTGTACTTGGGGGGAGAGTGGAGTGTGGAGCTCTGTGTACTAGAATCTGAAAGGGAGGAGTGTCCCTGCTCCCACCTCACCCCCTGCACTCTGCAACCACCCCTCACCCCCTGCACTCTGCAACCACCCCTCACCCCCTGCACTCACCCCTCACCCTCTGCACTCACCCCCTGCACTCTGCTCCCACCCCTCACCCCCTGCACCCACCCCTCACTCCCTGCACTCTGCACCCACCCCTCACCCCCTGCACTCTGCAACCACCCATCACCCCCTGCACTCTGCAACCACCCCTTACCCCCTGCACTCACCCCTCACCCTCTGCACTCACCCCCTGCACTCTGCAACCACCCATCACCCCCTGCACTCTGCAACCACCCCTTACCCCCTGCACTCACCCCTCACCCTCTGCACTCACCCCCTGCACTCTGCTCCCACCCCTCACCCCCTGCACCCACCCCTCACTCCCTGCACTCTGCACCCACCCTCACCCCCTGCACCCACCTCACCCCCTGCACTCTGCACCCACCTCACCCACCTCACCCCCTACATCCACGCCTCACCGCCTGCACTCTGCACCCACCTCACCCCCTGCATCCACACCTCACCCCCTGTACTCTGCACCAACGCCTCACCCCCTGCAATCTGCACTCACCCCCTGCACTCTGCACTCACCCCTCACTCCCTGCACTCTGCACCCACCCCTCACCCCCTGCACCCACCCCTCACCCCCTGCATCCACGCCTCACCCCCTGCACTCTGCACCCACCCCTCACCCCCTGCACTCTGCACCCACCCCTCACCCCCTGCACCCACCTCACCCCTGCACCTAGTGCACCTCTTAACCCTGCACTCTGTACATAGCTCACCCCTGAACACTGCACTCTATGTAGCGCACC
The DNA here is from genome assembly GCA_037952925.1 of Lithobates clamitans. Classification (NCBI taxonomy): domain Eukaryota; kingdom Metazoa; phylum Chordata; class Amphibia; order Anura; family Ranidae; genus Lithobates; species Lithobates clamitans. The sequence goes on along the minus strand of JBBGZY010000934.1, from coordinate 186,052 downwards.
CATGAACCCTGCACATAGTGTGCCCCTCAACCCTGCACATAGAGTACCCCTCAACGCAGAATTCTGCACATAGCGCACCCCTCAACCTTGCACTCTGCACCAAACACACTCCCCCCAACCCTGCACTCTGTAAATAGCGCATCCCTGCACTCTATACCTAGCATACCCCTGAACACTGCATTCTGTACATAGTGCACCCTTCAACCCTGTATGTAGCACACCTTTCAACTATGCACTCTTTATGTAGTGCTCCCCTCAACCCTGCACTCTGTGCATAGTGCACCCCTCAATGCTAGTGCAGTTTGGCCACACCCGCAATTTGATGCAGAGGTTATGATGTGCAGTAACCGCTAGCAACCAATCAGTGAGCAATAATGATTTGCAGTAACCTCTAGAAACCAATTAATGAGCAGTAATGATGTTTTGTAACCTCTAGCAACCAATCAGCAAGCGGAAATGATGTGCTGTAACCTCTAGCAACCAATCACAATCACTACCTGATTTCTGTTGCAGTAAACTCCTCGTTTTGAGTCTAGCTGGGGGGGGCAATGAAATGTTTGCCCAGGGTCCAATCAATATTAAAGATGGCCCTTGAACAACATGAGAGAAGTCAAAGATCACCAGGCACACTGTGACCTCCTCACACCTGATTGAAACCTCTAATTGCCGCACGATTGTGTTGCAATCACATGAGTTGCACGGCAATTATGGGTTTAGAACGCAGAACATCAGTGTGAAAGCAGCCCCATACTATTATGCCCAGTGTATTGCTTTACACTGAAATGGACTGGACCGCAATGTCACAGGGAGTGATTGGGAGGTATGGAGATGTCCAGCTAATCATGTGCAACTAAGGGGACCGGTGAGAGCCCTCGGTCAATCTTCAATTTTGTTATCACGAAGGACCAAGTTCTCTCCACACTGTGGGAATAGATATATATATATATCTCTTGTTCTAACCGGGATGTTCCATTAAAACCCCATATCAACTGCCGCTCTAGGTGAATGTTATGGAGACTGTTTGCTATTTTCTCCCCTCAAGACCGCTATTCATTACGGTGGTAATACCGCAGGACTAATGCCCCGTACACACACACGAGTGGAATTTCCGTCAGAAAGAGTCTGATGGGAGCTTTTCATTGTATATTCCGACCGTGTGTAGTCCCCATCGGACTTTTCCTGTCGAAAATTCCGACTGACTTATGCCCCGTACACACGGTTGGATTTTCCGATGGAAAATGTCTGATCGGAGCGTGTTGTCGGAAATTCCGACCGTGTGTGGGCTCCATCGGACATTTTCCATCGGATTTTCCGACACACAAAGTTGGAGAGCAAGAGATAAAATTTTCCGACAACAAAATCCGTTGTCGGAAATTCCGATCGTGTGTACACAAATCCAACGGACAAAGTGGCACGCATGCTCAGAATAAATAAGGAGATGAAAGCTATTGGCCACTGCCCCGTTTATAGTCCCGACGTACGTGTTTTACGTCACCGCGTTCAGAACGATCGGATTTTCCGACAACTTTGTGTGACCGTGTGTATGCAAGACAAGTTTGAGCCAACATCCATCGGAAAAAATCCTAGGATTTTGTTGTCGGAATGTCCGATCAATGTCCGACCGTGTGTACGGGGCATTAGATAGAGAACATGTTTTAAATTTTTCCGACTGAACTAATTACTATCGGTAAAACCGCTCGTCTGTATGCTGTTCTGACGGACCAAAAACGACGCATGCTCTGAAGCAAATAAGTGACGTGAGTTATTGGCTACTGGCTATTGAACTTCCTTTTTCTAGTCCCGTCGTAAGTGTTGTACATCACCGCGTTCTGGACGGTGGGAATTTGGTGTGATCGTGTGTATGTAAGACAGCTTGAGCGGAATTCCGTCGGAACTCTGTCAAAAAAACCGACAGAGTTTATTCCGGCGGCAAAACCGGTCGTGTGTACAGGGCATAAGGAGAAAGTCAATAATAAGATTGGTGTCTCAGGACGATTAACATTATTTTCCATATGCCACTATAGTGGTGAATGAGCTGGGCATATGGACACCCTGTTAAGTGATATCTCATAGCAAGGAATATATTAATAGTGCTATAATGACTCTAGCCTGGTGGTCTTCATATTTAGTGTGACAACACGAGGTGTCTCATCATTACGCTTACATTTTCCCATAGAGAGGTTTTATCTCTTACCATTATCCACAGCCTTGGGAGAACCATTTCCATTGACACAGCTGCCAAATTTGAACCATAGACCATATGGCCATTAGTGCCCCCATTAGTTTCTAATTGTGGTTATCAATGTCTGTTGCTGGACTAAGTTCCCATCCACTAGTGGTGATTTATGGCTGAAACCTCCACATACAGGTAGATCACTGTACATTAGTTGGTATTCAGTTGAATTGGTGCTCCAATTGAAGCCCGATTAGGTCTCTTGATGATGGTCCTGCCTGCTTGGGCTGTTACAGCTCTGAATGAACATTCACTGTGTCATAGCCTGTCTAACAATCTGCAGATGTGTGTGTGGTCCTGGGCCCGGTTGTATGTGTGGTGTGTATTTTATTTGTGTAATGTGACAACGTTGTCCCAATTTTTAATTGGCTGTTTGGAAGGGTGTCGGTCAGTTGATCGAAAATTTGCAATATTCAATAATGTTTAAATTTTGTTATATCAATAAAGTCTTTTTGCATATTTTCTAAAAACAGCAGTTGGTTCTCATTTTACAACTACGTGGCTGGGTGGTCTTCTCGTGACCCTCAGGTTTTTTTTCTCTATTGCTTCACACTGACCTGAAGATCTCTTCTTTTCTGCTGCTGGCACCACTCTGGAGACCTCTAGCCAGGATAGGAGGAGTGCAGTTGGTATCACTCCCCATGAGACAGGAGCCGGCACTACAGAGGAGGCATCGGCTTATGCGACTCATTACACCTCCAACTTTACAAATAGTCCCTCTGCATTGCATTCTCTTTGATGCTCTGGAATGGCGGGTCAGCAAGCCCAGACCGTGATCTACCAGTCACCTGTCCGCGATCTACAGGTTGCTGACCCCCGGTTTAGAAAGTGCACATTGTGTTAGAATTTTCTCTTCCTGATTCACCCGTGGGTGTGGATTCTTGCCATACACTGGGAGACAGCTGATTGGAGGAAAGGCACACCCTCCCCCCCTCCACATAGGCAGAGACTTGCAGAGCTGTGCTGTGAATAGACCAGCTCTCTGTTAATCTATTTATAGCAATTACCCTGACACAAATCTCAGTCTGGTTTTATCACAGTTGTTGGAGGACTTGTCAGAAGTTATCATGCTGATAACAGAAGAACGGAGCAGGAGAAAGCAACAGGATTTAGTGTGTTGAAAAGAGATAATACAACACTGCAGATATATGTGCCCAGCTCAAAAATTTCATGAATCGGGTTTACATACATTTTAAGATGCTCATGCCAATTCAGAAGTAGTTTTCCTGGTGATCCTGCCATGAAGATCCTAATTTAGACACTTCCTGTTATAGGGTGACAATGCTCTGACTCTGTCTCCCAGTTCTGCTGCGTCATTGTCTGCCTGTTATAAAGGCTTCTGATGGAAACTGGCAAGTGGCCATTATAACACACATTACACAAACATAGTCCATTGTTGTCACCATAAGGAAACCCGCTCTGAGGAATGCCAAGCAGCCATCACCTGGAGTGTACATAGACATCAAGTGGCTGCAAATGAACTACAATAAACAATGGCGTCAGAAGGGGGGGCTGACCCAGGCTATAGCCCCAAGTGGGCCCCCAAAAAGCCCAGGGTCTCATATTATCAGTGACAATTATTAGCCGAGTCCCAAGGCCTGGGGTTGGCTGGGAACTCAGGGCTGTTGGCTGCATGCCCTGGAGCCGCTTTGCAGGACTGATCCTAGGCGGTGATGCACGCCGGGCTGTCTCTGAAGGGAAGAAGGGGCGAGCACCGCCGGTTTATATCTTCCACTTACCTGGTGTTGCCGAGTGACATACCAATTCCCGCCTCCTGGACCGGCTCCTATGATGGAAGTCACACTGCTCCAATGCCAGGACGGTAAGCGGGAGATCCCCGCTCTGTGTAAACCAGCGGCTTTCCTCTCTCCCAATGTACTGGAAAGGCTGCGCTGATGGGCACTGGTGAGGCTGTGTGGAGGATATGACAGTGGGCACTGTGTATAGGAGAGGAGTGTGGAGGGTATGACAGTGGGTGGTATGTATAGGAGAGGAGTGTAGAGGATATGACAGTGAGCGGAATGTACAGGAGAGGAGTGTGGAGGGTATGACAGTGGGCGGTATGTACAGGAGAGGAGTGTGGAGGATATGACAGTGAGCGGTATGTACAGGAGAGGAGTGTGGAGGATATGACAGTGAGCGGTATGTACAGGATAGGAGTGTGGAGGGTATGACAGTGAGCGGTATGTACAGGAGAGGAGTGTGGAGGATATGACAGTGGGCACTATGTACAGGAGAGGAGTGTGGAGGGTATGACAGTAAGCAGTATGTACAGGAGAGGAGTGTGGAGGATATGACAGCGGGCAGTATGTACAGGAGAGGAGTGTGGAGAGTATGACAGTGAGCGGTATGTACAGGAGAGAAGTGTGGAGGGTATGACAGTGGGCAGTATGTACAGGAGAGGAGTGTGTAGGGTATGACAGTGAGCGGTATGTACAGGAGAGGAGTGTGGAGGATATGACAGTGAGCGGTATGTACAGGAGAGGAGTGTGGAGGGTATGACAGTAAGCAGTATGTACAGGAGAGGAGTGTGGAGGATATGACAGCGGGCAGTATGTACAGGAGAGGAGTGTGGAGAGTATGACAGTGAGCGGTATGTACAGGAGAGGAGTGTGGAGGGTATGACAGTGGGCAGTATGTACAGGAGAGGAGTGTGGAGGGTATGACAGTGGGCAGTATGTACAGGAGAGGAGTGTGGAGGGTATGACAGTGGGCAGTATGTACAGGAGAGGAGTGTGGAGGGTATGACAGTGGGTGGTATGTACAGGAGAGGAGTGTGGAGGATATGACAGTGGGTGGTATGTACAGGAGAGGAGTGTGGAGGATATGACAGTGGGCGGTATGTACAGGAGAGGAGGATATGACAGTGGGCGGTATGTACAGGAGAGGAGTGTGGAGGATATGACAGTGGGCAGTATGTACAGGAGAGGAGTGTGGAGGGTATGACAGTGGGCAGTATGTACAGGAGAGGAGTGTGGAGGGTATGACAGTGGGCAGTATGTACAGGAGAGGAGTGTGGAGGGTATGACAGTGGGTGGTATGTACAGGAGAGGAGTGTGGAGGATATGACAGTGGGTGGTATGTACAGGAGAGGAGTGTGGAGGGTATGACAGTGGGCGGTATGTACAGGAGGAGTGTGGAGGATATGACAGTGAGAGGTATGTACAGGAGAGGAGTGTGGAGGGTATGACAGTGGGCGGTATGTACAGGAGAGGAGTGTGGAGGATATGACAGTGGGCGTTATGTACAGGAGAGGAGTGTGGAGGGTATGACAGTGAGCGGTATGTACAGGAGAGGAGTGTGGAGGGTATGACAGTGGGCGGTATGTACAGGAGAGGAGTGTGGAGGATATGACAGTGAGCATTATGTACAGGAGAGGAGTGTGGAGGATATGACAGTGAGCAGTCTGTACAGGAGAGGAGTGTGGAGGGTATGACAGTGAGCGGTATGTACAGGAGAGGAGTGTGGAGGATATGACAGTGGGCGGTATGTACAGGAGAGGAGTGTGGAGAGTAGGACAGTGAGCGGTATGTACAGGAGAGGAGTGTGGAGGGTATGACAGTGGGCGGTATGTACAGGAGAGGAGTGTGGAGGATATGACAGTGAGCACTATGTAAAGGAGAGGAGTGTGGAGAATATGACAGTGGGTGGTATGTACAGGAGAGGAGTGTGGAGGGTATGACAGTGGATGGTATGTACAGGAGAGGAGTGTGGAGGGTATGACAGTGGGCGGTATGTACAGGAGAGGAGTGTGGAGAGTAGGACAGTGGGCGGTATGTACAGGAGAGGAGTGTGGAGAATATGACAGTGGGCGGTATGTACAGGAGAGGAGTGTGGAGGGTATGACAGTGAGCGGTATGTACAGGAGAGGAGTGTGGAGAGTAGGACAGTGGGCGGTATGTACAGGAGAGGAGTGTGGAGAGTATGACAGTGAGCGGTATGTACAGGAGAGGAGTGTGGAGAGTAGGACAGTGGGCGGTATGTACAGGAGAGGAGTGTGGAGGGTATGACAGTGGATGGTATGTACAGGAGAGGAAGGTGGAGGGTATGACAGTGGGCGGTATGTACAGGAGAGGAGTGTGGAGGATATGACAGTGGGCGGTATGTACAGGAGAGGAGTGTGGAGGGTATGACAGTGGGCACTATGTATAGGTGAGGAGTGTGGAGGGTATGACAGTGGGCGGTATGTACAGGAGAGGAGTGTGGAGGGTATGACAGTGGGCGGTATGTACAGGAGAGGAGTGTGGAGGATATGACAGTGGGCGGTATGTACAGGAGAGGAGTGTGGAGGATATGACAGTGGGCAGTATGTACAGGAGAGGAGTGTGGAGGGTATGACAGTGAGCGGTATGTACAGGAGAGGAGTGTGGAGGATATGACAGTGAGCGGTATGTACAGGAGAGGAGTGTGGAGGGTATGACAGTGGGCGGTATGTACAGGAGAGGAGTGTGGAGGATATGACAGTGGGCGGTATGTACAGGAGAGGAGTGTGGAGGATATGACAGTGGGCAGTATGTACAGGAGAGGAGTGTGGAGGGTATGACAGTGAGCGGTATGTACAGGAGAGGAGTGTGGAGGATATGGCAGTGAGTAGTATGTACAGGAGAGGAGTGTGGAGGGTATGACAGTGGGCGGTATGTACAGGAGAGGAGTGTGGAGGATATGACAGTGAGCGGTATGTACAGGAGAGGAGTGTGGAGGATATGATAGTGGGCGGTATGTACAGGAGAGGAGTGTGGAGGATATGACAGTGAGCGGTATGTACAGGAGAGGAGTGTGGAGGATATGACAGTGGGCGGTATGTACAGGAGAGGAGTGTGGAGGATATGACAGTGAGCGGTATGTACAGGAGAGGAGTGTGGAGGGTATGACAGTGAGCGGTATGTACAGGAGAGGAGTGTGGAGGGTATGACAGTGGGTGGTATGTACAAGAGAGGAGTGTGGAGGATATGACAGTGAGCACTATGTAAAGGAGAGGAGTGTGGAGGATATGACAGTGGGCGGTATGTACAGGAGAGGAGTGTGGAGGGTATGACAGTGGGCGGTATGTACAGGAGAGGAGTGTGGAGGGTATGACAGTGGGCACTATGTATAGGTGAGGAGTGTGGAGGGTATGACAGTGAGCGGTATGTACAGGAGAGGAGTGTGGAGGGTATGACAGTGGGCGGTATGTACAGGAGAGGAGTGTGGAGGATATGACAGTGGGCGGTATGTACAGGAGAGGAGTGTGGAGGATATGACAGTGGGCAGTATGTACAGGAGAGGAGTGTGGAGGATATGACAGTGGGCAGTATGTACAGGAGAGGAATGTGGAGGGTATGACAGTGGGCGGTATGTACAGGAGAGGAGTGTGGAGGATATGACAGTGGGCGGTATGTACAGGAGAGGAGTGTGGAGGGTATGACAGTGGGCACTATGTATAGGTGAGGAGTGTGGAGGGTATGACAGTGAGCGGTATGTACAGGAGAGGAGTGTGGAGGGTATGACAGTGGGCAGTATGTACAGGAGAGGAGTGTGGAGGGTATGACAGTGAGCGGTATGTACAGGAGAGGAGTGTGGAGGATATGACAGTGAGCGGTATATACAGGAGAGGAGTGTGGAGGGTATGACAGTGGGCAGTATGTACAGGAGAGGAGTGTGGAGGGTATGACAGTGAGCGGTATGTACAGGAGAGGAGTGTGGAGGGTATGACAGGGGGTGGTATGTACAAGAGAGGAGTGTGGAGGATATGACAGTGAGCACTATGTAAAGGAGAGGAGTGTGGAGGATATGACAGTGAGCACTATGTAAAGGAGAGGAGTGTGGAGGATATATAAGTGAGCACTATGTAAAGGAGAGGAGTGTGGAGGATATGACAGTGAGCACTATGTAAAGGAGAGGAGTGTGGAGGATATGACAGTGAGCACTATGTAAAGGAGAGGAGTGTGGAGGATATGACAGTGGGCGGTATTACAGGAGAGGAGTGTGGAGGGTATGACAGTGGGCAGTATGTGCAAATGGTTTTGCCAGGTCATGTGGCACTTCCCATGATTCCCTCTTCTATGTATTGCTAGGAAGGGGGGGGGGGTCCTTTTCACTGGGAGGTCCCCAACAAGTTAGAAATGTCCCAATGATAATAAGTACCTTTCTACCCCAATAGAACCCACTACTGCCCTCTAGGAGGTAATGCTCCAAGTAATGCTCTGAACCATTTCATGTAGAAGAGAAGAGTCTCACCTCCAATAATGTTGAGTGTCCTGTGTACTGAGACCGGAGATTTCAGTGCCGGGTGATTTACATAGACAGATAATTCCGCTCCATTATCCAGGTCATAGCTGGGAGTTATCTGGAGAGAACACTGACAGATGAATTTACCAAGATTCTTCTTACTGATAACAGGAGTCACCTCCAGCTGTAGAGGGATGTCCTCATGTCCTGCAGATCCATTCATCAGTTGTCTCCCCTCCTCCATATCTACAACATCTTCATCCCCTCCTCCATCATCTCTACTTATCCTGACCGGAGTGAGGTGACCTCCAGACCTCCAGGGATAGATGGTCCTTATCTCCTCCTCCCCGGATCTTCTCATACACACAGAGATTTCTATGTTGTTGGGTTTGAAGTCCATAATCTGACAAGTCAGAGTCGTCCTGTTCATGTCAGTCAGCTCATCGTTCCCGGTAATCTCAGAGAGAATAGGAGGTTCTGCAAGAGGAAATCATCGTATGAATTATAACCTTTACCAGGTGATCAATCCCAGGACTAGGCTAAGGATTTATCAAAATTTATCAAAAAAACTTATAAATAAAAAAATCACCATAAGGTGGAAAATCTCTCTAATGAATGTCCTATAGTACTGAATATTATATCCATGGAAGTACAAAGAAATGGAATGTCTCAGATATTGGATATATCCGAGGCCGGGTATGAGCCTCTATGGAGGTGCTTTGGGCACCATAAAGATAATGATATTGTTATCTGGATTCCATCAGATGGAAACATACGATCACTATGGAGCCCCAGCAAGGTCACTATTGTAAAGGAAACATCCACAATGACTGTCGGCTCCTTACAACATATGATCAGCTGATTGCTTATTTCCTGGAACAATCCCGACACAAACAGTACAACACGCCAATCAGAATCTGATGATGAACAGACAGTGCACACTCCTTACCTTTCTTTAGAACTATGATGTAGAAGAAACCCAATAAACCCAGAAATGACACGGCCAGAATTGTCGTGACCACAGCGGTGATAACAGCTCCGGAGTTATCGGCTCTCTCTGTAATAATGAAGAACAAAACATGATCAGAAAGTAGAAACATTTCCAAACCCAAAAACCTCAATTATTAATGTCTGATTGTATCGGAACTGAGAGGTGCAGTTAGCTAGTCTGCCACTTGGTGGCTCTGTTTCAGAATAGTGTCTGCCTACAGAATACAGTGTAATCAGGTGCTAGGTCCCTTTTAGTTAATGCCCTCCTGTACCTGTAGTGATGTCATGGGTGAGTCAGTACCCTAATACAAGGCAGGTTGGGAGGAGCCTGCATGCAGCAGGGGCATGGGAGATAAACACCCCACACCCGGGGCGTGGCCTGGCCGGAGACCGAGATGGCAGCATAAGCTGTGAGCTCCTGCGACCCGGGAACCGAACCTCGCCTAATAGACTGCCTATGTTTGTGAGCCACTATGAATAGATCCACCCGGAGCTCCTCGGCAACCCGCACAGCCATGGATCCTAGTACTCAGCTTAGCAGAAACATACCGGAGCTATTCTGGACCCAAAAGCAATCACTCCATGCGGCCGCACAGGCCCAATCCCCGGCCTCGCCTAATTCCCAGCACGGAGATACGAAGGGGAGTACACAAACCCCCAGCCTATTCGACCTAGAGAAGGTGGCCTCAGATATAAAGAATACTGTCACAGCAGCGATTGCTGATCTAAAGTCAGACCTACAGGTAATGGCACACCGAATAGAGGATGTCGAGCAAACCACCGTGACCCATGCTGCCGCCATTCGACAGGTTCAACACACATACGATGCACAGCTCTCCCACATGTATGACCTACACAGACACATCGAAGACCTCGATAACCGAGGCAGGAGGCATAATATCAGGGTAAGGGGTGTCCCTGAAAGCACAGATCCGGGCTCGATCCAACAAACAATCTGCACAATCTTTAATGATTTGATAGATCGCCCCGCGGATTCACCGATTGAAATGGAAAGGGCACATCGGGTTCTACGCCCTCAACACCGTGAATTTGAACCACCAAGGGACATAATCTGCTGTGTTGTAAACTTTCCACTTAAGGAGGAGATTCTCCGCAAAGCCAGGGAGAAAGGCCGCATTCTCCATATTGACGCAGAAATTAAACTGTTTCAGGACTTGTCCCAGATAACTCTACAAAACAGGAGAGCTCTGTGCCCCCTGCTGGATGCTCAGTACCCGAAACTTCCAATATCGATGAAAGTTCCCCTTCGTCCTATCTGCGTCTGCCAGGGGACGCTCTGCTTTACTTCGGAAGATCTACAAAGTTTTTGCGAACAACTTGATCTCCCTAACATTGAACTGCCGGAGTGGGGCTCTTTCTATTTCCCAGCTGAACCTTGGCTCCCGGTATCGCTCAACCCCTCTCCTAAAGCACAACGACAGAGATCGCGCAGACACAGAACAGATAGATCTTCTCCAACCCCAAGATCGTCTCGCCGAGATTTGTACCAGCGAGGACCAAGTTCCCCCGCTTCACCTCCAGGGAGAAGGGCTCCGCAGGAAGCATGAGTCACACTTTACGACATTGCCATGGATCGCCGCCTGTGAGTATGACTTTCACTCCAGAGACATTGTACCTGCATCATTACTCGCTAAGGGAAACTTAAACCTCTGACCCTCGGGTCTGTTCCTTATGTTACACCGATCTGATGCTCCCTTAGGACCCCTAACCTGTGTTCCACACTCATTGGGCGTTTTGGACGCGATGCTGCTACGAATATAGCACCGTGTGTTTGTTTGGCACACACAACAGAACTCCTGGACCATGATCCTCTTAGTACTATAGAGGAAGAAGCAGCAGAAGTGTAGAAGTGATGTGTTCCGCCGAAAGCAAACCTATGGCCCTTCCTTCTCCTACATAGGCTCCCTTCAAGGAACAAACTTAGTTTTTGTCTTATCCCCTAGGGTTTACTACGACCGTGACTGACGACATCAGATATGTACCTATGCAGACGTTGTTCCTCAGCCTAGGCTAATATTGGGGCAGGAAGTGACCCTGGCATTTTGATATTGGGTCCAGAGAATCGCTGTGAAGCTCTTTAAGCTCAGGCGGCGAGTTTTCGATCGCCCTATGGGTCTGAATGGGATCCTAGGGCTGAACGAAAATTACAATCTCAACCTTTTAACAAAACTAGATGCCTCCCTACCCCCCCCCAGTTCACCATCCACCCTTTCCTCCTTTTCCCCCCACCTTCCCCCTTTTTTTCCCCACCCTTCCCCACCCTCCCCATACCCTCCCCCTCCTTCCCCCCTTGCCCTCCCCCTCCTTCCCCCTCACTCCCACCCCCTCCCCCCGCCCCTCATCCCCTTCCACAATTCCCCCCCCCCAAGAATTTAGCTTAAATTACTAATGTGGACTGGGGTGGTAAGACAGGAGCAATATTAATATTAATGTGAAATTTAAGATGTACTTTAACTTTGGCATTAGATACCACTATGGCGATTCATGGCAATCATGCTCAACACAGATTGCTTGATCTGACCGTTATTGTTGTTTTATAGAATTTTTTATTGTTATGAGTTATTAACTTTGATATACAACACGTTGAATTCTGGCTCACTTATGCTATAATTCCTGCTATGTAGTAGGCTCTCTATACATACTCTTAAGACTAACATATTAGGTTCCTGGTTCGCAGACGACCTGTGGTTTCCGTTCATCCTTTCACCCCCACACAGCAGTCCAACTGTGGACTTCAGCTGACACCCCAGATTTTCCCTCTCCAGGTGGAATAGATACCCTATATCCACCTCTGGTTTGACTTACCCTTCTATCTGTGCTTTTTCCCTCTTCTTTCTCTTACTCTAAGTCTCCCCCCTCCCTCCCTCTTTTTATTTCTGTTTTTTTTTTTTCCCTCTCTCCTTTTTCTCTCCTCATTTCCCCTGCTCGCCCCATTACCTGCTCTGTCCCTTGCCCCTGGTGTCTTACTTTAATTTTCTCTCAGTGGACGGCTCCACAAATCACCCTTTCTGACTGGACCCTCGCGGGCTCCCCGGACCCCTCCCCCGGAAGTTTTTAAACCCCAAGATAGCGGTGGTAGATTAATTAACCTGATTCAACTTAACTATGAATTCAAAAACAGCAGCTACATGTTCCCTGGCGTTGAAATGTATCTCCCTTAATGTTAAGGCCCTAAATCAACCGGAAAAAAGGTTGCAAGTCCTAACGTCTCTCACCAAACACAAAGCACACTTTATTTTTTTTACAAGAGACCCACTTTCGCTCGGATGCCACCCCTAAACTTTCCAACCACATATACTGCACAGCAGTGCACGCTACGAATCCTGAGGCCAAAACCAAAGGAGTCTCGATACTTATCGCTAAAAATGCTAACATTCACCTAACAGGCTCTCTCATAGACCCAGAAGGCAGATTTATTTTTCTTAAGGGGACTTACGCTTCCAAACCTATCACCCTAGCCAACATTTTTTGCCCAAATGACCATCAAGTGGCATTTTTTAGGAAGATATGTGAACTCCTAACCTCTTTTCGGAGAGGATTGGTTGCGTTGGGAGGGGATTTTAATGTTCCCCTGCACCCGATATTAGACTCCTCCACGGGTACATCTACCCTAACATACAGAGCACTAAGACAAATTAAAACGCAGCTCCATAAATTAACTCTCCATGATGCTTGGCGTACCTTGTATCCCTCGGTCAAGGACTATACATTTTACTCAGCCCCACACCGGAAATACTCTAGGATCGATTATTTTTTATCTCCCAGACTGACTTGCCCGCCCTTCATCAGTCCACTATAGAACCCATGTTCCTTTCTGACCACCACCCGGTAACACTCACTCTATCCTTCCCTGATACAGATTTCAGAACTAAGATCTGGAGACTGAATCCTTCTCTACTTAAGGATGCAGTCGTTTTAGATCACGTTCACACGAGACTCCGACAATATTTCTCTGAAAACTTGAACCCGCAGATTTCACCAATCTCTATCTGGGAAGCCCACAAATGTGTTATAAGAGGGGAACTGATTTCACTGGCCGCAAAAGCTAAACGACAACAACAAGAAACTATTAATTTCCTTTTAAATACAATCAAATCCCTAGAGAAAACCCACAAATTGACACAAGCACAATCCACTCTACAAAACTTAACACACGCACGCACCCAGCTGTTGGAGGAGTTGGACAGAGGCGTCAAAAGAAGATACATTCTTGGCCAGAGAGTTTTCTATGAGCAGGGCAACAAGTGCGGCCGACTTTTGGCTCGGTCGATACAAAATTCTAAAAGCTCATCTATAATTCACCACATCCGGGACCCTGGGAGAACTCTCCGGACCAAGAATGAAGAAATAGCCAAGGAATTTGAGAAATTCTACTCTGGCCTTTATAATCTGAAGACCGACCACTTGACTCAAACCACTCCTGAAACACGCTCTAAACTTATCAAAGATTTTCTCTCTCAATACAGTCCGAAACCAATCACATCCCAACAGACTCTTGACCTTGAGAATCGTATCTCGTCAGTAGAACTGGAGGCGGCCTTGAAACAAATGAAAGCGGGCAAAAGCCCAGGCCCAGACAGCTTTACTCTCCAGTATTATCAAGCCTTCGCTGATATCCTTAAGCCCAAACTTTTAGAGACCTTCAACACTTTTTCAGACCCCCAGACTAGACCAAAGGGAATGTTGGCGGCTCACATAACGGTAATACCTAAGGAGGGAAAGGACCCAGCATTGGTTGCAAATTACAAACCGACATCACTCTTAAATGTTAACGTCAAATTATACGCAAAAATCCTGGCCAACAGATTATTCCCAATCTCATTTCTCTGGACCAGGTGGGATTCGTCCCTGGCAGAGAAGCCAGAGATAACACCATCCGCACGTTGAATCTACACCACTGGCTCACAACATCTAAGACCCAGGGATTTCTCCTTTCATTAGACGCTGAGAAGGCATTCGACAGGGTGGCTTGGGACTATATGCGGGAAGTCCTGCTAGCTATCGGGCTGGGAAGCCGTATGCGATCACATGTAATGGCCCTATACTCCGGTCCCACTGCAGCGGTGAGGATTAATGGCCACCTGTCGAACGCCTTCCCTATCAGCAACGGCACGCGCCAGGGATGCCCCCTCTCCCCTTTAATTTATATTTTGACTTTAGAGCCCCGCCTCAATAGATTGAGAGATAATCCAAACATACAAGGGATAACAGTGAAGGAGAGGGAGTTTAAGGTAGCAGCTTTTGCTGATGACATTCTCCTATCACTAAAAATGCCTCGCATTTCCCTACTGAACCTCCTCAAAGACTTACAGTCATTTGGGAAAATTTCTAACCAGAAAATTAATTACTCCAAGTCCCATGCTCTAAATATCACGCTCCCCTCTCAGGAAATGACCCACTGCCAAGATATGTTCCCCTTTAGATGGGATAAGAATGCGATCACATATTTGGGCATCCAAATTCCTACCCGGCTATCTGATCTCTATCTCGTTAATCATCACCCGGCAATTATGCAGATCCAAAAACTTTTAAAGGAGTGGTCAGGCTTAAATGTTTCGTGGTTTGGTCGCTCTGCCCTGATCAAGATGATCATCTTACCTCGTCTACTTTACTTAATGCAAGCAGTCCCGATCTCTTTATCGGCATCTTTTTTCGCGACCTATCGGAGGGCTTGCTCTGTCTTTCTTTGGAGAAACTCTCCTCCTCGTATCAAATACGCACGCCTCACGCTAGCCAAATCGAAGGGAGGGATAGGATTGCCTGATTTATATAAGTACTACGTGGCTTGCCATCTTACAAGAATCGCGGAATGGAATATCCATGCCTCTCTCAAGTCATGGGTATTCCTTGAAGATGCCTTTGTTTCTGGGCCGCTACATCTTCTTCCTTGGCTCCCCTCCAAAAATTGGTTACACCCAGGCTTAACTCACCCGCTAATTTATCCATCTGTTTTAGCTCATAAGAAGTCTTTGCTTAGTGGCAATTCCACATCTTTCCCAAGCCCTCTAACGACCCTTAGAGGAAACCCAGAATTCCCACCTGGGATATCTAACATCTTTCTCAAACAAGAATGGCCCTTTGAGGACGTGTTGGCTCAGCAGTTTTTCTCCAATGGAAAACCAGTCTCCCTAGAAACACTGAGGGCACTTTCTAAAACTTCCTCTTTCTCCTTTTGGACCTATAGACAGATTAGACACTTTTTGGAGACTCAGGCTCCCCTAACAAAATGGACAAGACTCCTCACACCATTCGAGACCTTATGCCATCCTAAAATACCGCAGAGACACTTAATTTCTCTCCTACACACCCTGATATCGGAAACACCTACCGAGACCCCGACCCTCTCACAATTGTCTTGGACCAGAGACCTAAACATTCCACTGACTACGGAAGACTGGAACGCTATTCATGACTACACACATAAAGGGTCGCTAAATGTGGCTATTCAAGAAAACTGCTATAAAGTGGTTACTAGATGGTATAGAACCCCCTCACGGTTACACAAGTTCTCGCCTGCCATCCCTAACACTTGTTGGAGGTGTGGCACGGAGATAGGCACCATGCTGCACGTGTGGTGGGATTGTGAGATCCTTCAACCATTTTGGAGGGAGGTTCACAGCATCATCACACACGTCACAACATTTAATTTAGACTATACCCCAGCCCAATTTCTCCTACATCATACCTCTCTTCCCAGAAGGGATTATTTTAAATCCCTTGCCATGCACATGGTCAATGCGGCCAAACTTTGTATACCCAAACTGTGGCAATCCACTCGCGCCCCAACGATCAGGGAATGGATATTTGAAAAATTTCAAACATTAAAGAGATGGAGGAACTGATCCATATTACACAAGACAGAGTTCATAAATTCTCTATGCTTTGGGCCTGCTGGTCACACTTCACTACCACCGAGAGATACCGGCAATACACTTCGCGGAGTGATTAAATGTTCTTTAAGCTGGTTGATGTGTTATCGGGGGATGGGGTTGGGGGGGGGGAGCGAGCGTGGGTCCACTTAAGTCGCCTTCTGATATCCCCCTTTTTTTTTTGCTCTTTCCCCCCTATAGGTTCCCCTCTCTCTCTTATCTCCCACCCCCTGTCTCTTTACCCCTAGTCCTCTCTTCTGTTTGTACTTTTCTTTCTCTATTCTTCTTGTCCTTTTCTGCTGCTGGACATATTCCTTCATAAGATGCTAAACGAACATACATGATTTATTCTACGTTATGGTACCCTCCTTTTCATACCTGGGTAGCCTTATTGCGAGGCACATAGCATTATTTGTTGGTCAAGAATGAACCACTTATCTGTCCCCTTATTTGGTTGGTATCCAGAGGGGGAGGGGGGGGAGGTGAAAAAATGAGAAAGAGATGCTCTGCCCCCACACACTACTGGTATATTACAAGTTCAGCTCTTGTTCACTATGTCTCAGAATGTCTCCCTAAGTATCTTTAAAGAGTACCATTTTGATGTTATAGATATAGTTTGTTATAAAAAGTATGTACCGGACTTGTTCTGTTTATGTATGTCTTTAAACTGAATAAAATCTTTATGGAAAAAAAAAAACAAAACACCCCACACCAATGTAGATGTAGGCGGTAAGTAGAGTCCCTGGAAAGGGCTGGAGGCCAAGGAGAGGTAGACCTGCACCCAGATGAGTCAGCTGTGGACTTGCCGACCCTTATAAGGTGGGGGCTATGGAAGGATGCGGAAGGCCTTTTAGGCCAGGCCAAGAGTTCCCTGGAGTGAAGCTTTCCCCCTGGAGGGTCCTGGGAGAGATGTACCCATTGAGGAGGTGACTGCAGAGATCCCAATCCAGTGAGTACTAATGACCCTGGGTGGAGGGAGAGACTGTCAGAGGGAAGATGGCTTAAAGTGCTGCATAATGATTGTACATGTGACTACTATGGACTGTCAACGAAATATGTTTGATAATGTACTATCAAGTGACCCTGGAGAGTGTGACTATCATGCCATTTTCCAAGTACCCCCAGCAAAGTGCACAACCCTTTTCATGTGTGGACATTCCTTCCTTGGGGATATAAAGATCGAGGGCTGGAAATGTCATGTGGTGGCCTCTGGCATGGAGTGGGCACATTATAGTGGAGGGTTCAGTCTCTGCAGGAGGGTTACTGTTCTAGCAAGAAGAGGAGTGTGACAAGGACTTGGACTTTAGCCTTTGGCGCCAACACCTAGCTAATTACAAAGCCCCTCTTACAAGTGGGCAATAGCTGACATGAGGGGTCAGTAAGTGCTCTGCCCATAAAGAGAGGTAATGTGTGAAGCTGGAAGACCAGATTACAGACACAGAACGCTCCTCACCTACCCAACATATAGGTTCATAGCGATCATCTCCTGAAAAGGATGTTGATGATCAGGACATTGTGAAGTGCTTGGAGCGGGGGTGTATGCAGATAAATTGCCCCCACTTGGTAATAAGACTCTAGGATTGTTGGGTGCCCCAATCACCCATGTATGGAGGAGCCTGCACATTATATCTTACTTGGTTGTAGCACCAGTGTGAGTGAATTGTTTGCCAGAGGTGTGCTAGTGACATATCTTGGTGTTTAGAGTCCGGGCACTTCACTCAACCAAACACCACACCTTCTATATGACAGAAGAGTAGTTACCATGAATTCTAGGTTATGTAATGTAAAATAATGAGAGATATTACTGACCTGTCACTGTGAGGGTGAGATTCCTGGACAGTAAAGTCTGCAGAGATCGGTGACTGATAATACAGGAAAAGGTGTTCCCATTGTCTTCTATCGTGGGGTTCAGGGTCAGTAGACTTGTCACATTGTACGTCCCGTCTGAATTGTTGAGCACTTTCTTCACACAGGTCCAGATCTCCAGGACCTCACAGTCAGAAGAATCCTTACGATATTGACCCCAGCGTATCGAAATATCTTTTGGATAGAAATTGTGAACTTCACATATCACCGTCTTCTCTGTTCCCACCTCAATGGTTGGATGTCCTGGTGTCACCTCCGCCGATGGAGGAGCTGTACAGAGAATAATCATTATTGTTCTAATCTGCAGAAAATACAGAGATCACATCCACAGACTGCACAGATTATACCAAGAAGTAACCATTGTAAAGGTGGATCAGATGGAAATGACACAGGAGACCCCTCCAGTCAATAGATGTGGTCACTGGGCTCCCTTCAGTGCCTCACATCCACCACTAGAGGGAGGAATTATCTGGGAGAGGTTCCTCATAAGGGCTGATTGACTAAAGGAGGAGAGAGTGTTCACCCAGTTAAGGTCACTTCAATTTTCCAATTATGAAAATAATTTATTTATTCTGCACATGATTGCAGAATTCGAAGTGAACACAAGGACAATTTATGGAGTGAAGATTCTCAACTCACTTAGTAAATCAACCCCAGAGCCATATAACACAGTATGGGGGAAGGGAGGGGCAATGTCACTCACCTGACACCTGTAGGGTAGCTCTACCCTCTGCTTTTTCCGGAGTGTTTATCACTGTACATAAGTATTCTCCCTCATCAGAGAACTGGACCCGGGGGATGTGCAGCTCTGCATTTCCATTCAGGATCTCCATCAGCTTCATGGAGGATCCCGGTCTGTATGCCTTCCCATCTCCATTATTGTATTCATACACGTCATGGTGAGTGCCATCCTCTGATATCCTGCTCCATAGTATTGAAATGGCGCTGCCAGTATTTAGCCCATGTATCTCACAGGGAATGGTGGCATCCTTATCTCTCAGTACTGACACATCTGGAGTCCTCATTGTGACCTTCAGAGCCCCTATAAAAAGAAAATAAAGTTAGTTGTACTGAGAAAGAAAATATCGTTGTGATATGATCTGTATTAGATCCGAGGCTCTTATGTTCTTCTTATCATTCATGTAATGTGCCAACTATCCTCGAATATGTGACACCTCTACAATTGTGCTAAAAAGTGTGCCCCCCTTTGGAGGATTGGGAATATGGGGGATGTAGGAGTAAGCAGCAAAACCCATTTCTCGTGATTCTTTTGGGATTCCTATTCTGTGACTGGAGGTGGTAACAGAATGGGCCAATCATAAAACAAAAACATGACAACAAGTAAACCCCCCCACCCTGTTCAAAAGTCTGCACTCACTTAGTTCTTCATACTGTGTATTGCCCCCTTTAGCATCAATGACACTGGTCAGTCTTCTGTAATAGTTGTCTATGAGGCCCCAAATTCTTGCAGGTGGTAGAGCTGCCCATTTATCTTGGCACAATGCCTCCAAAGTCTTTGGTCGTTTTGCAGGAATCGAATGTCAGATCTCCCCAGAGCAGCTCCATGATATGGAGGTCAGGAGATGGCCACACCAGAACCTTCATCTTTTTCTGCTGGAACCACTGGAGGGTCAGCTTGGCCTTGTGCTTAGGGTCATTGTCATACTGGAAAGTCCAAGACCGTCCCATGCGCAGGCTTTCTCTAGAATGCAATGTGTTTGCCAGTATTTTCTGATAACACGCTGCATTCATCTCGCTATTAATTAATTATCACAAGATTCCCCCAATGCCTTTAGAGCTCAACCACCTCAAAACATCAGTGAGCCAATAACATGCTTCACAGTGGGGATGGTATTCTTCCTCTCCAAACATAGCACTTATGGTTGTGACCATAAAGCTATTTTGGTCTCGTCACTCCAGATTAGAGCATGCCAGAAGCTGAGAGGTGTGTCAAGATGTTGTCGGCCATATTTTAACTGGGCTTTATTGTGGCATTGGCTCAGTAAAGACTTCTTTCTGACAACAACCATGCAGCTCAAGCTTCTTCAAGTACCATTGTTTTGTGTTCCTTGAAAACACCCACACCGTCTTTTTCTAAAGCGGCCTCTATTTCTCCTGGGGTTACCTGAGGGTTTTTCTTTGTATCCTGAATGATTCTTCTGGCAGTTGTGGCTGCAATTTTTCTTGGTCTACCTGACCAAGAGATCCCTGAATTTTCCACTTCTTAATAAGTTATTGAACAGTACTGACTAGCTTATTCAAGGCTTTGGATATCTTTTTATATCCTCTTCCATCTTTATAAAGTTACAATACCTTGTTACACAGGTGTTTTGACAGTTCTTTTCTGCTCCCCATGGCTCAGTATCAAGCTTGCTCAGTGCATCCACGTGAGAGCTAACAAACCCATTGAATTTTTTAAACAGACACTATTTGCAATTTAAAAGCCACAGATGTGGGAAATTCCCCTTTAGTAGGCATTATATCCTGTGTCCAGGGCCGGTACTAGGGGTGGGCGGGACGGGCAGCTGCCCTGGGCGGAATGATTTCGTTGGAGGAAGAGGGCGCTGTCTGCCGAGTGTAACCACGCCCAGTGTCACCCCCGTTCGATGTCTATGTGTGGTTACTGAATATTTTAATTAAGGGCCATATAGTCAGAGATCCCGCATACTATAACCAGGTAATTCCGCTGCTAAACGTAACCATATTGAACCCAACGAATCACATGGATGCAACACCAAATCGCATGGATGCGTTTTTTTGTATTTTTTAAGTTTTTATTGTTCGAACATTGCACTAACACCATATTGCATAGATGCAGCACTGATAAGCTTGGATGCAACACTAAATCGCATGGATGTTTGTGTTGAATTATCTATTAATGTTTTAAAATTGCACAAGCTTTGTGGATTATTTGCAATACACAGGCTTATTGGAGCACTTTTACCTATTTATTCATTCATTGAAATTTATTGCACATTAACGTATAGTATAGTATTAATAGTTATTAATAGATTTTGTATATGTTAAGCACAATATCACTTTATTAATATTTTAGTGGAAATTTCTTATTTTGATAAGCGCAGCGTGTGTACAATTTGGTTTAACTATTTTGCATGGTTATGAGACATGCGTAACGTTAGCAGCTGATCATTTGCAAAGATATACTATTTTGGAGACCAGATTTGGTCAATTACCTGGAGGCTCACAGGACTACAAATTAGCATTCTGGTCACACAAAGTTGTCGGAAAATCCGATCGTTCTGAACGCGGTGACGTAAAACACGTATATGTCGGGACTACTAACGGGGCAGTAGCCAATAGCTTTCGTCTCTTAATTTATTCTGAGCATGCGTGGCACTTTGTCCGTCGGATTTGTCTACACACGATCAGAATTTAAAGGATTGGATTTTGTTGTCGGAAAATTTTATAGCCTGCTCTCAAACTTTGTGTGTCGTAAATTGGAAAAAGTCCAATGGAGCCCACACACGGTCCGAATTTCCGACAACAAACACCGATCGCACATATTCCGCCGGAAAGTCCGATCGTGTGTACGTGGCATTAGTGTGTTCGTCTGAGCACTAATACACGGTCCAACAAGAATTTTCCTGCCTTTGTGGCTGTGTGTGGTAAAGAGATGATCTGGGGCGTGTTGTTTGGATATACCGTATTTATCGGCGTATAACACGCACCTTCACTTTTAAAAGGCCAGTTTCAGGAAGAAATCTTAAATTTTAAATAAAGAACTGTGAAGCAAAATAAGGGTCAGTGCCCATCAATGCAGCCTAATCAGTGCCCATCTGCAGCTTCACAAATGCCATGAATGCAGCACCCACTCCATTGACAATAATGCAGCACCCACCCCATTGCCATGAATGCAGCACCCCCATTGCCATGAATGCAGCACTCACTCCATTGACATGAATGCAGCACCCCCATTGACATGAATGCAGCACCCCCATTGCCATGAATGCAGCACTCACTCCATTGCCATGAATGCAGCAACCACCATATTGCCATTAATGCAGCACCCCCATTGACATTAATGCAGCACTCACTCCATTGCCATGAATGCAGCACCCCCATTGATATGAATGCAGCACCCCCATTGCCATGAATGCAGCACTCACTCCATTGCCATGAATGCAGCACCCACCATATTGCCATTAATGCAGCACCCCCATTGACATGAATGCAGCACTCACTCCATTGCCATGAATGCAGCACCCACCATATTGCCATTAATGCAGCACCCCCATTGACATGAATGCAGACTCACCATTGCTATCAGTGCCGCCTGATTCATGTCCATCTGCAGCCTCGAAGGAGACAGGCGGGGCGGGACGAGCGCCAACAGACATACAGGAGAAACTCCTGTTTTCTCAGCTACAGTACCTTTTAATTGAAAGTCCCGCCTCCTGTGATGGACATAACAGTTGTCCAATGGCAGCGCAAGAGATGTGACTTCCTTTTACACAGGACGCCTTGCGAACAGGAAATACTCCTCTCCTGTATGCACGGCACTCGTCCCGCCCCCTCCAAGGCAGCCAGCATATATCTTTTGTGATTGGCCCGTGGGCCGAACTGTGGACATGCCTGATCTATGGCCATTCCCACTAAAGAGAAGTCGATCTAATATGATCAACTTCTCTCAAACCAGCTTGTTGGAAAATGTTTCCTTTGATCTGCAGCGTTAATCAATGTATTCTGAACACTATCACAATGCAACGTCTCAGTGGAGAGGATTCCTCCATCCACCTCACTTGTGTGGATGAGGGGATCGGCTTACTTGTTTTCAATCAGACACTAACTGATCGAAAAAACTGATCCATCTATGGCCAGCTTACCATTCACTATACAATCTGATTGTACAATCTCTTTTGGATCTACCACCAGCTATGTAGTACAAGGGCCTGCCTGATTGGGTAATGAATTGTTTAGGTTTGTCCTCATATTACAAAGTTTTGGTAAATTGAAGGGAGATTGTGCAGAAATTGTACAATTAGATTGTAAAGTGTATGCTCACCTTTACTGTTCATGTGTAGGATTACTTGTTTTCCCTGACACATTGTCTAAAGCTGGGTACACACTATTCATTTTTTCGTTCAGCCTGCTGGAAGAAAAACGAATAGATCTTTGCATGCACACAAACAAGGTGGATTCAGAACCCCCCTCTGTTCTACTGTATTCTGACAGCAGGACTACTCCACTGATCAGAATACAACGATCGGTGCTACAGCCCGCTGATCAAAGGAGGATTTCCAGCATTACCATTTGACAGAAACCAAAGGTCAGCTTCAGCAAGTTCTTCAGCTCCATTTACAATCTTCAGAAGTCACCCTTGGGCAGCCATTATTGCTATTACTCCTTATTGGCTGTAAACCAAGCCATCATCAAAGCAATCGAATTGGCTCTGTGTGTGTGTGTAATACTCGTGCACCCCGCACCAGCACATATATTTTGGTGCGCTGCACATGCTTCAAGTAGCTCCGCCCCCTGCTCGGGAGGGGGGGGGGTATTTTGGCATCTTTGCCCTGGGCACTGAATTACCTTGTCCCACCACTGCCTGTGTGTGTCTGTACC
Organism: Lithobates clamitans; assembly: GCA_037952925.1. Taxonomy (NCBI): domain Eukaryota; kingdom Metazoa; phylum Chordata; class Amphibia; order Anura; family Ranidae; genus Lithobates; species Lithobates clamitans. The sequence goes on along the minus strand of JBBGZY010000934.1, from coordinate 162,286 downwards.
AAGGCCAAACATTCCGGGGGGGGGGGGGGGGGGACTCTTCATCAGGGACATTTGGGGGATTTCTGGTATCATTGGAATGTAAAAAGGAGCCAAACAACTCTGTGATAATAAATGGCTTCATATCATCTCTATCCGAAAATAAAAGACAGTTTTTTTGGCAGATCAGTCAGATTTTCACTATCAATGCCACAATTTCTACCAGGGGAGGCAAAGTTTTCAGCACAACTGTACCTCTCCCCAATTCCAGTGTCACTGGGCCTCATTCACCTGTCTCTGAAAAAGAACTATTATTAATACTAAAACATACTGTAACGATCCGGGGTGATTAAAGTGATTGTAAAGGTAAATTTAAAAAAAATAAATAAATAAAAATAACAAACATATCATACTTACCTCCACTGTGCAGCCTGTGGCCCCCGATCCTCCTCTTCTGGGGGTTCCCGGGCGGCTCTCACGACTCCTCCCCACATCAGGTAACCCCCTCGAAGAAGCACTTTCCGAGGGGGTTACCTTGCAGGCGCGTTCCCGAGTGCAGCATTCGGCGTCCATAGAGGCTGAATGCAGGACTCGGCCCCGCCCCCCGGCGCTTGCATTGGAGCCAATGGCTGCTATTAATCTATCCAATCAAAAACCGAGAACCCCAGGTAGAGAGAGAGCGCGTCCCCACCGGTTCAAGTTCAAGGGTTCAGGTAAGTAAAAACGGGGAGCTGATCACTGACAGGTGTTTTTTCACCTTAATGCATAAGATGCATTAAGGTGAAAAAGCACAAAGGTTTACAACCCCTTTTAGCTCTAGTGGTGCATTTGAGTTGAAGAAATCCTGTCAGTCCCGACTGTATTTTCAAGGGAATGGCAGACCATTTTTATTCAAAAGAAACAAAGTTCAAAAATAAACATCAGATTCCCTCACGGGGTATTCGGCATTACAGTTCTGCGTCAGAACAACCAGCATTCGGCCTTCCTGGATAAAACACGGCACTCCTGCTCAGGCCTTCCACCTTAGGCCTTGGTGTGTCTTCCCACTGGCTCCCTCCTGACTCCTAGGCCAGACCTCCTGTCTGCCGGGGGAGCTGTCTCTAAGAGCACTTTCACGCCTGGGTGATGCGGGCACTGGCGGTAAAACGGCGCTATTTTTAGCGCCGCTTTACCATCGTTTTACTGGCAGTATTCGCCCGCTAGCAGGGCAGTTTTTCCCCCCCTGCTAGCGGCCGAGCTGCAGAAGCGCTATGCTGGCGGTTTAGCCGCGCTGCCCCATTGATTTCAATGGGCAGGAGCGGTGAAGGAGCGGTGTATGCACCGCTCCAAAGATGCTGCTAGCAGGACTTTTTTTACTGTATTGCCAGTGCACCGCTCCTCGGGGCTTTCACACTGGAGTGTGAGGAGCGGCTCTTTCAGGGCACTTTGCAGGCGCTATTTTTAGCGCTGTAGTGTCTGCAAAGCGCCCCAGTGTGAAAGGGGTCTAAGGATGAGCACTGACCTCTATTCCTGGGATGTTTATGAACCCAGCCCACAGGTGTGCATTTAGTATACCTGCCAAGATCAGGCACACACTGCTCATATACACCTGTGACAGGGGGTCACATCTCCACATATCCTCGTCCCCTGTTTTGCACCAGGAGAAATACAAAGCCCTTCTTCCTAAAGGGGCGCTCCACCCACTTCTTTTTCCAGGTATGCTTCCATGCGCACTTCTTCCTAATTTTTGGGAGCATACATTTCTTCTCACCTCCCCCAGATCTACTCTCCCAAGACTGTAGGGGTCCTATGTCGACACCTGTCTCAACTTTACCCAGCAATTTTTGGGTTTCCGGTTCGCTAAAACCTGCGTGGTTACCCCTGGCAACCGCTTTCTCAAAATTACCCAGTTCAAAACCACCAGGAACTCTGGTCCCATCGCTTGCTAGGACAGTGTCTGAGGAGGGACAACACACACAGGGAAGCAGTCACTCTCTATGGGACCTTCCCACAGTTTCTCATCACCCCCTGTTGTCCAACACCCCAACAGCGACTGTTCTTACAATACATATTTGCCAACAACTTTTTTCAATACATATGACCTTGTAAGAAGAAATCCAGCCCACTGCGAGTTAACGATCCACATGAACACCAAACATCGCATTCAATGATTCAAGCATTTGTGATTTCTGCACAGTACAGCCGGCAATATCCAGCTCTAATCAGCCGTACCCCGTGGTACCAGTTCTCCAAACACAGGAGGAGAGGACGGCGGGATATATACTGGCTGTACACTCCATGATGCCAACATTTCATGAAGCATGTCTGTGACAAAATACACATTTCTCCTTTTTCCCCCCACTGTGGACACAATTTCCGCTGTGCGTTTACACTCGATGGGACCTTCAGTCATGAGAGGATTAGTCTCTGCAACAACCCGTGCACCTTGGCCTATAGGCTGTTCTGCAGGCACCTCTCCTGGCACAGCAGCCATAGTGTCCACTACTCTTTTAGCCTCAAAAGCTTCTTCCAGCACTGCTATTGGTCTCTTGGCCAAATCATCCCAGTAGGTATTGCTCTGTTGGACTACATTGTCCCAATGAGACCTAGACAGACCAAGAGGCTCAACAGCACCTGAAACCCTGCTCTGGTCAGTTCTACACTTCCCAACATTAAACACATCACTTTCTTTTAGCCTGCATTGTGGCAACACATTTTCAACCACACCATGTTGCTGCCCCCCACCCTCATCCGCATGAGCAGATGGAGTTTCATTCCGGACCTCAAGCTTTTTACATTTAACACTTGCCTCCCCACTGAACAGATCACTGCAGCATGGCAAGTCCTTTTTAGCACAAACAGGGGATCTCCCATTTGGGGTCACTTCCACTCACGTGTGCACAGTGACATAGTTCGTCTTTCTCACCCAGTCTGCAGACTTGGAATCACAGGAGTTGCTACAGGCAACCGCTCTCCTCTTCAACTTCCGGTCAGCCTGTTGCTCTCTCCTGCTGCATTTCCCCATGCAGTTACCGGGTGAAATAAAAGACTCTCAGGGTCCCCAGCCCTCTTTGTGGGAACAGTGAGCCACCTCTTCATAGGAGCCCCACCATCCAGACGACACTTCACTGGTTGCTATGGGAGACTGCATTCTCCCTGCAAAGCTTCTCCAGCCCTTTCCAACTGGCTGTAATGGTTCCTCTTGAGCCCACCAGTCAGGACTCTCATCATGATCATTCCACCATAGGTCTCACGATTGACCTTGGCTTTGTTGCTATGGGTAACAACATGCATTTTTGTGGTAACAGACACACAGTTCCTTTAGAATTTTTGTTGGGGCGTACTGGCTCCTGAAGGCTGAGACGCAGCACACACCGGTTTCCGGCATACGAGGATCACCAACTGTAACGAGCCGGGGTGATTAAGCTCTAGTGGTGCATCCGAGTTGAAGAAATCCTGTCAGTCCCGACTGTATTTTCAAGGGAATGGCAGACCATTTTTTATTCAAAAGAAACAAAGTTCAAACATAAACATCAGATTCCCTCGCAGGGTATTCAGCATTACAGTCCCGCTTCAGAACAACCAGCATTCGGCCTTCCTGGATAAAACACGGCACTCCTGCTCAGGCCTTCCACCTTATGCCTTGGTGTGTCTTCCCCAGACCTGACATTCAGCACCTCTGTGCTGCACCGGATCCCTCCTGACTCCTAGGCCAGACCTCCTGTCTGCCGGGCGGAGCCATCTCCAAGGAGGAGCCCTGACCTCTATTCCTGGGATGATTATGAAGCCAGCCCACAGGTGAGCAATTAGTATACCTGCCAAACTCGGGCATACACTGCTCATATACACCTGTGACATGGGGTCACATCTCCACAATACTTATAATAAAATTACATTCTACACGTCTTGTTCTCCCGGATTGAATATGATGGGAGACCACAGATAGTTCTTATTTCAGACACATTGATGAATGAGGAGTTACTAAAGACCAAAGGTCCTTTATTGCTGGAACATCTATCTTGAGCACAGGAGTTTGTTTAGAGCGTGCATGGTCCAATAATTACATTTTCATTTTATCATGAGGTCATGTCCCTGGGTTCTTAGCAGGAGTGTCTTTCAACTTAGTTCTGCATGCCTGCAGTCATCCAATGCCAATTATAGTCTGTGTCTTATCCAGCCTGGCTGTCAGTCCTCTCTTCTGTCATTAGGTGGCATGGTCACCTCTGACATTAGTGTGAGACAGGGGCGTATCTACAGGGGTCGCAGGGGTTGCAATTGTGACCCAGCACCATGCTGCAGGGGGTCTGTGTGGCTCCCCTGTACACCTGCATAGGAAAGGCGGCATATAGAGGAACCAATGTCCTCCATTTCCTCCTGCAGCCACTGAATGCCCACTTCTCCTTCTCTGCCTCCCACAGCGGCTACAGGAGGAAATGGAGGGCATTGGTTCCTCTATATGCCACCTCTCCTATGCAGGTCCTGCTGCCAGGCCTGTGCTGTGTCCAGTTGCGCCTCAGGAACTCCCATACCGCCTCCCCATACCGCCTCCCCACTTGCGCCTCAGGAACTCCCATACCGCCTCCCCACTCTGCTCCGCTTTCATCGGAGAGGAGCTGACAGTGGCCGCCCGGGACAGTGACAGCATGGCAGAAGCGTGCATGTGCCAGCCCAGTATGTCAATAGTAACCCCGCCCCATGTCTCTGAGCCCGCCCCGCTCTCCTGTCCCTGAGCCATATACCAGTCAGTGACAAGGGGAAAGAGGACCTTTTATGGAGAGGGGATTAGAGACTGGTAACCCCGCCCCCTGTCACTGAGCCCACCCACCCTACTGTCCCTGAGCCTTACACCAGTCAGTGGGAGGGGTAAAGAGGACCTGTCATAGGGAGAGGGATTAGAGACTGGTAACCCTGCCCTACTGTCACTGAGCCTGCTTCACCATCCTGCCCCTGATGCTTACACCAGTCAGTCAGTGGGAGGGGTAAAGAGAACCTGTCATGGGGAGGGGGAATTAGAGACTGGTAACCCCACCCCCCCGTCACTGAGCCCACCCACCCTGTCACTGAGCCCACACACCCTACTGTTCCTGAGCCCTACACCAGTCAGTGGGAGGAATAAAGAGAACCTGTCATGGGGAGGGGAATTAGAGGCTGGTAACCCCACCCCCTGTCACTGAGCCCACCCAGCCTACTGTTCCTGAGCCTTACACCAGTCAGTGGGAGGAGTAAAGAGAACCTGTCATGGGGAGGGGGAATTAGAGACTGGTAACCCCACCCCCTGTCACTGAGCCCACCCACCCTGTCACTGAGCCCACCCACCCTACTGTTCCTGAGCCTTACACCAGTCAGTGGGAGGGGTAAAGAGAACCTGTCATGGGGAGGGGAATTAGAGACTGGTAACCCCACCCCCTGTCACTGAGCCCACCCAGCCTACTGTTCCTGAGCCTTACACCAGTCAGTGGGAGGGGTAAAGAGAACCTGTCATGGGGAGGGGAATTAGAGACTGGTTACCCCACCCCATTGTCACTGAGCCAGCTCCACCCGTGCGGCTCCCCTGTAAACCTGGATGGGAGGGGCGGTGGGGGCGGCAATTAGAGGAACCAATGCCTTCTATTTTCCTCCTGCAGCCTTTGAAAGTCAGCTTTTCCTCTCCCTCCTGCAGACATTCAAAGGCTGCAGGAGGAAATGGAAGGCATCATTTCCTCTATATGCCACCTCCACCACCAATCCTTTCTAGGTCCTGCTGCCCCCCAGATAAAATAACAAAAATAAAAACTACTGACATCAGTGGTGGAACTACCAGGATCGCAAAGGCTGCACTTTCCTGGCATTCTGCCACCATGGGGGGGGCAAGACGGCAGGAAGGGAGCCCACTGCAGAACATGTGAAAGGGTCCCAATGCGGAACTCCATAAATGGGCCCCACGACAGGAGTAAAGGTTCCCGGGATCAGTGAGAAGGTCCACGGATGGGGATCAGGGGGCCCTGATTAGTTACTTGCACTGGGTCCCTGAAAGTTCTAGTTACACCTCTGGTGTGAGATCATACAGTAGGAATATGCATATCTTTTCGCAGCCAACCACAAGGGGATGGCTGATGTAAGCTTTCTTCCATGCTGGGGAAGGAGCATGTGATGGAGCGGTTTTCTTTAGGCCTATTTGCGGATGTGCCTAGGCCTGGATATCAGGCCTGTTGCTGCTGACCCTATCTGGAGGCAGGATGGAGCCCCATGGAGGTTGGTTGACTCTCCTGCTGAAGTTTGGGAACAGGATGGAGACCGAGAGAAGGATCCTACTGGAGGTGTCTGCAGGGCTTTTATGCTGGAACCTCATATGTGGGAGCTGGGTGATTCGTCTGGAGAACAGGGATATCGTTTCTACTAGTGATGTCTGGGGTTCTAACACAGGGGTGTTGGTCACAATTTAAAGGTTCTTTTTCCTGTGCTGTGACAAGTGAAGTGACAGGGTTCTGCTTTATTCCTGAGCATCTGCAACCCTAACTTTCTCTCCCAAGGACTGTCTGTGAGTAATAACATTACTTTTCTTTCATCTAAAAGAGAGTGGTGCCCATCTGTCTACATGTCCCATTATGTGATCTACCCCTGAGGTGAAATGTCAGCCCACCATGTCTCTGGGGGTACCACCATGCTAATCCTATCCACCAACACAATCCCTCTACCCCTGATCCCACCACCCCCCCCCACACACATAATCCCTCTGTCCCTGATCCCATCCCCCCCCACCATCCCTCTGTCCCTGATCCCATCCCTCTGTCCCTGATCCCATCCCCCCCTCCCACACACACAATCCTTATGTCCCTGATCCTATTCCCATCAGCATTCCTCTGTCCCTGATCCCACCCCCCCCACCATCCCTCTGTCCCTGATCTCATCCCCCCCACCATCCCTCTGTCCCTGATCCCATCCCTGATCCCATCCCACTGTCCCTGATCCCACCCCCCCCCCCACACACACACACACACAATCCCTCTGTCCCTGATCCCATCCCCCCACCATCCCTCTGTCCTTGATCCCATCCCTCCGTCCCTGATCCCACCCCCCCCCCCCCACACACACACACACACACACACACACAAACACAATCTCTCTGTCCTTGATCTCATCCCCCCCCACCATCCCTCTGTCCCTGATCCCATCCCTCTGTCCCTGATCCCATCCCCCCCTCCCACACACACAATCCTTATGTCCCTGATCCTATTCCCATCAGCATTCCTCTGTCCCTGATCCCACCCCCCCCACCATCCCTCTGTCCCTGATCCCATCCCCCCCACCATCCCTCTGTCCCTGATCCTATCCCTCTATCCCTGATCCCCCCCACACACACAATCCCTCTGTCCCTGATCCCATCCCCCCACCATCCCTCTGTCCCTGATCTCATCCCTCCGTCCCTGATCCCTCCACACACACACACACACAATCCCTCTGTCCCTGATCCCATCCCCCCACCATGCCTCGGTCCTTGATCCCACCCCTGCATCCCTCTGTCCATGATCCCATGCCCCCCAATCCCACCAAAGCCACTGATCACACCACCACCACTACTGCCACTGATCCCTGATCTACTGTTTTAGTGTCTCCAAAATGCCTCTTATATCTTCCAGAGTGCTCCCTTACATCCTCCAAAATGCCCCCTAGTAATAGTAAGGTCAGTGGCAGAACTACCAGGGTCTCAAATGTCGCACTTGCAACTGGGCTCTGGCATTCCACCACCATGTGGGGGCCTTAAGACGGCAGGAGGAGGCCCGCTGCAGAACATGAGAAAGGGCCCGGGATGGGGTCGGGGGGGTGGGCCCTTCATGGTTTGTTGCACCGGGGCCCTGAAGGTTGTAGTTACGCCTCTGTATACGAGAATGCATTATGGGCAGTTGGCAACATGATATGTGTGATGGACAAATGGCCTGAAGCTCCAGGATGTTGTTGATCTGAAGATGAGGCTCCTCTGGCTACGGACATGGTGCCCAGGACTCCTACCCAGGCCAGCAGGCTGCCACTCCTTGTAAGAACGTTCAAAAATATGGGAAGAAAGGACTTCTCTGATTCCAAAATAGATTCCTGAACTACCAAGCCAGGGACACCTGATCCTCAGCGACAAACATTGGTCTGTCCAGGGACTGGTCTGACTTTTTTAATGACCACAGAATGTTGCTTTGTGGAGGTCTGCAGTGAAACTGGGGAACGGGACTGCCTCGAAGGACCATTAGACAAGAGTGCTTTTAGACTGGAGAGCCTGGATCTGAGATCAGAGAGTCTCTCCTGTGGTAGAAACATTCTGGCTCGAGCTGTGTTTGAACTAGACCCAGATATTCCAAATGATGACGCGGCCCCAGTGATGATTTCTGAAGGTTTTTAGACTGATTTCTAAGCTCTTTAGTTGCTGTAATGTCTGGACAGTCAAAGTCAATTTCTCTCTGCTTGCAGTGTTCGTTCAAAAGCAGATTATCTAAGCATCCCACAATGGGGATCCCCCAGAGCACAGCTGGGCTAGTACAGGGGCCAGCACCTAGAGGAACGCCTGAGGTGCAGATGCGAGGCCAAAGGGAAGGGCCACAAACTGGCAGTGCAGGGGTCTAAAACCAAAAGTATAGGAAATGCTGATGCACTGAAATGGTGGAAACATATAGGTAAGTGTCCTTGATGTCCACCAAAGCTAGAAAGTCTCTCTGGTGAAGGGAGGAGGTGACAGAGTGAAGATATTCTGAGCTTTGAGATCAAAGATGAGACAGATGTCCCCTTTGGTTTTGGGAAGAGTGAACAGGTTGGAACAAAAACGTTGAAACCTTCACTGCAGTCGGGCAATGACTCCGTGGTCCAGGAGACCTGGGATGGTTTGATGGAGATCTGCTAATCTGTGCCACAGGGAGGTTAGAGGTAAGAAACCATAGAGGGGCAGGAAGTGAAAATGTAGCTTGTAGCCTTTGGAGACCACTTCTTACACATGACTATGTGAAATTCAAGCCATCCAAGTGTCTGCAAAGGTCAGCAAACATTGGAAATTGGAGGTGCACCTTTATGCTGAGAAAGGTTTGTCTGAGGAGGTGTCAGACTTTGAGCTCCAGACCTTCCAGGGGGACTGTAAGAAAATCTTGAGGACATTTGGATGTGAATGGTGTGAGAGTGGCAAAATGAGGACAATTCTTCAGCGACAGCGAGAGAGAAGAGGAAGAGAGATGCCGCTCTAGGAAGGGTGGCTGGAAATGTAGCTCTCTTCAGAGTAGGAACAGCAAATGCTGGCTAAGCATAGGTAATTGGATGAGGGGAAGATTCTGGACAGCCACACTCAAAATCAAATGCCTTTATTAAAAAAAGGAGGTAATAATCCAAAAAGTACAAGCCACAGCAACAAACAACGGATCACAGGACTGACGCGTTTCACACTTTCAAAAGTGCTTATTCATACTCTAATGGAAATTTTTAAGTTCTGTATATAATTGTGTTCTATTTTGTATGTATTGCACTCTGCCCTCACTGTACACACAGCACTAATAAGGTTTTCAGTGCATGTTTACATTCTTTGAGTCCTGATTACAATTGTACGTTTATGGTAACAAGGGGCGTTACATAGGCAGGCCAATTCTAATCAGGACTTGAAAAAATGTAAACATGTACTGAAAACCTTATTAGTGCTGTGTGTACAGTGAGGGCGGTGTGCAATACATACAAAATAGAATACAAATTATATACAGAACTTACACATTTCCATTACAGTCTAGGGTACTTTTTGATTCAATTACTTTAATTGTAAGAGATATATATATATATATTTGAAAAGTAGTTTAGCCATGTTGAAGTCATATTTGTCTTTTGTACGTTTTCCATTTTATGTAGAATTGTCTGTGTTTACATATGCTGATAAGTCAGCATGCTCACAGTTCAGCTAGAAGGCCATTCTGGTCATAGGAGTGTACAGCCAGTACTCTGTAAATATGTCTTATCAATCATTTGTTTTTCACAATGAAAAGTCATTTTGTAATGAAAAAGTTGCTCAGCTATTATTTTCTCCACAATGGAGTTTTTTTTGCCTCTTTGGCCAGGACTACCTTCACCTAAGTGTGTGGAGGTTCCAGGTTAAAGGTGATAGCAGGTGTGGTTAGTGATCAAAATGTTGATCATAAGAGGGGAGACTGTAATGGAAATGTGTAAGTTCTGTATATATGGCACTAATAATGTTTTCATTACATGTTTACATTCTTTCGAGTCCTGATTAGAATTGGCCTGCCTATGTAACGCCCCTTGTTACCATTTGTGGTAGGAGTACATTTGTACCCATTACCATTTTTCACAGGGGAGGAGGCCGGGATCTGGGGGTCCCCTTGTTAAAGGGGGCTTCCAGATTCCGATAAGCCCCCCGCCCGCATACCCCCACAACCACCGGGCAAGGGTTGTGGGGATGAGGCCCTTGTCCCCATCAACATGGGGACAAGTTGCTTTGGGGGGCTACCCCAAAGCACCCTTCCCATGTTGAGGGCATGTGGCCTGGTACGGTTCAGGAGGGGGGGGGCGCTCTCTCATCCCCCCCTCTTTTACTGTGGCCTGCCAGGTTGCATGCTCGGATAAGGGTCTGGTATGGATTTTTGGGGGGACCCCCATGCCATTTTTTTTAAATTTTGGTGCAGGGTTCCCCTTAATATCCATACCAGACCTGAAGGGCCTGGTATGGAATTTGGGGGGACCCCCACGCAATTTTTTTTTAAATTTTAGTTCGGGGTTCCCCTTAATATTCATACCAGACCCAAAGGGCCTGGTAATGAACTGGGGGAATCCCATGCCATTTTTTTCAATTATTTCTTTTATCTGTATTGTCGGGACCGACAATTCATAACAGCCGCGAGTAGTTTTAAATGACTATTTTTCCTTTGAAATGTCATTTTGCTGTCAGACTGTTCTAAACACGGGAAGCATACTATAGACACCCCCCAGGTACGAAATTTAAAGGGATATTACACTTTTATTGTTTCACTTTAAGCATTATTAAAATCACTGCTCCCGAAAAAACGGTTGTTTTTAAAACTTTTTTTTGCATTGATCCATGTCCCCTGGGACAGGACCCAGGTCCCCAAACACTTTTTAGGACAATCACTTGCATATAAGCCTTTAAAATTAGCACTTTTGATTTCTCCCATAGACTTTTAAAGGGTGTTCCGGGGCTTTCGAATTTGCCGCGAACACCCCAAATTGTTTGCTATTCGGCGAACAGGTGAACACCCGATGTTCGAGTCGAACTTACGTTCAACTCGAACATCGGGCTCATCCCTAGTAGTAACAAGAAATATAAAGCTAAATTTAAAAAAATGTTTTTTTTTTTACTATTATTATTATATTTTTTTTTACAGTATAATCCACCTGGATGCTGTGGTAGTGTGGTACCCCACCAGCGGAAGGACGCAGGATTCTCAACCAGGCAGGTTGAAGGGCTCCCATGTATTTGCTTATTTGGGAGGAAACTGGCTTTTCAATTTCCTCATTATTTACTAAAGTCCACTTTAGGATCCTGATCCATGGTCTTTCTTAGAGATCCGGGTGGGATGAAATCCCCAGTCCTGGGTCCGGATTTTGAGACTCACCGGAACACTGATTGGTCAGGTGTGTGCTGGACTATTTGTAGACACCTGACCATGGTTCTGGGCTCCACCCTCCCGAGGTGTCCAGACTTGCAAGGGAGAACCCAGAGAGTGCAGGCTGCACTGTGAAAGCCAGGGACCCGAGTCTAAGGTCACTGACAGGAGTAAGGAGGGCTCCATGTGGGTCCTGCTGCTAAAGAGAGCCAGGCTGCTCGGTATTTTGTTTCCAATGTTGCATGTGTAAGCCGGGAGGCTGAATGTCATTTAAAGTGGTGTTCAAGCCGTTTTATTTTTTTTCAAAAGTCAGCAACTACAAACACTGTAGCTGCTGACTTTTAATAAGAGCACTTACCTGTCCAGCGAGCCCGTGATGTCGGCCCCCCCGAGGCCGATCCGTCCATCGGATCGGGTGCTGGCGCCGCCATCCTAAGGGAAACAGGCAGTGGAGCCTTGTGGCTTCACTGCCCGTTTCCTACTGCGCATGCGCGAGTAGCGCGGAGCTTTGTGAATGGCCGGCTGTCTTCTGTGACAAACACATCTCCCAGAAGACAACGGGGCAGCTCACCGAAGAGGAGGAAGTAACCGAACAGCACCGTGGAATAGGAAGAGGCAGATTAGGAAGACTGCCTAGCAACAGGCCTCTCTGGGAAGTAAAAAAAATTTTTTTTTCAAATTTTTTTTATAGATTTTAAGAATGTTAATGTAATTTTTTTTTTTAGGGTGGACCTCCATTTTAATGCTGATGCTGACGGTGAAAACCCCCTGCGAGGGAAACTCTGTTCTTTTGTTTGATCTTCTTTAATAAAAGCCCTGAAAAAGAAGCATTTGTGTGGACTGGTCTCGCTAGCGATGCTACACTTGGGCTAAATAACCCCCAACTTTACAATGCACAAAATAGTTGTGATGATATATGTCCGGTTTTTCTAACACATGTCACAGTTGCAAAATTGTGCTTAGGCATTAACATTTGTTTTACCCTTAGGGGGGAAGCGATTAAAAGAATATAATTGTATTTGTACATGGTTAAAAGTAATTACAATGGGATATCCTAAAATATGTGGGTCCAGTATGATATATTCACCATACAATATACATTAATCCTTATAAAACTGTATATTAATAATCATGGGTTCAAAACAAATTCTCATACAATATCCAGGTGAACACACTGACACGTTTCGATCAAAAGAGTCTAGATCTTCTTCAGGGGGCAATGCCGGATATAATCCATATAAATATTGAATGGACATGACTGGAACCATTAAAAGAACAGACGCTCCTTCCGGACCACAGAGCGCCAAAGCGGACCAGAATACCCAACAAGGAACCCTCAAGGAGTCCTGCGGACCCAAGATGCTAAAAGGGAAGAACAAAAAGTGCCACCACCCCCATGCAAAAAATACAGAAGACGGGCACAGTGAGGGCATCAGGTAGTCAAACCTCCATGTTGAAAGGTTTTAATTATCTTGGAAATCCCCAATACACTTCTCCAAACGTGTCTGTATGTGCCCAGAAGGTGTGGATCCCATGGAGAGAGATGGTCTTATTATTTATGAGGATTATAATATCCGGTCATGTCCTCTGAAGCTTGGAGGTGAGTCTGTCGGATGTAAAGGTTGAAGAGACTCGAGATCAGGGTCTCAGCAGCTGGTGTCTCAGGCTGGGGTCACACATGTGAGGTGCGAATTGAAGCTCCGTTTTCACAGCTAATTGGCAAAGTAGTTGTTCAGCATTTCACGTCAGTTTTTGATCCGGATCAGGTCAGGATTTTATCCTGTTCACAACGGAATGCATCTGCGAATCTGTCAGATAAGGGTACTCACCGAGGCCGAGATGCTGAGAGCGGTAACCTCTTGCGTCTAAGCGCATTCCACTCCTAGAGATGGTACAGGGGGTAAAGGGCACAAAGAGGCACGAGTCACCAGCAGGCTTGGCAGGTCTTGCGTGAAGGTCACCGGCAGAGAGAGAGCTGTGCAGGACTGGAAGATGCTGAAGCTCAGGAAGGAGGATAAACAGCTGATCCAACAACAGGCCGGGGGTCAAACACCGTTGACTAGTAAGAGTCTCTAGATAGGCAAAACAGTCTAATGCAAGGACTGTTAGCAGGTCTGTCAGCAGGCTGATGACTAGTACTGAAGATTGATAGCAAAAAGTCCGTAGGCAGGCCGAGGGTCAAACACAGGTGACTGGAAGCAAAGTCTGTGAGCAAGCCAGGGGTCGAGCACTGAAGACAATAGCAAAGTCCAGGAGCAGGCTGAGGGTCAATCACTGGAGATAGGAAGCAATATCCGTAGACAGGCCGAGGGTCAAACACAGTAATCAAGTGGAGAAGTCCGGGAGGCAAGCCGAGGGTCAGATGCAGGAAGAGATCAGAGCAGGTCAAGGTCAATCCGGGTCACAACAGGTAATCAAGAATCAGGATACAAAGCAGGAAACACACGGGGAGCTGAAAGACAAACCAGCAACCTGGTCATGGCACAGAGTGGCTTTTATAGGCCAGTGGGAGGCTCATGTTGTGCGCTATTGCGTACGCACGTTCGCCATTACGCTGAATCACGCACACGCATTAGCCGTTTCGCTGAATTGCACAAAAACATTGGCCGCTCAGCCGAATTGGCCACGCGCATTAGCCGTTTCGCTGTATTGTGCCCAGGGATGTGCCGGAGTGCCGCTCTACCGCCCATGTGTGAAGGAAGGCAGCAATATTGGCGAGACTGGTACTTGCCTCTTTCCTGACAGAATCAGATGCGTTCCCATAGAAGATAATGTGCTGGCAATTCGCACTGCAATGCCTAGAAAACGCACATGTTTTTTGTGCAATGCGGAGTGCGAATGCAACGCACATATGTAAGCTAACCCTTTATTCAAAAACAACGTATTTTAAAATGTCATGTGAATTGGATGCAGTGTAAGCCGCATCCAATTTGCATAGGTGTGAACCCGGCCTTAGAGGCAGCCAAGGTCCCGGGCAGACCAGATCCAGAATCTACAGAGGAAGACGTGGGAGGGAGACCGTGGTCAGCAAATAACTGGATGGTTTATTCTCCAAAGTCTTACATGGCTGTAGTGAAGGAGGAGCCCAAACCCAGCACAACTAGAAGACTCCAAAGATGGGACAGTCTAAGGCTGGCCATACATTATGCAATTTTCTTTTCTTCAATCACAGGATGCAGGAAAGAAATTTGCTAAATTCAACAACACAGTCGGTGTGTATGGGGAAATCCCTCATGCGGAGCCGTTGTCTTCTGACAGCGGGAGTTTTCCCAGCCATCATTATACACTGATCAGCTGCCGCCAGCTTGCTTCCGCTGTCATTATACACAGTGGAAGGTGATCAGCGGGTGCCGGTTACTCAATGTCTTCCGGGCACCTGCTGATCATCGGGCAGAGAGACAGAACTCAGATCTGCCTATTGCGTATACAGTATATACACGATCTGACAGTTCCGGGTAGGGGGAACGCATGCGTGCCGCCAGTGGCTCGCTTACGCTGTCATTACACACAGCGGGAGCCTATCAGCGGGTGCACGGTACTCAAAGTCTGCCGGCTCCCACCAATCGTCGGGCAGAGAGACAGAACTGAGATCTGTAAACAAGGGGAAGGGATGTGTCCCTGCAAAATCCATGTCTTCCTCTAGTAAAAGGACCTCCCACAGTACACAAACACTGGCTAGGCACACATTTAACCCTTTGATTGCCCCTAGATGTTTATTTTTAGCACCGATCGCTGAATTAGTGTCACTGGTCCCCAAAAAGTGTCAGTGTCCAATTGTCCCCCCGCAATGTCGCAGTCCAGCTATAAACTGCTGATCACCACCATTACTAGTAAAAAACAAAAATAAAGGTAAAAAAATAAATTAAAAAATGCCATAAATCTATCCCGTAGTTTGTAGACGCGATAACTTTTGTGCAAACCAATCAATATACACTTATTGGATTTTTTTTTACCAAAAGCATGTAGCAGAATACATATTGGCCTAAATTTATGAAGACATTAGATATATTTATATATATATATATATATATATATATATATATATATATATATATATATATATATATATATATATATATATATATATATATATATATATATATATATATATATATATATATATATATATATATATATACACAGTATATATATAATTTTTTTAAATCTTTTTATTGGAAATGTTTTATAGCAGAAAAAAAAACAAAAAACCGCAGAGGTGATCAAATCCCACCAAAAGAAAGCTCTATTTGTGGGGAAAAAAATGACCTAAATTTGATTTGGGTACAGCGTTGCGGGACTGCGCAATTGTCAGTTAAAGTAACGCTGTGCCGTATCGCAAAAAATGGTCTGTTCATGAAGGGGGGTAAATCTTCTGGAGGGCAACATGACTCCAGGCTGCAGACATTGGCACCGGCATAGGGCCACACTGCAATCAGCACTAAGACGTTAAGCTGGCCAAAGATGGATGGAATTTCAAATGAAAATTCTTAGGAAAATGATTTAAAATGTGAAATATTCCATTTGCTTTTAACATTTGATTTTGGAATGAACGGACTTTACCGAACAAAAACCACATTCACTGTCATGCCGCGTACACACGAGCGGAATGTCCAACAGAAAAAGTCTGACAGAATCTTTTCATCATCTATTCCGATCGTGTGTGTGGGCCTTATTGGACTTTTTTTTTCGAAAATTCTGACGGACCTAGAAATAGAACATGCCCTAAATATTTCCGACGGAACCAATTCCTATCGGGAAAACCGATCGTCTGTACGCTGTTCCGACGGACCAAAAACGACGCATGCTCTGAAGCAAGAACGAGGCGGAAGCTATTGGCTACTGGCTATTGAACTTCCTTTTTCTAGTCCCGTCACTACGTGTTGTACGTCACCGCGTTCTGGACGGTTGGACGGTCGCAAAACCAGTCGTGTGTACGCGGCATTAGCAAACCGTTCTCTGAAGAGAAATTTTCCATCCTCCTCCTTCCAATTTTCTTGTCGCTGCGATTGAAAACAAGCGTTGATTTGACCCGCTAATGATTAGAAAACTGAACAAACGTTCTTAGAACTTCCTTTTTGATAAGAAGGTTTGTTTGAAATTCTACCCATCTATGGCGGGCTTTAGTAGAGTGCGATTTGGGGGTACCTGATACACAGGGACTGCCCCTCCCCCATGTCTAGAATCAGGCATGTCACAACCATGTGAGGCTCAGAGTAAGAGGTAAGTACTCAGGAAACCTGAACAGCTGGTATCAGGTGAGGGTCAGATGGCCAGAGGTGGCACTGTAGGTGGGTAGCAGGAATGCATTGAAGATGGAGGCTCCATGTAACTCTTTGTAGGGAGAAGCTTCCTCAATGCTGTATGGTGGGAAGGGGGGCAGTGGACGGTGTCAGTAGAGCAGTGGACGGTGTCAGTAGAGCAGTGGACGGTGTCAGTAGAGCAGTGGACGGTGTCAGTAGAGCAGTGGACAGTGTCAGTAGAGCAGTGGACGGTGTCAGTAGAGCAGTGGACGGTGTCAGTAGAGCAGTGGATGGTGTCAGTAGAGCAGTGGACGGTTACAGTAGAGCAGAGGACGGTGTCAGTAGAGCAGAGGACGGTGTCAGTAGGGCAGTGGACGGTGTCAGTAGAGCAGTGGATGGTGTCAGTAGAGCAGTGGACGGTGTCAGTAGAGCAGTGGACGGTGTCAGTAGAGCAGTGGACGATGTCAGTAGAGGAGTGGACGGTGTCAGTAGAGCAGTGGACGGTGTCAGTAGAGCAGTGGACGGTGTCAGTAGAGCAGTGGACGGTGTCAGTAGAGCAGTGGACGGTGTCAGTAGAGCAGAGGACGGTGTCAGTAGAGCAGTGGACGGTGTCAGTAGAGCAGAGGACGGTGTCAGTAGAGCAGTGGACGGTGTCAGTAGAGCAGAGGACGGTGTCAGTAGGGCAGTGGACGGTGTCAGTAGAGCAGTGGACGGTGTCAGTAGAGCAGAGGACGGTGTCAGTAGAGCAGTGGACGGTGTCAGTAGAGCAGTGGATGGTGTCAGTAGAGCAGTGGATGGTGTCAGTAGAACAGAGGACGGTGTCAAAAGGGCAGTGGAGGGCAGTGGACGGTGTCAGTAGGGCAGTGGACGGTGTCAGTAGAGCAGTGGACGGTGTCAGTAGGGCAGTGGACGGTGTCAGTAGAGCAGTGGATGGTGTCAGTAGAGCAGAGGACGGTGTCAGTAGAGCAGTGGACGGTGTCAGTAGAGCAGTGGATGGTGTCAGTAGGGCAGTGGATGGTGTCAGTAGAGCAGTGTGCGGTGTCAGTAGGGCAGTGGACGGTGTCAGTAGGGCAGTGGACGGTGTCAGTAGGGCAGTGGACGGTGTCAGTAGAGCAGTGGACGGTGTCAGTAGAGCAGTGGACGGTGTCAGTAGAGCAGTGGATGGTGTCAGTAGGGCAGTGGATGGTGTCAGTAGAGCAGTGTGCGGTGTCAGTAGAGCAGTGGACGGTGTCAGTAGGGCAGTGGACGGTGTCAGTAGGGCAGTGGACGGTGTCAGTAGAGCAGTGGACGGTGTCAGTAGGGCAGTGGACGGTGTCAGTAGGGCAGTGGACGGTGTCAGTAGAGCAGTGGACGGTGTCAGTAGGGCAGTGGATGGTGTCAGTAGGGCAGTGGATGGAGTTAGTAGTTTTTTATTTTTATGTATTTTTTTACAATTTAATTTGTTTTTCAATTCTTCCAAAATGCTTTTGGGGGGAGGAGGTAGGGGCGATGGAAAGTGTCGGTAGGGGGAGTGTCAGTAGTTTTTTAATTTACATTATTTCTTTACAGTTTTCTTATTATTTTTTACAATTACATTTTGCTTTTTTTTTTTTATCAGCCCTGTTGGTGAGATATCAGGGGTCTAAACTCCCCTTTTAGACAGAGAAAAGGGACTGAGGACACAGATTCCCCACCCCCTTTCTCAGCAGCCCCCGCATTGAAGATGAATGAACAGGACACAGAGGCTCTTGTTCATTCATAAACTGAAGCAGAGTACACACAGGGGGCCGGAGGAGAACATGGAGAGGGGGGTGGAGGAGGAGGACATGGGGGGGGTGGAGGAGGAGGACATGGGGGGGCGGAGGAGGAGGAAACGGGGCCGGAGAAGGAGGACACAGGGGGCTGGAGGAGGGCATGGGGGCCAGAGGAGGAGGACACAGGTGCCGAATGAGGAGGACACAGGGGGCTGGAGGAGGACATGGAGGCTGGAGGAGGAGGACATGGAGGGGGGGGTCGAAGGAGGACACGGAGGCTGGAGGACATGGCGGCCGGAAGAGGACACGGAGAGAGGTTGAAGAAGGAGCACACAGGGGGCTGGAGAAGGAGGATGACACGGGGGCAGGAGGAGGACACAGAGGGAGGGGGGTCAGAAGAGGAGCACACAGGGGGCCGAAGGAGGACACAGGGGGCCGGAGGAGGAGGACACGGGGGTCAGAGAAAGACGTAGGGGCCGGAAAAGGAAGAGGACACGGAGGGAGGTCGGGGGAGGAGCACACAAGGGGCTGGAAGAGGACACGGGGGTCAGAGGAGGAGGGGGACAAAGGGCCAGAGGAGGAGGACGCAGAGGCCAGAGGAAAAGGAGGACATGAAGGGAGGTCGGAGGAGGAGCACACAGGGAGCCGAAGGAGGACACGGAGCCAGAGGAGGAGGAGGACACCTGGTCGAGGAGGACACAGGGGCATGAGGATGAAGAGGACGTGGAGGGAGGTCTAGGGAGAAGCACAGGGGGGGCCCGAGGAGGACACGGGGGGGCCAGAGGAGGAGGAGGACAACAAGGGGGCAGAGGAGGAGGAGGACAACAAGGGGGGCAGAGGAGGAGGAGCACACAGGGGGCCCGAGGAGCACACAGGGGCCAGAGGATGAGGAGGACACGGGGCCAGAGGAGGACACGGAGTGGGGCCGGAGGAGGACACAGGGTCCAGAGGAGGAGGAGGAAGATGACACAGACGGGGGGTCGGAGGAGGAGCACACAAGGGGCCAGAGGAGGACACGGTGGCTGGAGGAGGAGGAGAAGGTCACAGGGGCTGGAGGAAGAGGGCACAGGGGGACAGTCAGAGATGATCGGTGCAGCGGGAGGGACAGCTGTGAACACCGATCTCCCTGTATAGCTTTTTAGCTGACAGCCGTGGGAGGGAGAGGAGGAGAAGCGGCTGTCAGCTGCTTCACTGAAGACTATACAGCAGTGGTTCTCAACTCCTGTCCTCGGGACCCACTAACAGGCCAGGTTTGCAAGATAACTGAAATATATCACAGGTGATATCATTTGCTGCTTAGTGATTGCAGTATTCTAGTCTGCATCTCCACCAAGGTCATACTTAAAATCTGGTCTGTTAGTATGTCTTGAGGACAGGAGTTGAGAACCACTGCTATACAGGGAGATCAGTGCTTGCAGCTGTCCCTCCAGCCGCACCGATCATCCCCCACTATCAACCAGGAGATCATCATCCATGTGCACAGTGTGGGTCACAGCGGGCCCCCCCCCCTCAGGGTCCATGTGTAGTGAACACCCTGTACACATGGATGACACGCCACTTAAAATGGGGGATGTGTCTGCTTGAGGTAACTTCTGCTTCTTGGCCTGGCCCACCCACAAAGTGAGTCTTCAAAGACAAGGAAGCGCTGAGGCAATGTCAGCAGGTCTCTGGACCTGGAAAGCACTCCACTGATAAATTTTTACCAGAAGGTCACTTCTATTGCTGTAGTCCGTTTCTTACAAGTTGGGTTGTTAGATGGGATTTTGGACTGCCCAGGTGGAGAAGGGTTAATGCAGGCAATGCTGCTGTTTTCCTGGGCTCCACCCTGTGGTATAAAAAGAATAGTTGCGCTATGTGAAGAATTCATAAAACGACCAAAAACATGTGAAGGAAAAATAAAATAAGTCCAAGATAAAAACAATATATAAAGTCCCCAAAAGTGTTCAGAGTGTATCCAATCCAGAGTGTAGCTGTGTGTTATTGGAAATACACAGTTATGTGTGTGTGAAAAAGTTCATGAACAAAAAAAAAAAAAATACAAAATGAAACAATGATGTATTCAAAATGTATCCAGTCCAGTGTGCTCAACAACGGAGTCCACACAAGCTGCTGTAACTAAATGTGATCCGTGAACCCCCCACCTAAGTAAATCTAGCAGCTTACCAGAAACGCCGACCCCAAATTATAGGAGCAAATAGAGACCTCCAGTAGTGTGATATCGTTGAAAATGTAAGACAAAAAAAGTATTTACAAATTGAATCTCTTGATAGCATGCAATAAATCCAAACGCATACATCGCTGGTGCCGGCTCCAGCTAGGCGAGGATAACGTCAGCACATGCTCCACCTTACCCCGACGTACGTTTCGTCTGAACAGACGTTGTCAAGGGGATTATCATATTGTGCTAATCTTTTAACCAATACATTTTAAACAATATCACACTATTGGAGGTCTCTCTCTCCTTGATTGAGCTATATAGTCCCACAGAATGAGAATTCCATAGGTCCAGTCTGATGTGGAATACCGTTGACACCCTCCGATCGGATGATCCATTGTTACAGTACCGTGCCATGCCAAACCTCCTATAATTTGAGGTTGGCGTTTAATTTACCTAGGTGGTGGGTTCACAGATCACATTTAGTTACAGCAGCTCGTGTGGACTCCATTGTTGAGTACACTGGACTGGATACATTTTGAATTCATCTATGAATTGATACACTATATTACCAAAAGTATTGGGACGCCTGCCTTTACACGCACATGAACTTTAATGACATCCCAGTCTTAGTCCGTAGGGTTCAATATTGAGTTGGCTCCGCCCTTTGCAGCTATAACAACTTCAACTCCTCTAGGAAGGCCGTCCACAAGGTTTAGGAGGGTGTCTATGGGAAGGTTTCACCATTCTTCCAGAAGAGCATTTGTGAGGCCAGGCACTGATGTTGGATGAGAAGGCCTGGCTCGCATTCTCCGCTCAAATTCATCCCAAAGGTGTTCTATTGGGTTGAGATCAGGACAAGTTCCTCCACTCCAAACTCGCTTATCCATGTCTTTATGGACCTTGCTCTGTACACTGGTGAGCAGTCATGTTGGAACAGGAAGGGGCCGTCCCCAAACTGTTTCCACAAAGTTGGGAGCATGAAATTTTCCAAAAATGTCTTGGTATGCTGATGCCTTAAGAGTTCCCTTCACAAGAACTAAGGGGCCAAGCCCAACCCCTGAAAAACAACCCCACACCATAATCCCCCCTCCACCAAATGAGTTGGACCAGTGCACAAAGTAAGATCCATAAAGACATGGATGAGTGAGTTTGGGGTGGAAGAACTTGACTGGCCTGTACAGAAGTAAAGTAAAGAACACCTTTGGGATGAATTAGAGTGTAGACTGCGAGCCAGGCCTTCTCGTCCAACATCAGTACCTGAACTCACAAATGCTCTTCTGAAAAAATGGTCAAACATTCCCATAGACACCCTCCTAAACCTTGTGGACGGCCTTCCCAGAAGAGTTGAAGCTGTTATAGCTGCAAAGGGAGGAGCCAACTCAATATTGAACCCTAGGGACTAAGACTGGGATGCCAGCATTGGCGTCTGGTGGGGCTTTTTTTGGGGGAGCGGCAAATATCCCCCCGGGCCACTGCAGCACTAACACACTCCCCCACCACCACCCGCTGACCTTACCTTGGATGTGGTCGGTGAGAGTGTGGCGGGCTAGGGAAAAGCTAGGGGAAAGCTGCTCCGGTGTACCTCTCCTGGAGCAGCTTCCGCGGTGTCTCCTCTCTCCTTCTGGCGCTAGGCATTCAATAGGATCGCCAGAAGTTTTGGCCAGGTTTAATACCTGCTTCCCGATTGGCCAGGAGGAGGATCAGTGTTGCTTCATTCGCTGTTGCAACACACCTGGGTGGGCTCCAGATGCAATGCTCCGAGTCCACCCTATTTTAAAGCCTATTAGAGCCTATGGTTCTATTCAGTGCTTCAAAAAAAAACCCCCGCCGCTGTAAATCATATGCCCATTGACCCGAAAGGGGCCGGACACATGAATAGGGGGTGGCTGTGGCTGCTGTGGATAGATTCATGCTAGGCATGAATCTACCCATTATGCATGTAGGGGGTGGCAAGGATAGGGGGGTGAGTGATGCCCCTAATGGATGGGCCGCCAGTGGATGCCATTTAAGTTTGTTTGCGTGTAAAGGTAGGCGTCCCAATACTTTTGGTAATATGCTTTGTATACATTTGTTTCATTTTGTATTTATTTATTTTTGTTCAGGAACTTTTTCACACACATAACTGTATTTCCACACAGGAACACTTTTAATTGGATACACTCTGAATACATCTGAGAACTTGATACATTGTTTTATCTTGGACTTATTTTCTTTTTCCTTCACATGTTTTTGGTCATTTGGGAATTCTTCACATAACTATTCTGTAGACAATTTTCACCTAGCATTTAGTATTTAGCATTTAGTATTTATAACTTTTGAGTGCAGCTGTATGACATATTATTGATGATGTTATCCTAAGCACCGAGCGAAGGTTATTCACATTGGTATAAAAAGGCGGTTTGGAAACAGCCAAAGCCATTAGGACCACATGGGAAGAGGCTGAAGGGTCCACACGGGAGGATGTAACCAGTAGCAACCCGTCAACACTACCACAAGGAATCCTACCAATAATGGACTCTTCCAGATATGGACTTCCACCTGTGGAGGTATGCCTGGGCAGCCTAGGGGTGCTAGTTAGGGACTTGTGTACTAATTGATCAATGCAAAAGTTACCAGTAAAGTTAACCATTTCCTAGCTTGGTCAAGTTATTCAAATGGGGTGCATGGCGGTAATGACGTATCAGCAGAACCGGGCCTGTAATGCACACATGGGGTGAAGCGGAGAACATACTGTTGCTAAGGGCAACAAGCGCACAAGGGAATGACAGGACAGCCAGACAGCAGGAGAGTGGTACCAGCAGGGATGACGGGTCTCATGCATAGCGAGGGAAGCAGGTTGCTGCCCCCCTCCTGAGCAGTTGGTGCCCCAATAACCATCACAGAACCCACGTGGCGGAGACCCTAGGGACCTACCCACAGGTACAGAAGGAATTTATCAAGTCATGCAAGTAGGTCCTCCCAGGTACATGTAGAACCACAGGCTATCACTGGGAGGGAGGTGATAGGGTAGCTGACTGGTGGAATGGGACATTACTCTGTGGTGCCCCCTTCAAAAGGTCACATTCCAAATAGGTGTATGTATCACGGGCCGGTGCGGCATGCACAGTAAAGCTGCAGGTTATGGTACAAATGCAACTAGGGCTCGCTTCTAACTCAGGGTGCCGCCTTAATGTTGCAGTCACATGAATGCATTAGAGAGCTTGTACCCCAAAGAGATGGGAGTCTACTGGGGTCCAGACGTGGCACCACAAATGCCAGGCTGAGGACTGCCACGCCGTATAGCTGCGATAAGAGAGACCAGCACATGAAGCGATGTGGGGAAGAGACTTAAAGTAAAAATCATTGAACGTAGTAT
Organism: Lithobates clamitans; assembly: GCA_037952925.1. Lineage (NCBI taxonomy): Eukaryota > Metazoa > Chordata > Amphibia > Anura > Ranidae > Lithobates > Lithobates clamitans. The sequence continues at coordinate 138,278 of JBBGZY010000934.1, read as the reverse complement.
GAAAAATGGTGCTGAAAAAATAAGTTGGAGTTTTACACAGCAGAAGAAAACAGATCCGTCCTCCTGGGACACTAACAAAAAAATGGAGACAACCTGGTCGGCGGGGTTATATCGGGGGCTGGAATAATGTTTTTTGGTTTGTCAGTGTCCAATCCTCCTGAAGGTGGCAGGACAACCCGACTGTTCAACACTTCCTGTGTCCCTCGATGGACAAGAAAGAAATCCACTTTTCGGTATGTTTGGGATCATTTCTCTTGTATTCGGGTTCCTCACTCTTTGATTGCCACCTGGACATCCTGCCAAGGGGGTGCCAGCCTGCTGGGTGTGGTCTGTCTGCGGGCCGCCTATCAGATTGTCAGCCTAACAATCTACTGATAGAGCCCCCACCGCAGGCTGGAAACACTGCTGCTAACTTCAGGTCAGTATCAGGGATTAGACCGGGGGTTAGGTTGGTATTGGGGATTAGGTCGGGGGTTAGGTTAGTATTGGGGATTAGGTCGGGGGTTAGGTTAGTATTGGGGATTAGGTCGGGGGTTAGGTTAGTATTGGGGATTAGGTCGGGGGTTAGGTTAGTATTGGGGATTAGGTCGGGGGTTAGGTTAGTATTGGGGATTAGGTTGGGGGTTAGGTTAGTATCGGGGATTAGGTCGGGGGTTAGGTTAGTATTGGGGATTAGGTTGGGGGGTTAGGTTAGTATCAGGGATTAGGTCGGGGGTTAGGTTAGTATTGGGGATTAGGTCGGGGGTTAGGTTAGTATTGGGGGATTAGGTCGGGGGTTAGGTTAGTATTGGGGGATTAGGTTGGGGGTTAGGTTAGTATTGGGGATTAGGTCGGGGGTTAGGTTAGTATTGGGGATTAGGTTGGGGATTAGGTTAGGATCGGGGATTAGGTCGGGGGTTAGGTTAGTATTGGGGATTAGGTCGGGGATTAGGTTGGTATTGGGGATTAGGTCAGGGGTTAGGTTAGTATCGGGGATTAGGTCGGGGGTTAGGTTAGTATCTGGGATTAGGTCGGGGATTAGGTTGGTATTGGGGATTAGGTCAGGGGTTAGGTTAGTATTGGGGATTAGGTCGGGGGTTAGGTTAGTATCGGGGATTAGGTCGGGGGTTAGGTTAGTATCGGGGATTAGGTTAGTACCGGGGATTAGGTTGGGGATTAGGTTAGTATTGGGGATTAGGTCGGGGGTTAGGTTAGTATCGGGGATTAGGTCAGAGTTTAGGTTAGTATCAGGGATTAGACCGGGGGTTAGGTTAGTATTGGGGATTAGGTCGGGGGTTAGGTTAGTATTGGGGATTAGGTTGGGGATTAGGTTAGGATCGGGGATTAGGTCGGGGGTTAGGTTAGTATTGGGGATTAGGTCGGGGATTAGGTTAGTATCGGGGATTAGGTCGGGGGTTAGGTTAGTATTGGGGATTAGGTCGGGGGTTCGGTTAGTATCGGGGATTAGGTCGGGGGTTAGGTTGGGGGTTCGGTTAGTATCGGGGATTAGGTCGGGGGTTAGGTTAGTATTGGGGATTAGGTTGGGGGTTAGGTTAGTATTGGGGATTAGGTTAGTATTGGGGATTAGGTCGGGGATTAGGTTAGTATCATGGATTAGGTCAGAGGTTCGGTTAGTATCAGGGATTAGACCGGGGATTAGGTCGGGGGTTAGGTTAGTATTGGGGATTAGGTTGGGGATTAGGTTAGTATTGGGGATTAGGTCGGGGATTAGGTTAGTATCATGGATTAGGTCAGAGGTTCGGTTAGTATCAGGGATTAGGTTGGGGGTTAGGTTGGTATCGGGAATTAGGTCGGGGATTAGGTAAGTATCGGGGATTAGGTTAGTATTGGGGATTAGGTCGGGGGTTAGGTTAGTATCGGGGATTAGGTTAGTATTGGGGATAAGGTCAGGGGTTAGGTTGGTATCGGGGATTAGGTCAGGGGTTAGGTTAGGATCGGGGATTAGGTTGGGGGTTAGGTTGGTATCGGGGATTAGGTCAGGGGTTAGGTTAGGATCGGGGATTAGGTTGGGGGTTAGGTTGGTATTGGCGATTAGGTTGGGGGTTAGGTTGGGGGTTAGGTTAGGATCGGGGATTAGGTTGGGGGTTAGGTTGGTATTGGGGATTAGGTCGGGGGTTAGGTTAGTATTGGGGATTAGGTCGGGGGTTAGGTTAGTATTGGGGATTAGGTCGGGGGTTAGGTTAGTATTGGGGATTAGGTCGGGGGTTAGGTTAGTATTGGGGATTAGGTCGGGGGTTAGGTTAGTATTGGGGATTAGGTTGGGGGTTAGGTTAGTATCGGGGATTAGGTCGGGGGTTAGGTTAGTATTGGGGATTAGGTTGGGGGGTTAGGTTAGTATCAGGGATTAGGTCGGGGGTTAGGTTAGTATTGGGGATTAGGTCGGGGGTTAGGTTAGTATTGGGGGATTAGGTCGGGGGTTAGGTTAGTATTGGGGGATTAGGTTGGGGGTTAGGTTAGTATCAGGGATTAGGTCGGGGGTTAGGTTAGTATTGGGGATTAGGTTGGGGATTAGGTTAGGATCGGGGATTAGGTCGGGGGTTAGGTTAGTATTGGGGATTAGGTCGGGGATTAGGTTGGTATTGGGGATTAGGTCAGGGGTTAGGTTAGTATCGGGGATTAGGTCGGGGGTTAGGTTAGTATCTGGGATTAGGTCGGGGATTAGGTTGGTATTGGGGATTAGGTCAGGGGTTAGGTTAGTATTGGGGATTAGGTCGGGGGTTAGGTTAGTATCGGGGATTAGGTCGGGGGTTAGGTTAGTATCGGGGATTAGGTTAGTACCGGGGATTAGGTTGGGGATTAGGTTAGTATTGGGGATTAGGTCGGGGGTTAGGTTAGTATCGGGGATTAGGTCAGAGTTTAGGTTAGTATCAGGGATTAGACCGGGGGTTAGGTTAGTATTGGGGATTAGGTCGGGGGTTAGGTTAGTATTGGGGATTAGGTTGGGGATTAGGTTAGGATCGGGGATTAGGTCGGGGGTTAGGTTAGTATTGGGGATTAGGTCGGGCATTAGGTTAGTATCGGGGATTAGGTCGGGGGTTAGGTTAGTATTGGGGATTAGGTCGGGGGTTCGGTTAGTATCGGGGATTAGGTCGGGGGTTAGGTTGGGGGTTCGGTTAGTATCGGGGATTAGGTCGGGGGTTAGGTTAGTATTGGGGATTAGGTTGGGGGTTAGGTTAGTATTGGGGATTAGGTTAGTATTGGGGATTAGGTCGGGGATTAGGTTAGTATCATGGATTAGGTCAGAGGTTCGGTTAGTATCAGGGATTAGACCGGGGATTAGGTCGGGGGTTAGGTTAGTATTGGGGATTAGGTTGGGGATTAGGTTAGTATTGGGGATTAGGTCGGGGATTAGGTTAGTATCATGGATTAGGTCAGAGGTTCGGTTAGTATCAGGGATTAGGTTGGGGGTTAGGTTGGTATCGGGAATTAGGTCGGGGATTAGGTAAGTATCGGGGATTAGGTTAGTATTGGGGATTAGGTCGGGGGTTAGGTTAGTATCGGGGATTAGGTTAGTATTGGGGATAAGGTCAGGGGTTAGGTTGGTATCGGGGATTAGGTCAGGGGTTAGGTTAGGATCGGGGATTAGGTTGGGGGTTAGGTTGGTATCGGGGATTAGGTCAGGGGTTAGGTTAGGATCGGGGATTAGGTTGGGGGTTAGGTTGGTATTGGCGATTAGGTTGGGGGTTAGGTTGGGGGTTAGGTTAGGATCGGGGATTAGGTTGGGGGTTAGGTTAGTATCGGGGATTAGGTCGGGGGTTAGGTTAGTATCGGGGATTAGGTCGGGGGTTAGGTTAGTATCGGGGATTAGGTCGGGGGTTAGGTTAGTATCGGGGATTAGGTCGGGGGTTAGGTTAGGATCGGGGATTAGGTCGGGGGATAGGTTGGTATCAGGGGATTAGGTCGGGGGTTAGGTTAGTATCTGGGATTAGGTCGGGGGTTAGGTTGGTATTGGGGATTAGGTCAGGGGTTAGGTTAGTATGAGGGATTAGGTCGGGGGTTAGGTTAGTATCGGGGATTAGGTCGGGGGTTAGGTTAGTATCTGGGATTAGGTCGGGGATTAGGTTGGTATTGGGGATTAGGTCAGGGGTTAGGTTAGTATCGGGGATTAGGTCGGGGGTTAGGTTAGTATTGGGGATTAGGTCAGGGGTTAGGTTAGTATCGGGGATTAGGTTGGGGGTTAGGTTAGTATTGGGGATTAGGTCAGGGGTTAGGTTAGTATCGGGGATTAGGTCGGGGATTAGGTTAGTATTGGGGATTAGGTCAGGGGTTAGGTTAGTATCGGGGATTAGGTTGGGGGTTAGGTTAGTATTGGGGATTAGGTCAGGGGTTAGGTTAGTATCGGGGATTAGGTCGGGGGTTAGGTTAGTATCTGGGATTAGGTCGGGGATTAGGTTGGTATTGGGGATTAGGTCAGGGATTAGGTTAGTATCGGGGATTAGGTTGGGGGTTAGGTTAGGATCGGGGATTAGGTTGGGGGTTAGGTTGGTATTGGGGATTAGGTCAGGGGTTAGGTTAGTATCGGGGATTAGGTCGGGGGTTAGGTTAGTATCTGGGATTAGGTCGGGGATTAGGTTGGTATTGGGGATTAGGTCAGGGGTTAGGTTAGTATTGGGGATTAGGTCGGGGGTTAGGTTAGTATCGGGGATTAGGTCGGGGGTTAGGTTAGTATCGGGGATTAGGTTAGTATCGGGGATTAGGTTAGTATGAGGGATTAGGTCGGGGGTTAGGTTGGTATTGGGGATTAGGTTGGGGGTTAGGTTAGTATCGGGGATTAGGTTGGGGGTTAGGTTAGTATCGGGGATTAGGTTGGGGGTTAGGTTAGTATCGGGGATTAGGTCGGGGGTTAGGTTAGTATCGGGGGTTAGGTTAGTATGAGGGATTAGGTCGGGGGTTAGGTTGGTATTGGGGATTAGGTTGGGGGTTAGGTTAGTATCGGGGATTAGGTTGGGGGTTAGGTTAGTATCGGGGATTAGGTTGGGGGTTAGGTTAGTATCGGGGATTAGGTCGGGGGTTAGGTTAGTATCGGGGATTAGGTTGGGGGTTAGGTTAGTATTGGGGATTAGGTTGGGGGTTAGGTTAGTATTGGGGATTAGGTTGGGGGTTAGGTTAGTATCGGGGATTAGGTTGGGGGTTAGGTTAGTATCGGGGATTAGGTTAGTATGAGGGATTAGGTCGGGGGTTAGGTTGGTATTGGGGATTAGGTTGGGGGTTAGGTTAGTATCGGGGATTAGGTTAGTATGAGGGATTAGGTCGGGGGTTAGGTTGGTATTGGGGATTAGGTTGGGGGTTAGGTTAGTATCGGGGATTAGGTCGGGGGTTAGGTTAGTATGAGGGATTAGGTCGGGGGTTAGGCGCTCTTCTCCCCTCAGTACAGGATGATGATGATGAGGGAAGTATAGAGCGTAACCCATATAACAGGAGAAATTACAATTCTATAGGGGGGGGAGGGTCACTCCTGGAAATTATTATTATTATTATTATTCAGGATAATATAGCGCCAACAGTTTGCACAGCGCTTTACAACACAAGGACAGATATTATAGTTACAATACAATTTAATACAGGAGGAACCAGAGGGCTCTGATCCTGAGAGGTTACAATCTAAGGGAAATGATGACATCATACAGATGGTGGTCGGGTTTCATGTCCCGGAGACTTTATATAGACATTTCTCTGAAATAATTCCCATCTCTTCCTGATACCGTCTACATTGATATCACCCACACACAGTGTAGTGCAGTACAAGGGGACTTACCTGTGACAGTGAAGAGGGGGAGCAGTATGTAGAGGATATTTGGGGGTCTCATCGTCTCCAGAATTCAGGTTCCACCCTACAATAACATGGCCGAGGTTTCCTTATCAGGCAACAAAATACTTTCTGTTTTGCAGAACTGTCACTTCCTGGAATGCGGAGAATAACCCCCACCATCCGGAGAGAGGAGACCGAGCACTCCACCTGGAGGACAGAGAGAGGTACTGCATACTGACACTGATCATATATATATATATATACACATACTGACACTGATCATATATATACATACTGGCACTGATCATATATATATATATACTGACACTGATCATATATATACATACTGACACTGATCATATATATACACATACTGACACTGATCATATATATATATATACATACTGACACTGATCATATATATATACATACTGGCACTGATCATATATATATATATACTGACACTGATCATATATATATACATACTGACACTGATCATATATATATATATATACTGACACTGATCATATATATATACATACTGACACTGATCATATATATATATATACATACTGACACTGATCATATATATATATATACATACTGACACTGATCATATATATCCACTTCAGCCCCGGAAGGATTTACCCCCTTCCTGACCAGAGCATTTTTTGCGATTCGGCACTGCGTCGTTTTAACTGACAATTGCGCGGTCATGCGACGTGGCTCCCAAACAAAATTGACGTCCCACAAATAGAGCTTTCTTTTGGTGGTATTTGATCGCCTCTGCGATTTTTATTTTTTGCGCTATAAACAAAATAAGAGCGACAATTTTGAAAAAAACGCATTATTTTTTACATTTTGCTATAATAAATATCCCCTAAAAATATATAAAAAAAACATTTTTTTTCTTCAGTTTAGGCCGATCGTATTCTTCTACATATTTTTGGTAAAAAAAATCGCAATAAGCGTTTATTAATTGGTTTGCGCAAACGATATAGTGTTTACTAAATAGGGGATAGTTTTATGGCATTTTTATTAATAATTTTTTTTTTACTAGTAATGGCGGCGATCAGCGTTTTTTATTGTGACTGCGACGTTATGGCGGACATGTCGGACATTTTTGACACATTTTTGGGACCATTGTCATTTATACAGCGATCAGTGCGATTAAAATGCACTGATTACTGTGTAAATGACACTGGCAGTGAAGGGGTTAACCACTAGGGGGTGGGGAGGGATTAAGTGTGTCCTAGGGGAATGATTACTAACTGTAGGGGGGATGGGCTGTGTGGGTGACGTCACTGATCTCTGCTCCGATGACAGGGAGCAGAGATCGAGTGACACTTGTCACTAGGCAGAACGGGGAGATGCGGTTTACAACGGCATCTCCCCGTTCATCCGCTCCGTGAGGCGATCGCGGGTCTCCCCACGGCGATCGAGTCCGCGGGACCTGCGACCCGACTCACGGAGCTCCCGGCCGGCGTGCACGCACGGGCACGGCGGGAAATTCAAATGGACGTACAGGTACGCCCATTTGCCCATCCGTGCCGCTCTGCCGACGTACATCGGCGTGCGCCGGTCGGCAAGCGGATATACATACTGACACTGATCATATATATATATATATATATATATATATATATTATCTGACAAAAGTAAGTACACCCCTCACATTTGTGTAAATCTTTTCTTCTATCTTTTCATGTGACAACACTGAAGAAATGACACTTGTCTACAATGTAAAGTAGTGAGTGTACAGCTTGTATAACAGTGTAAATTTACTGTCCCCTCAAAATAACTCAACACACAGCCATTAATGTCTAAACCGCTGGCAACAAAAGTCAGTACACCCCTAAGTGAAAATCTCCAAATTGGGCCCAAAATGTCAATATTTTGTGTGGCCACCATTATTTTCCAGCACTGGATGTCCCACAGATGATCAATAGGGTTTAGGTCTGAAGCAATGGCGGCTGGTGAAGTTTTAGGATGGGAGGGCGCCAGGCCCTGCCCTTCATTTTTGACCCCTCCCACTTGGTGAAAATGGGCGTGGTTTCAGAGAAATAGTGGGCGTGGCTCTAAGGTGGTGTGGTTAGTGCCTGAGTTGAACAAGGGATAGAGGGAGAGGGAGAGAGGGATGGAGGGAGAGGGCGAGAGGGATGGAGGGACAGCAGGCCCAGATCCTACACAACAATAGAAATATGTTTATTCTAGAAAGTTTAACAATCAGCAAATAAAGATACTCCAAAAACCTGGTGTTAGCACTTTAATCATCCCGGCACCATGGTTGTTATGGATGATTGAAGCGCATTATTTCTATTATTACATTGTAATATAAAATGAAATCATTCAACTCACCATGATGCAGAATCAGTGGGAGCCCCAAGCGTGTCACTAGCCACGTCACCTGCCACCAGATGCCATCAGGTGTCCCCAGCGGAGTCCCTCCTTACATCAGGTGCCCCCAGCGGGGTCCCTCCTTACATGCAGCCTGTGTCACCACCAAATTGCAGCAGCATGTGTCACCACCAAATTGCAGCAGCACGTGTCACCAAATTGCAGCAGCATGTGTCACCACCAAATTGCAGCAGCACGTGTCACCAAATTGCAGCAGCATGTGTCACCAAATTGCAGGAGCATGTGTCACCAAATTGCAGCAGTATGTGTCCCCAAATTGCAGCAGTGTCACCAAATTGCAGCAGTATGTGTCACCTAATTGCAGCAGCGTGTGTCACCAAATTGCAGCAGCATGTGTCACCAAATTGCAGCAGTGTCACCAAATTGCAGCAGTATGTGTCACCAAATTGCAGCAGTGTCACCAAATTGCAGCAGTATGTGTCCCCAAATTGCAGCAGTATGTGTCACCAAATTACAGCAGCATGTGTCACCAAATTGCAGCAGTATGTGTCACCAAATTGCAGCAGTATGTGTCACCAAATTGCAGCAGTGTCACCAAATTGCAGCAGTATGTGTCACCAAATTGCAGCAGTATGTGTCACCAAATTGCAGCAGTGTCACCAAATTGCAGCAGTATGTGTCACCAAATTGCAGCAGTATGTGTCCCCAGATTGCAGCAGTGTCAGCAAATTGCACCAGTATGTGTCACCAAATTGCAGCAGTGTCACCAAATTGCAGCATGTGTCACCAAATTGCAGCATGTGTCACCAAATTGCAGCAGTGTCACCAAATTGCAGCAGTATGTGTCCCCAAATTGCAGCAGTATGTGTCACCAAATTGCAGCAGTGTCAACAAATTGCAGCAGCATGTGTCACCAAATTGCAGCAGTGTCACCAAATTGCAGCAGTATGTGTCCCCAAATTGCAGCAGTATGCGTCACCAAATTGCAGCAGTATGTGTCACCAAATTGCAGCAGCATGTGTCACCAAATTGCAGCAGTGTCACCAAATTGCAGCAGTATGTGTCCCCAAATTGCAGCAGTGTCACCAAATTGCAGCAGTATGTGTCCCCAAATTGCAGCAGTGTCACCAAATTGCAGCAGTGTCACCAAATTGCAGCAGTATGTGTCCCCAAATTGCAGCAGTGTCCCCAAATTGCAGCAGTGTCACCAAATCGCAGCAGTATGTGTCCCCAAATTGCAGCATGTGTCACCAAATTGCAGCAGTATTTGTCCCCAAATTGCAGCAGTGTCACCAAATTGCAGCAGTATGTGTCCCCAAATTGCAGCAGTGTCACCAAATTGCAACAGTATGTGTCCCCAGATTGCAGCAGTGTCAGCAAATTGCACCAGTATGTGTCACCAAATTGCAGCAGTGTCACCAAATTGCAGCAGCATGTGTCACCAAATTGCAGCAGTGTCACCAAATTGCAGCAGTATGTGTCCCCAAATTGCAGCACGTGTCCCCAAATTGCAGCAGTGTCCCCAAATTGCAGCATTATGTTTTCCCAAATTGCAGCAGTATGTGTCCCCAAATTGCAGCAGTGTCACCAAATTGCAGCAGCATGTGTCACCAAATTGCAGCAGTGTCACCAAATTGCAGCAGCATGTGTCACCAAATTGCAGCAGTGTCACCAAATTGCAGCAGCATGTGTCACCAAATTGCAGCATGTCACCAAATTGCAGCAGTATGTGTCCCCAAATTGCAGCAGTGTCACCAAATTGCAGCAGTATGTGTCCCCAAATTGCAGCATGTGTCACCAAATTGCAGCAGTATGTGTCCCCAAATTGCAGCAGTGTCACCAAATTGCAGCAGTATGTGTCCCCAGATTGCAGCAGTGTCAGCAAATTGCACCAGTATGTGTCACCAAATTGCAGCAGTGTCACCAAATTGCAGCAGTATGTGTCCCCAGATTGCAGCAGTGTCAGCAAATTGCACCAGTATGTGTCACCAAATTGCAGCAGTGTCACCAAATTGCAGCAGCATGTGTCACCAAATTGCAGCAGTATGTGTCCCCAAATTGCAGCAGTGTCACCAAATTGCAGCAGTATGTGTCCCCAAATTGCAGCAGTGTCACCAAATTGCAGCAATGTCACCAAATTGCAGCAGCAGTGTGTCACCAAATTGCAGCAGTGTCACCAAATTGCAGCAGTATGTGTCCCCAAATTGCAGCAGTGTCACCAAATTGCAACAGTGTCACCAAATTGCAGCAGCAGTGTGTCACCAAATTGCAGCAGTGTCACCAAATTGCAGCAGTATGTGTCCCCAAATTGCAGCAGTATGTGTCACCAAATTGCAGCAGTGTCACCAAATTGCAGCAGTATGTGTCCCCAAATTGCAGCATGTGTCACCAAATTGCAGCAGTATGTGTCCCCAAATTGCAGCAGTGTCACCAAATTGCAGCAGTATGTGTCCCCAAATTGCAGCAGTATGTGTCCCCAAATTGCAGCAGTATGTGTCCCCAGATTGCAGCAGTGTCAGCAAATTGCACCAGTATGTGTCACCAAATTGCAGCAGTATGTGTCCCCAAATTGCAGCAGTATGTGTCACCAAATTGCAGCAGTGTCACCAAATTGTAGCAGTATGTGTCCCCAAATTGCAGCATGTGTCACCAAATTGCAGCAGTATGTTTTCCCAAATTGCAGAAGTATGTGTCCCCAAATTGCAGCAGTGTCACCAAATTGCAGCAGCATGTGTCACCAAATTGCAGCATGCCACCAAATTGCAGCAGTATGTGTCCCCAAATTGCAGCAGTGTCACCAAATTGCAGCAGTATGTGTCCCCAAATTGCAGCAGTATGTGTCACCAAATTGCAGCAGTGTCACCAAATTGCAGCAGTATGTGTCCCCAAATTGCAGCAGTGTCACCAAATTGCAGCAGTGTGTGTCACCACCAAACCCCCCACCCCCGTTACTTACCTTGTTATGTGTTGTCCTCTCCAGCGGTGTCTCCTGTGCAGAGCTCCGTTCTTCTGATACTTCCTGTTTCCGAGAGAGAGAGAGAGAGAGAGAGAGAGAGAGAGAGAGAGGACCAGGAAGTGACATCATACTCAGATGTCAATCAAACCGCCCAGCCATAGTAATAGATACTAGCGCCGGGCGGAAGCTACTCGGCGTTTCACAAAGCGCCGCAAGGCGGGCTAAACGCCCGCAAATGCAGCGCCGCGTCTGCAATCTCGTGACTGCATAGACGTGGCGCTTCCCATAAGTGCACTGTGTCCGGCGTCCGAACACAGTGCACTTAAGGACCGTTTTTTGTTTTTTTTTTTTTCTTTTTTAAAGGGCCAGCTTTAAAAAAAAATTTTTTGACTGCCTGTCTTGTCTACAGTCAAGCATGGTGGTGGGAGTGTCATGGTCTGGGGCTGCATGAGTGCTGCCGGCACTGGGGGGCTACAGATCATTGAGGGGACCATGAATGCCAACATGTACTGTGACATATTGAAGCAGAGCATGATCCCCTCCCTTCAGAGACTGGACCGCAGGGCAGTATTCCAACATGATAACCACCCCAAACACACCTCCAACACCACCACTGCCTTGCTAAAGAAGCTGAGGGTAAAGGTGATGGACTGGCCAAGCATGTCTCCAGACCAGTGGCAGCCGTCCATACATACACAGTATATATACAGTATACATACACAGTATACAGACACAGTATACACACAGTATATATACAGTATACAGACACAGTATACACACACAGTATATATATAGTATACATACACAGTATACACACACAGTATACACACACAGTATATATACAGTATACAGAAACAGTATACACACACAGTATACACACACAGTATATATATAGTATACATACACAGTATACAGACACAGTATACACACACAGTATACACACACAGTATATATACAGTATACATACGCACAGTATACACACACAGTATATACACACAGTATACACACACAGTATATATACAGTATACATACACACACATTAACCACTTCCGGACTGCCGCACGCCGATGTACGTCCCTACTTTGAGGACGGATATCATTATTATGGCAGCAGCTAGCTGCCATAACCCCAGTATCGCCGTGTTCAGCCAGCGGTCCGGTACAAGATAAAAGTGGTCTCTGTGGTGGATTCACCGCGAGATCACTTTTATCGGCAGCGGGAGAGGGGCCCCCTTACCGGAACCGTCGGCAGCGGCGGAGGCAATCGCATTCTTCCCGTGGCTGTGCATGGAGACAAGTGAGGGGAAGATTTTTTTTTTTATTGCATTCTAGTGTAAATATGAGATGTGACGTCTTTTTGACCCCCAGATCTCACATTAAAGAGGTCCTGTCATGATTTTTTCTATTACAAGAGATGTTTATATTCCTTGTAATAGGAACAAAAGTGACACTTTAAAAAAAAAAATAAAAAAAAAACGTGTAAAAATAAAAAATAAAAGGTAAAATAAATAAGAAAAAAACATTTTTTTTTTTAAACACTCCCCCGTCTCGCCGAGCTAGCGTGCAGAAGTGAACAAATACGTGAGCAGCGCCCGCATATGAAAATGGTGGTCAAACCACACATGTGAGGTATCGCCGCGATCAGTAGAGCGAGAGCAATAATTCTACCACTAGACCTCCTCTGTAACTCAAAACATGCAACCTGTAGAATTTTTTAAATGTCGCCTATGGAGATTTTTAAGGGTAAAAGTTTGTTGGCATTCCACAAGCGGGCGCACACACACAGTATACACACACACAGTATACACACACATACACAGTATACACACACACAGTATATACACACATACACAGTATACACACACATACACAGTATACACACACACACAGTATACACACACATACACAGTATACACACACATACACAGTATACACACACACACACAGTATACACACACATACACAGTATACACACACATACACAGTATACACACACATACACAGTATACACACACACAGTATATACACACATACACAGTATACACACACATACACAGTATACACACACACAGTATACACACACACAGTATACACACACACAGTATACACACACATACACAGTATACACACACACAGTATATACACACATACACAGTATACACACACATACACAGTATACACACACACACACAGTATATACACACATACACAGTATACACACACACAGTATACACACACACAGTATACACACACACAGTATATACACACACACACAGTATACACACACACAGTATATACACACATACACAGACATACACAGTATACACACACACAGTATATACACACACACAGTATATACACACACACACAGTATACACACACACAGTATATACACACACACAGTATATACACACATACACAGTATACACACACACAGTATATACACACACAGTATATACACACATACACACACATACACAGACATACACAGTATACACACACACAGTATATACACACACAGTATATACACACACACACAGTATATACACACACACACAGTATACACACACATACACAGTATATACACACACACACACACAGTATACACACACATACACAGTATACACACACACAGTATACACACACACACAGTATACACACACATACACAGTATACACACACACAGTATATACACACACACACACACACAGTATACACACACACACAGTATACACACACATTATACATACACAGTATATATACACACAGTATACACACACATACACAGTATATACACACACACATTATAGTAAAGAAATAAATTATTGATGCGCTCTAATTAAATATCAATCAGTGCATAACTCAAAATGAGTTCAAATGAGTATAACCAACAAAACAAAAATGTGCATTAAAATGCATAGAAATTGCTTAGAGTTTCATGTGATAAACACACTGATAATGTGTATATAAGTGTGTGTGAATAGATAGATAAAACCAACAGAATATAAATGCATAAAATTGCATAAAATTGCATGTGATAAAAGCACACTAAAACAAAACCCAATATGTATATAATATAAATGTGCAACTGTAAGCACTCATGAGCTAATAATTTGATGAGCAATACATGTTGAAGAATAAGACCCCTTTCACACTGGGGCGGTTTGCAGGCGTTATTGCGCTAAAAATACCGCCTGCAAACCGCCCCTAAACAGCCTCCGCTGTTTGTTCAGTGTGAAAGCCCGAGGTGTGAAAGGGGCCTTAGTAATAATCAAAATTAATAACAATTCCTCTAACACAAAATAATAATATTGTTAACCCAAGGGGCCATAGATCATTCAAAAATGCAAGGGTTAAATTGTGTGGTGATTAGCAACCCGATTAATAACTTCATTCATCGGTGCCTTTCAAAAGTTCTTTTCCCGGATAATAGTAACAGTCTCGCTCACAGCGGCTGATTGCATCCTTTATGCCTGACACACATAGCGGGTCTATGTGAGTGTATCACTGTGCTCATTATTCTTCTCTGACACACATAGCGGGTCTATGTGAGTGTATCACTGTGCTCATTATTCTTCTCTGACACACATAGCGGGTCTATGTGAGTGTATCACTGTGCTCATTATTCTTCTCTGCTATCGTTTAGTTTATTGCGCAATGATACTTTTTGTTTGTTTTGCATGATTGACCTCTTGCTGAGATCAACACAAAGTGAAACAAAGTACAATCCATTATTTATCTGGGAAAAGAACTTTTGAAAGGCACCAATTAATCGGGTTGCTAATCACCACACAATTTAACCCTTGCATTTTTGAATGATCTATGGCCTGTCGGGTTAACAATATTATTATTTTGTGTAAGAGGAATTGTTATTAATTTTAATTATTCCTTATTCTTTAACATGTATTGCTCATCAAATTATTAGCTCATGAGTGCTGACAGTTGCACATTTATATTATACACATATTGGGTTTTGTTTTAGTGTGCTTTTATCACATGCAATTTTATGCATTTATGTTCTGTTGGTTTTATCTATCTATTCACACACACTTATGTACACATTATCAGTGTGTTTATCACATGAAATTCTATGCAATTTCTATGCATTTTATGCATGTTTTTGTTTTGTTGGTTATACTCATTTGAACTCATTTTGAAGTCAGTTATGCACTGATTGATATTTAATTATAGCGCATCAATTTATTTCTTTACTTAATATTAGGGTGCCTGAACACTTATGATACACACACACAATACACACAGACACACACAGTATACAGACAGACACACACAGTATACACACACAGTATACACACAGACACACACAGTATACAGACAGACACACACAGTATACACACACAGTATACAGACAGACACACACAGTATACAGACAGACACACACAGTATACACACAGTATACACACACAGTATACAGACAGACACACACAATATACAGACAGACACACACAGTATACACACACACACACACACAGTATACACACACACAGTATACACACATTATACATACACAGTATACACACATTATACATACACAGTATACACACACACACAGTATACACACACAGTATACACACATTATACACACACAGTATACACACAGTATACACACACACAGTATACACACATTATACATACACAGTATACACACACACAGTATACACACACAGTATACACTCACACACACAGTATACACTCACACACACAGTATACACACATTATACATACACAGTATACACACATTATACACACACAGTATACACACACACACAGTATACACACACAGTATACACTCACACACACAGTATACACACATTATACACACACAGTATACACAAACCTGAACTTTTAATCTAGAAATCAACCTAATTTAACACACTGCTGCTGCCCCCCTCTGCTGGCATCCTGGGGCTTGTAGTGCCCCAGCAGCTCACAGACACATTCGGTGGTAATACAGGAGAGGAGGATAAGGTGTCTGTGTATTGGTGGGCAGGTAATTATTAGGGAGATGTAGTAGAGATTAGGGGAGACATTCAGAAAGTCCTTTGTCCAGGAGCAATGCACTTCTCATACACAGAACAACGATCTAACAGCCTCAGAGACAAGAGCTCTGCTGGAGGAAACTACTACTACTCCTCCTCCTCCTCCTCAGAGAAAGCACTGATAAAACGTCATTTAACTCAGCCAAGTTAGTCAGCTTACCTTGCAGCCCCTCCTGTGTTCCCATTGGCTGAGGAGGTAGAGGGGGGCGGAGTAGCTATAGTCTCTGGAATTTTACATCAAAATGATGTCAGTGACAGACATTTCAAGGACATATGTAAAAATACACAGATTTTTACAATCTGTACCTGATTTAACTGAGGCTGGCAACCCTGATGGGGCCCCCTAGTGGCCGGGGCCCTCGGACAGTGCCCGAGTGCCCGAATGGTCAGTCTGCCCCTGTTCTGAGTGGAACCTGTCCTGTTATACCTCTGTATGGTCTTGGCCGCCGTGCTGCAGATCAGTTTCAGGGTCTTGGCAATCTTCTTTTAGCCTAGGCCATCTTTATGTAGAGCAACAATTCTTTTTTTCAGATCCTCAGAGAGTTCTTTGCCATGAGGTGCCATGTTGTACTTCCAGTGACCAGTATGAGAGAGTGAGAGCGATAACACCAAATTTAACACACCTGCTCCCCATTCACACCTGAGACCTTGTAACACTAACGAGTCACATGACACTGGGGGAGGGAAAATGGCTAATTGGGCCCAATATGGACATTTTCACTTAGGGGTGTACTGACTTTTGTTGCCAGCGGTTTAGACATTAATGGCTGTGTGTTGAGTTATTTTGAGGGGACAGTAAATTTACACTGTTATACAAGCTGTACACTCACTACTTTACATTGTAGATAAGTGTCATTTCTTCAGTGTTGTCACATGAAAAGATAGAAGAAAAGATTTACACAAATGTCACTGAGGGGTGTACTCACTTTTGTCAGATACTGTACATACTGATACTGATCATACAGTAGATATAAAAAGTCCACACACCCCTGTTGGTAAAATGTCAGGTTTCTGTGATAAAATAATGAGACAAAGATAAATCATTTCAGAACTTTTTCTACCTTTAATGTGACCCATAGACTGTACAACTCAATTGAAAAACAAACTGAAATCTTTTAGGGGGGGTAAAAATAACTAAAATAATGTGGTTGCATAAGTCTGCATGCCCTCTTATAACTGGAGATGTCACTGTGTTCAGAATGAAGCAATCACATTCAAACTCAGGTTAAATAGCCGTCAGTACACACCGGCCATCATTTAACATGCCTCTGATTAACCCCAAATAAAGTTCAGCTGTTCTAGTAGGTCTTTCCTGACATTTTCTTAGTCGCATCCTACAGTAAAAGCCATAAAAGCCATGGTCCTCAGAGAGCTTCCAAATCATCAGAGGGATCTCATTGTTAGAAGGTGTCAGTCATGAGAAGGGTCTGAGGCATTAGATATACCATGGAACACAGTGAAGACCGTCATCATCAAGTGGAGAAAATATGGCACAACAGTGACATCACCAAGAACTGGACGTCCCTCCAAAATTGATGAAAGACGAGAAGAAAACTGGTCAGGGAGGCTGCCAAGAGGCCTACAGCAGCATTAAGGCTGGGTTTACACCTATGTTAATTGGATGCGTGTCTCCCCGCATCCAATTTGCATAGCAGGAGAATATGACCGTCTCTCTATGTTGCCGGTTCACATGTCTCCGGGGCGGCTGCGGAGCGCACTGCACAGAAACGCTGTGCGTCTTTGCCTACGTTGGCTCAGTTTCAGGGCCGAACTCAGGCAAAGATTCTGCCCTAATTCATCCCTGAAACGGAGAACAGGGATGGACAGCGTTACTGTGCGAATTGCGGCCGGTTTAGGTGTGAACCGAGCCTTAAGGAGCTGCAGGAATATCTGGCAAGTCCTGGCTGTGTGGTGACAACAATCTCCCGTATTCTTCATATGTCTGGACTATGGGGTAGAGCGACAAGGCGGAAGACTTTTCTTACCAAAGAAAAACATCCAAGCCCGGCTAAATTCTGCAAAAATACATCTGAAGTCTCCCAAAACCATGTTGGAAAATGTGTCCTGGTCTGAGGAAACCAAGGCTGAACTTTTTGGCCATAATTCCAAAAGATAGACAACAGTGCACATCACCAAAAGAACACCGTACCCACCGTGAAGCATGGTGGTGGCAGCATCGTGCTTTGGGGGCATTTTTCTTCAGCTGCAATAGGGGTCTTAGTCAAGGTAGAGGGAATTATGAACAGTTCCACATACCATTCAATATTGACACAAAACCTTCAGGCTTCTGCTATAAAGCTGAACATGAAAAGGAACTTCATTTTTCAGCATGACAACCACCCAAAGCATCCATCCAAATCAACAAAGGAACGGCTTCACCAGAAGAAGATTCCCAGCCAGAGCTCAGACCTGAATCCCATTGAAAATCTGTGGGGGTGATGTGAAGAGGGCTGTGCACAGGAGATGCCCTCACAATCTGGAGTGTTTTTGCAAAGAAGAGCGGGCAAATATTGCCAAGTCAAGATGTACCATGCTGATAGACTCATACCCAAAAAGACTGAGTGCTGGAATAACATCAAAAAGTGCTTCAACCAGTGGCGGTGCGCCCATTAGGGGCGCCGCCCCCTCTGTAACACCATCCTCTCTATGCAGAATGGATAGATTTGTGCAAAGCAATCAGGAGGCGTGGGTCTAATAGCCGTCACCTGAGGGGCATCCAATCGGAGCACCTGTGCCTTTAGCCAAACAGAACGGAGCGGAAGAAGAGAGTGAGACAAATGGAGGACACAGGAGCCGCCACCTGACCCACTGCTCATTCCACCATCACACAGCTCGCTGCCGTCACCCGCTGCCTGACCCCCCACCAAGATGGGGTAAGTGCCGGGCAGTCAGCAGGCGGGGCTCAGAGGCTGCATTGGACGGGCACAGAGGCTACATTGGACGAGCACAGGGGCTGCATTGGACGGGCACAGAGGCTACATTGGACGGGCACAAGGGCTGCATTGGACGGGCACAGAGGCTACATTGGACGGGCACAGAGGCCGCATTGGACGGGCACAGAGGCTGCATTGGATGGGCACAGAGGCTGCATTGGATGGGCACAAGGGCTGCATTGGACGGGCACAGAGGCTACATTGGACGGGCACACTGGCTGCATTGGACAGGCACAGAGGCTGCATTGGATGGGCACAGAGGCTGCATTGGATGAGCACAGAGGCTGCATTGGACAGGCACAGAGGCTGCATTGTATGGGCACAGAGGCTGCATTGGACGGGCACACTGGCTGCATATGACAGGCACATCGACTGCATTTCATGTTTTTTTTTTCAGAATTTTTTTAGTTTGTTTGCGCCACCCAAACATTTTGAGCACCAGCCGCCACTGGCTTCAATAAAGTATTAGTGTAGGGGTGTGCACACTTATGCAAACAGATTATTTTAGTTTTTTATTTTTACTTCCCTCCACCTAAAAGATTTCAGTTTGTTTTTCAACTGTACAGTTTATAGGTGGTATATATATATATATATATATATATACACAGTTTATAGGTCACATTAAAGGTGGAAAAAGTTCTGAAATGATTTATCTTTGTCTCATTTTTTTTCCATCACAGAAACCTGACATTTTATCACCCGGGGTGTGTAGACTTTTTATATCCACTGTATATATACATACTGACACTAACATGTGTGTATATACTGATAGTGGGTACAAATCTTGTATAATAATAATAATATAATAATTATAATATAAGATTTATATGGCACCAACAGTGTGCGCAGCGCTTTACAATATAAAGGGGGAGAGTACAATTACAATACAATTCAATACAGAAGGAATAGGAGGGCCCTGTTCATGGAGTTTACAACCTAAAGGGAGGGGGTACAATAGGTAATAGCTGTGGGGTGGTCTGATGGAGGTGACCCGGGTACAGTTTTTAGGTGGAGGCGGGGTAGGCTTCCCTGAATAAATGAGTCTATATATCCTCTTGATAGATATAGCACCCTGGAGTTTAGGCAGGGTTGCTCCTCACAAATTTACTTGGCAGGAGCAGTTTGGCCTTGTTGCACTTTTCTCTTCTACCACTAGGTGGCCGGGTACTTGGTGGTACTGGATATGAGAAGGGCAACTCAAGGTCAGGTTAAGGGTATGTGGGGCATCTCAGCCAATGGTCAGGGGTTTTCTTGAATCCCTTGGCCTGCTGGGAGAGCCCATATATTTGGGTGGAATCAGTTGATTGGGGTTCTGTGCCACCTGGACGGCTGTCTGGGTGGACGTGTGTTGTATTGCCTGGGCTGCTAGGCCGGAGATTGGGCCTATCCCGGGCACATCTGGCTGCTGGACTGTCTGAGGGCCTATCCAGAAGCAAGAGAGCAGCGTAGGGTTGGGACTGCAGCTTGCAATCCAACCAAAAGTGACGGTTCTGCCGGGCCGGAGAACCTGTCGTGGTCGGAGGTAGAAGGGAAGTTGACCAACCAACTTATTAACAGGACCACAGTGAGTAACTGAAGAAAGTATCAGAGCAGTATTCTCACGAATGGGTACGGAGGAGAATTGGGAAACTTCAGGCAGAGATCAAGCCCAACCAGTGGAGGAGACGCTTGAAGAGGAGCCTTGTGTGTCAAGGCAGAAACCAAGCAGACCAGCGGGGGTGAAGTTTGAGAAGTATCGGGAGTGCCAAGCTAGGGACCCAGCAGAGAATCGGGGGTGAGGCTTGAGGGAGAGACCACCGTGAAGATTGGAGAAGCTCAAGGGATTCAGTGGGTCTAGTGAGAGACTGGGAGCTCAGAGGGCTGAAGAACTACAAGGAGTGATTGTAGTGAAAGAACTGTTACGCTATGTGTTAGGAACTGTTGCCATAGGAGACAGCATTCCTACACATGCAGATGTGGCTTCTTGTTGGGGCCTTTCCCTGCACGGCTGTCCTCTTATTGGAGTCTCAGACTGCTAACTGAACTTGCAACTACTCAAGGGTGTCCTGGCCCTAGACCTCTTTCCCCCATAAAAGTTTATAAGAGAAATAAATATCTCTTTTGCATTCAAGAAGTGTCTGGCGCCCAATAACTTCCACCTTGCACCCACTATGCCTCACAACCCACCACATACAGAAGGATATCCGCTATCTCTGGCTCTGGAAGTTCTCATTAGACTGAAGGAGGCCGGAGACCTTGCTACATATACATACACACACACACAGAGGGAGGACATGTACATACTGCATACTGACACTATATATGTAGCTCCACCCCCAAGGAGCCGCTTGAGTATTAAAGGTTCTGTACTCCGCCTCTCTCAGCCCCTCTGGTACACCTAGTATACCTGCGGTTCTCAACCTCAGTCCTCAAGTACCCCCAACAGGCCATGTTTTAAGAATTTCTCTTAGATAAAATAGCTGTCCAAAATACCAAGCCACTGACTCTGATTTAAAGCACCTGTGCAAGATTAACCGCTTGCCGACCAGCCGCCGCAACATGGCTCAGGTACCGGAATCGCCATCATGTTGCATTGCTTCTATTAATGGCCACTAGGGGTGCGCGCTCTCCCCCCCCCCCCCGGAGAAGATGCGAGTGCCCAGCTGGCACGATGACTGCCGGGCTCCCGCGATCGCTCGTGATACCGAGAGAATCGGGATCTCTGTGTGTAAACACAGAGATCCTGGAACTCTGAGGGGAAAAGAGACTGATCGTCTGTTCATCGGTCTCCTCCCCTAGTCAGTCCCCTCCCCCCTTCAGTTAGAACACACACTAGGGAACACATTTAACCCCTTGTTCGCCCCCCTAGTGTTAACCCCTTCCCTGCCAGTGTCATTTATACAGGAATCAATGCATTTTTATAGCACTGATCGCTGTATAAATGACAATGGTCCCAAAAATGTGTCAAAATTGTTCGATGTGTCCGCTATAATGTCGCAGTCACGATAAAAATCGCAGACCGCCGCCATTACTAGTGAAAAAAAAATGCTATAAATCTATCCCCTATTTTGTAGACGCTATAACTTTTGTGCAAACCAATCAATATACACTTATTGCGATTTTTATTACCAAAAAAATGTAGAAGAATACATATTGGCCTAAACTGAGGAAGACATTTGCTTTTTTAAAAAAAAAAATAAAAATGGGGATATTTATTATAGCAAAAAGTACAAAATATTGTGTTTTTTTTTTTTCAAAATTGTCGCTCTTTTTTTGTTTATAGTGCAAAAAATAAAAACCACAAAGGTGATCAAATACCACCAAAAGAAATCTCTATTTGTGGGAAAAAAAGGCGTCAATTTTGTTTGGGTGCAACGTCGTACGAACGCGCAATTGTCAGTTAAAGCGACAAAGTGCCGAAACGCAAAAAGTGCTCTGGTCCTTCAGCAGCCAAATCTTCCGGGGCTGAAGTGGTTAAGGAAAACCTGAAAACATGGTCTGTTGGGGGTACTTGAGGATTGAGGTTGAGTACCACTGTAGTACACAATGTAAATGGAAGCAGAGTAGTAAATAGACACAGAATGTGGTGAACCAGAAAGTTTATAATACGAGCAAACACGCGTTATAACACGAGGACACACGCGGTATAACACGAGGACACATGAGATATAACACGAGGACACACAAGATATAACACGAGGACACATGAGATATAACACGAGGACACACGCGGTATAACACGAGGACACACGTGGTATAACACAAGGACACACGCGGTATAACACGAGGACACACGCAGTATAACACGAGGACACACAAGATATAACACGAGGACACATGAGATATAACACGAGGACACACAAGATATAACACGAGGACACATGAGATATAACACGAGGACACATGAGATATAACACGAGGACACATGAGATATAACACGAGGACACATGAGATATAACACGAGGACACACGAGATATAACACGAGGACACATGAGATATAACACGAGGACACACGCGGTATAACACGAGGACACATGAGATATAACACGAGGACACACAAGATATAACACGAGGACACATGAGATATAACACGAGGACACACAAGATATAACACGAGGACACACAAGATATAACACGAGGACACATGAGATATAACACGAGGACACATGAGATATAACACGAGGACACATGAGATATAACACGAGGACACATGAGATATAACACGAGGACACATGAGATATAACACGAGGACACACGAGATATAACACAAGGACACATGAGATATAACACGAGGACACACGAGATATAACACGAGGACACACGAGATATAACACGAGGACACATGAGATATAACACGAGGACACATGAGATATAACACGAGGACACATGAGATATAACACAAGGACACATGAGATATAACACGAGGACACACGAGATATAACACGAGGACACATGAGATATAACACGAGGACACACGAGATATAACACAAGGACACACGCGGTATAACACGAGGACACATGAGATATAACACGAGGACACACAAGATATAACACGAGGACACACGAGATATAACACGAGGACACATGAGATATAACACGAGGACACACGCGGTATAACACGAGGCCACACGCGGTATAACACGAGGACACACGCGGTATAACACGAGGACACACGCGGTATAACACGAGGACACACGCGGTATAACACGAGGACACATGAGATATAACACGGGGACACACGAGATATAAGATGAGGACACATGAGATATAACACAAGGACACACGAGATATAACACGAGGACACACGCAGTATAACACAAGGACACACGAGATATAACACGAGGACACACAAGATATAACACGAGGACACACGAGATATAACACGAGGACACACGAGATATAACACGAGGACACATGAGATATAACACAAGGACACATGAGATATAACACGAGGACACACGAGATATAACACGAGGACACACGAGATATAACACGAGGACACATGAGATATAACACGAGGACACACGAGATATAACACGAGGACACACGAGATATAACACAAGGACACACGAGATATAACACGAGGACACACGCAGTATAACACAAGGACACACGAGATATAACACGAGGACACACAAGATATAACACGAGGACACACGAGATATAACACGAGGACACACGAGATATAACACGAGGACACACGAGATATAACACGAGGACACATGAGATATAACACGAGGACACACGAGATATAACACGAGGACACATGAGATATAACACGAGGACACACGCAGTATAACACGAGGACACACGAGATATAACACGAGGACACACAAGATATAACACGAGGACACACGAGATATAACACGAGGACACATGAGATATAACACGAGGACACACGAGATATAACACGAGGACACACGAGATATAACACGAGGACACATGAGATATAACACAAGGACACATGAGATATAACACGAGGACACACGAGATATAACACGAGGACACACGAGATATAACACGAGGACACATGAGATATAACACGAGGACACACGAGATATAACACGAGGACACACGAGATATAACACAAGGACACACGAGATATAACACGAGGACACACGCAGTATAACACAAGGACACACGAGATATAACACGAGGACACACAAGATATAACACGAGGACACACGAGATATAACACGAGGACACACGAGATATAACACGAGGACACACGAGATATAACACGAGGACACATGAGATATAACACGAGGACACACGAGATATAACACGAGGACACATGAGATATAACACGAGGACACACGCAGTATAACACGAGGACACACGAGATATAACACGAGGACACACAAGATATAACACGAGGACACACGAGATATAACACGAGGACACATGAGATATAACACGAGGACACACGAGATATAACACGAGGACACATGAGATATAACACGAGGACACACGAGATATAACACGAGGACACACGAGATATAACACAAGGACACACGAGATATAACACAAGGACACACGAGATATAACACGAGGACACACGAGATATAACACGAGGACACACGAGATATAACACGAGGACACATGAGATATAACACGAGGACACACGAGATATAACACAAGGACACACGCGGTATAACACGAGGACACATGAGATATAACACGAGGACACACAAGATATAACACGAGGACACACGAGATATAACACGAGGACACATGAGATATAACACGAGGACACACGAGATATAACACGAGGACACATGAGATATAACACGAGGACACACGAGATATAACACAAGGACACACGAGATATAACATGAGGACACACACAGTATAACACAAGGACACACGAGATATAACACGAGGACACACAAGATATAACACGAGGACACACGAGATATAACACGAGGACACATGAGATATAACACGAGGACACACGAGATATAACACGAGGACACACGAGATATAACACAAGGACACATGAGATATAACACGAGGACACACGAGATATAACACGAGGACACACGAGATATAACACGAGGACACACAAGATATAACACGAGGACACACGCGGTATAACACGAGGACACAGGCGGTATAACACGAGGACACACGCGGTATAACACGAGGACACACGAGATATAACATGAGGACACATGAGATATAACACGAGGACACATGAGATATAACACGAGGACACAGGCGGTATAACACGAGGACACACGCGGTATAACACGAGGACACACGCGGTATAACACGAGGACACACGCGGTATAACACGAGGACACACGAGATATAACACGAGGACACACGAGATATAACACGAGGACACACGAGATATAACACGAGGACACACGCGGTATAACACGAGGACACATGAGATATAACACAAGGACACATGAGATATAACACGAGGACACACGAGATATAAGACGAGGACACACGAGATATAACACGAGGACACATGAGATATAACACGAGGACACACGCGGTATAACACGAGGACACACGCGGTATAACACGAGGACACACGAGATATAACACGAGGACACACGAGATATAACACGAGGACACATGAGATATAACACGAGGACACGCGCGGTATAACACGAGGACACATGAGATATAACACGAGGACACATGAGATATAACACGAGGACACACGAGATATAACACGAGGACACATGAGATATAAGATGAGGACACATGAGATATAACACGAGGACACACGAGATATAACATGAGGACACACGCGGTATAACACGAGGACACACGCGGTATAACACGAGGACACACGCGGTATAACACGAGGACACATGAGATATAACACAAGGACACATGAGATATAACACGGGGACACACGAGATATAAGATGAGGACACACGAGATATAACACGAGGACACATGAGATATAACACAAGGACACATGAGATATAACACGAGGACACATGAGATATAACACAAGGACACATGAGATATAACACGAGGACACATGAGATATAACACAAGGACACATGAGATATAACACGAGGACACATGAGATATAACATGAGGACACATGAGATATAACACGAGGACACACGAGATATAACACGAGGACACACGAGATATAACACGAGGACACACGAGATATAACACGAGGACACACGAGATATAACACGAGGACACACGAGATATAACACGAGGACACATGAGATATAACACGAGGACACACGAGATATAACACGAGGACACACGAGATATAACACGAGGACACACGCAGTATAACACGAGGACACATGAGATATAACACGAGGACACACAAGATATAACACGAGGACACACGAGATATAACACGAGGACACATGAGATATAACACGAGGACACACGAGATATAACACGAGGACACATGAGATATAACACGAGGACACACGAGATATAACACGAGGACACACAAGATATAAAACGAGGACACACGAGATATAACACGAGGACACATGAGATATAACACGAGGACACACGAGATATAACACGAGGACACATGAGATATAACACAAGGACACACGAGATATAACACGAGGACACACGAGATATAACACGAGGACACATGAGATATAACACAAGGACACATGAGATATAACACAAGGACACACGCGGTATAACACGAGGACACATGAGATATAACACGAGGACACACAAGATATAACACGAGGACACACGAGATATAACACGAGGACACATGAGATATAACACGAGGACACACGAGATATAACACGAGGACACATGAGATATAACACGAGGACACACGAGATATAACACAAGGACACACGAGATATAACACGAGGACACACGCAGTATAACACAAGGACACACGAGATATAACACGAGGACACACAAGATATAACACGAGGACACACGAGATATAACACGAGGACACACGAGATATAACACGAGGACACATGAGATATAACACGAGGACACACGAGATATAACACGAGGACACACGCAGTATAACACGAGGACACACAAGATATAACATGAGGACACACGAGATATAACACGAGGACACACAAGATATAACACGAGGACACACGAGATATAACACGAGGACACATGAGATATAACACGAGGACACACGAGATATAACACGAGGACACATGAGATATAACACGAGGACACACGAGATATAACACGAGGACACACGAGATATAACACAAGGACACACGAGATATAACACGAGGACACACGAGATATAACACGAGGACACACGAGATATAACACGAGGACACATGAGATATAACACGAGGACACACGAGATATAACACAAGGACACACGCGATATAACACAAGGACACATGAGATATAACACGAGGACACACAAGATATAACACGAGGACACACGAGATATAACACGAGGACACATGAGATATAACACGAGGACACACGAGATATAACACGAGGACACATGAGATATAACACGAGGACACACGAGATATAACACAAGGACACACGAGATATAACATGAGGACACACACAGTATAACACAAGGACACACGAGATATAACACGAGGACACACAAGATATAACACGAGGACACACGAGATATAACACGAGGACACATGAGATATAACACGAGGACACACGAGATATAACACGAGGACACACGAGATATAACACAAGGACACATGAGATATAACACGAGGACACACGAGATATAACACGAGGACACACGAGATATAACACGAGGACACACGCGGTATAACACGAGGACACATGAGATATAACACGAGGACACACGAGATATAACACGAGGACACACGAGATATAACACGAGGACACATGAGATATAACACGAGGACACACGAGATATAACACGAGGACACATGAGATATAACACGAGGACACATGAGATATAACACGAGGACACACGCGGTATAACACGAGGACACATGAGATATAACACGAGGACACACGAGATATAACACGAGGACACATGAGATATAACACGAGGACACATTAGATATAACACGAGGACACAGGCGGTATAACACGAGGACACACGCGGTATAACACGAGGACACACGAGATATAACACGAGGACACATGAGATATAACACGAGGACACATGAGGTATAACACGAGGACACAGGCGGTATAACACGAGGACACACGCGGTATAACACGAGGACACACGAGGTATAACACGAGGACACATGAGATATAACACGAGGGCACATGAGATATAACACGAGGACACATGAGATATAACACGAGGACACAGGCGGTATAACACGAGGACACACGCGGTATAACACGAGGACACACGCGGTATAACACGAGGACACACGCGGTATAACACGAGGACACACGAGATATAACACGAGGACACACGAGATATAACACGAGGACACATGAGATATAACACGAGGACACACGCGGTATAACACGAGGACACATGAGATATAACACGAGGACACATGAGATATAACACGAGGACACATGAGATATAACATGAGGACACATGAGATATAACACGAGGACACATGAGATATAACACGAGGACACATGAGATATAACACGAGGACACACGAGATATAACACGAGGACACACGCGGTATAACACGAGGACACACGCGGTATAACACGAGGACACATGAGATATAACACGAGGACACATGAGATATAACACGAGGACACACGCGGTATAACACGAGGACACACGCGGTATAACACGAGGACACACGCGGTATAACACGAGGACACACGCGGTAAAACACGAGGACACACGCGGTATAACACGAGGACACACGAGATATAACACAAGGACACATGAGATATAACACGAGGACACACGAGATATAAGATGAGGACACACGAGATATAACACGAGGACACATGAGATATAACACGAGGACACATGAGATATAACACGAGGACACATGAAATATAACACGAGGACACATGAGATATAACACGAGGACACATGAGATATAAC
Source organism: Lithobates clamitans (assembly GCA_037952925.1). Lineage (NCBI taxonomy): Eukaryota > Metazoa > Chordata > Amphibia > Anura > Ranidae > Lithobates > Lithobates clamitans. The sequence continues at coordinate 108,751 of JBBGZY010000934.1, read as the reverse complement.
ACGAGGACACACGAGATATAACACGAGGACACACGAGATATAACACGAGGACACATGAGATATAACACGAGGACACATGAGATATAACACGAGGACACATGAGATATAACACGAGGACACATGAGATATAACACGAGGACACATGAGATATAACACGAGGACACATGAGATATAACACGAGGCCACACGCGGTATAACACGAGGACACACGCGGTATAACACGAGGACACATGAGATATAACACGAGGACACACGCGGTATAACACGAGGACACATGAGATATAACACGAGGACACATGAGATATAACACGAGGACACATGAGATATAACACGAGGACACACGAGATATAAGACGAGGACACACGCGGTATAACATGTGGATCTCAAATGGCACAGTCAATCCAACTTAAATGGCTCTAATGTGGCCTATGAGCTCAGGCATGAAGGAGAACAGGACTGGCTTGATGACAGTAAGTCAGTTTCCCTAAGATCACTTTCAGACTGAGGGGCTTTACAGGCGCTAAAGATAGTGCCTGTAAAGAGCCTCTCCTGTGTCTCCAGTGTGGAAGCCCCCGAGGGTTCTCACACTGGGGCGGTGCGCTTGCAGGACGGTACAAAAAGTCCTGCAAGCCGCATCTTTGCAGCACTATAGGAGCCGTGTATTCACAGCTCCTAAAGCACCCCTTCCCATTGAAAACAATGGGGCAGCACTGCTAAACCGCCGGCATAGCGATCTGCCAGCAATTTTAACCCTTTTTCGGCCGCTAGCAGGGGTTAAAAACGCCCCGGTAGCGGCCGAATAGTGCCACTAAAACGACGGTAAAGCGGCGCTAAATATAGCGCCGCTTTACTGCCGACGCCCATAATGCCCCAGTCTGAAAGTAGCCTAAAATCCTGAAATCACAACCCAGGCAGGAAACACGCAATACAACAGGCAATAATATGAGCTATTAACTTTAGGGTTAATGTTAGAGTTCCTCCTTAGTCACTATAACTATGACCACTGAGTCACTGCTAAATGAAGAAGAAAGTCCTCACAATGGACATGTCCGGTATCTTCAGCTAGCCTGGCGTTGGTGCATTTGGTGTCCTGTTTGGCAGGATGAGAAAAGTGTATTGAAAGGTATCCCAGCAGACAAGAGCAATACACAATATGCTGGCAGTACCCTGGCAAGCAAGATGGATACTGTGACTGCTCAGCAGGGTGTAAGTGTTTCTACGTGTGTGGGCACAGATAAGGCAACATTATCTGCATGCAGTGTCTTTAAGGTGGGCAAGTGCCCACTCACCAATCCTATGACCAAGGCCCAGAGGGAGATGTTCTGGCAGGCAGGTTCTTCAGGTGGCCTGACTGGCTACCTTACAAACCGGAACGCCGGAAATTACCTTGTAAAAGTAACAATGACATCATCACTGTGCTGTACGTAGCCTGTGCAGAGAGCAGAGCTGTGGGAGGGGCCCAGCAGGCTCCACCCATTTCAGAAAACTACAGGAGGGGGCGGAGACAAGACCAGTCACTCTGCACAAGGAGAGAGGACAGCAGTGATTGGTCTTTATTACAGGAAGTCTCACATTGGATGACTGCACAGACCTGGGAGAAGTCACATGACTGATGGATTTATTACCCCGGAGATCAGATAGAGTGAAGAGTGTATATAGCACAATGTACTTTATTATAACATAACAATGTATCGGTGAGAAGAGGTCCTCTCACAAATTGGCTGCGTCCCGTCAGAGGTCTCCATACCGATCTGACAGGTTAGAAAACCAAACAAGCCACATATTTGACATTCAGTCCAGCTCTCCTCTATATGTAATGTACGGCTTTTCTAAACTCAGGAGAATCTGAGATGTAAATGAATGTTATCCCGCTCAGATCACTTTTCCTGCCTGTAGACGTTCCCGCTTTATGGCCAGTTTAGCTGAAGTCAGAGATTCTGATTTGATTCCAGACGCACAGAATTCTGTTTTATGTAAATGTGGCTAAACTGACCACACCGGACCACAGGTAAAGGCTTAGGTAGGATGATACGCCTGCTGATGTCTGTGGGATCCATGTGATAACATATGTGTCAGTGTAGTATTGGTCCACTTCAGCGATTGAATACGTGAGTGCAGATCTCCGGTACAGAGGATCATATCCCGATCCTCGCAGACATCTGAAGAATACAAGGCCTTGGCTGGGCTATAACCATATCCTTGTATTGCTTGCCATCTGGTAAACGAGTTTTTCTTAAGGTGGCGGTGCACATTTTTCTTAAGGTGGCGGTGTACATTTTTCTTAAGGTGGCGGTGCACATTTTTCTTAAGGTGGCGGTGTACATTTTTCTTAAGGTGGCAGTGCACATTTTTCTTAAGGTGGCGGTGCACATTTTTCTTAAGGTGACAGTGTACATTTTTCTTAAGGTGGCGGTGCACATTTTTCTTAAGGTGGCAGTGCACATTTTTCTTAAGGTGGCGGTGCACATTTTTCTTAAGGTGGCGGTGCACATTTTTCTTAAGGTGGCGGTGCACATTTTTCTTAAGGTGGCGGTGCACATATTCCTTAAGGTGGCGGTGCACATTTTTCTTAAGGTGGCGGTGCACATTTTTCTTAAGGTGGCGGTGCACATTTTTCTTAAGGTGGCGGTGCACATTTTTCTTAAGGTGGCGGTGCACATTTTTCTTAAGGTGGCGGTGCACATATTCCTTAAGGTGGCGGTGCACATTTTTCTTAAGGTGGCGGTGCACATATTCCTTAAGGTGGCGGTGCACATTTTTCTTAAGGTGGCGGTGCACATATTCCTTAAGGTGGCGGTGCACATTTTTCTTAAGGTGGCGGTGCACATTTTTCTTAAGGTGGCGGTGCATATATTCCTTAAGGTGGCGGTGCACATTTTTCTTAAGGTGGCGGTGCACATATTCCTTAAGGTGGCGGTGCACATTTTTCTTAAGGTGGCGGTGCACATTTTTCTTAAGGTGGCGGTGCACATATTCCTTAAGGTGGCGGTGCACATTTTTCTTAAGGTGGCGGTGCACATATTCCTTAAGGTGGCGGTGCACATTTTTCTTAAGGTGGCGGTGCACATTTTTCTTAAGGTGGCGGTGCACATTTTTCTTAAGGTGGCGGTGCACATTTTTCTTAAGGTGGCGGTGCACATTTTTCTTAAGGTGGCGGTGCACATATTCCTTAAGGTGGCGGTGCACATTTTTCCTTAAGGTGGTGGTGCACATTTTTCTTAAGGTGGTGGTGCACATTTTTCTTAAGGTGGCGGTGCACATTTTCCTTAAGGTGGTGGTGCACATTTTCCTTAAGGGGCAGTGCACATTTTCCTTAAGGTGGCGGTGTACATTTTCCTTAAGGTAGCGGTGCACATTTAAATAGGGGAGTCACAGTGGTGCTGTTTGTCCTAACCCAGGGATTTCACCTACTATTTGAGATTCAATCAAACCAATAATATGGACTGAAACTTTTATGACATTTAATATGTTTCATTAGCGCGGTTCTGTTTTCCTTTTTCTGTTGTATTGTGTATCTCACATTTGAACTGCAGCTTTAATTTCACCTAGTTTATTTGATATCTATACATTGGCGCGGTATACCCCTATTTCTTTTCAGGTAGGATATCACAGAAAAATGATGACGTGCTTTTAGAATTGTCCTCTAAACCATATAAACCTACTGCCAGTGTGGGTGAGACCTATATACAGTATATACAGTATATAGATTACTATGACATACGTGTTCTGTATTTATACATGGAGTACATGTGACTGAGAACTTCTTCTATTTGTGATCTTCCAGCACTGATGAAGGGGAAGGTTGGCGCTCTCATCATTTTACAGGCTTGACAAAGGGGCCGTGACCCCAAAATGTGTGAGGCTCCACCCCCCAAGGAGCCCCTGGTTAGGATGGACCCTCTGCCACAACCTTGCGAGGACCTCAACCCCACTGACAGCCCAGGCTACTAAAGTGGGTAAAAGAGAACTTATAGGTCATTATAAGAAAAATGGTTATCAGATGAAGGCAACATTTATGTTCATATATTTCAGCACAGAGGGTAGTCACCAATCAGGAGAGGAAAAAAAAGGGGGGGGGGTCATAAAATGGCATAAAAGCCCCAAATCAGCATAAACAGTAGCATTATCACCCAGAGCCCCAAATGGGCAATGAGTAGATTTTATGTAACAATACCAGGACTGTACTGCCCTGTGGGAAATCTCAGCTCGTGTGTTTTGAGTAGAAGGGGGAGGGGTAATGGTATAATTTCTTTCAGTGGTATGCCTGGTGATACCGATAGGTTGGCAGCCCACTCACCAACTCCTAGTGAAGCTGTAGAGTCTTGTGGTGGAAGGGGGACCTCCTCTTGGGCTGGTCTAGAAGTTGTGGAGTCTCAACCGACATCTGAGCAAAATATTACAGCGCACACATGTACTGTGTGTATATATATATATATATGTATAACACAGGCGGTATTCCGGTGTCAGAGCAGAGACGTCCTTAACCTCGGTTCACACCGAAGCATCATTTAGTGCTTTTTTGCAGAAACTCACTACAGTCCAAGTAACCTGGTTTCCTATTGGACACGTTCACATCTGAGCTTTTTTTTCAGCCGCTGTGTTTTTGGTTCAATAGAGAGAAGCTGCGGAAAAGCATGTAGTGCATTTTTGCCTCGATTTTGCTTTTTTTTTAACCACTTTACAATCGCCCACCGTAAACAGGGCGGCCGCTCTGCGTTGGATCACATACCTAATACACGATCCGACACTTCCAGGTCTGGGGTGCGTGCGTGTGTGCCGCCAGCGGCCTGCTCCTGCTGTGATTAGATACAGCCGGAGCTGATCTGTGGGTACCACGGACTTGATGTCCGCAGGCACCAACCGATCAGTAGGCGGGGAGCCGCCGATCTGTCTATATGAAAACAAGGAAGATGGCTGCTCTGTCAGTAGGGAAGGCATGGATTCTGTGTTTCTGCAAAGCAAAAACATGGATCAATCTCTTCCCCTAATGAAAGCCCCTCCCCCCACACTGTAAGAAAACACTGGCTAGGCACACATTTAACCCTTTGATTGCCCCTGATGTTAACCCATTCCCAGCCAGTGTCATTAGTACAGTGAGAGTGCATATTTTTAGCACTGATCAATGTATTAGTGTCACTGCTCTCCCTAAAGTGTCAGTGTCCCGACTTTCCACCGCAATATCGCAGTCCCGCTATAAGTCGCTGATCGCCGCCATTACTGGTAAAAAATAAAAAAATAGTAACAAAAATATCCTGTAGTTTGTAGACACTTTTGTGTAAAGCAATCAATATACACTTATTGGGAATTGTTTCTTTTTACCAAAATCATGTAGCAGAATACATATTGGAATAAATGTATGAAGAAATTTCAATTTTTTCTTTTTTTTTTTATTGGGATGTTTTATAGCAGAAAGTAAAAAAATATTGTTTTTTTTTTTTTTGTTAATTTTCGGTCTTTTTTGTTTATAGCACAAAAAACCCTCCAAAAAAACGCAAAGGTGATCAAATACAGTAAAGCCTTGGATTGCGAGTATAATTCATTCCGGGAAACAAGCTTGTAATCCAAAGCACTCATATATCAAAGCGAATTTCCCCATAAGAAATAATGGAGACTCAGATGATTCGTTCCACAACCATTTATTCAGTTTATAGTCCATATAAAAAGATTATAGCGATGTGATTGGTTGTGGAACACTAAAATGTCCATCTACAAATGGAATCCTCCACAAGGGGATTAGAAGTAAAATCCAGCAGGAACTCCAGAGTGCAAAAGAGAAGAGAGGCGCCTCTAAGTGTAGCAATATGGTGACATTTATTGAAGGTGCAACATTTAGCAACTCACATGGCTGATGATTAAAAGAGGCACATCTAAGTATACAGACATCCGGGGTAAAGCTGTCCACATAGACCATCCCCCGGACCGCCGACTCTCACCGCTGTCAGTTTGCAATCGTGACCGGGAAGACTACCCTGCAGTAGAGCAATCTGAAAGCGATCAACGGAGCGATGAACAGGGCGATCAACAGGGCGATCAACGGAGCGATCAACAGGGCGATCAACAGAGCGAGCAATAGAGCGATTAACGGAGTGATCAACAGGGCGATCAACAGGGCGATCAACAGGGCGATCAACAGAGTGATGAACAGAGTGATGAACAGAGCGATCAACGGAGCGATCAACAGGGCGATCAACAAAGCGATCAACGGAGTGATGAACAGAGCGATCAACAGAGCGATCAACAGGGCGATCAACAGGGCGATCAACAGAGTGATGAACAGAGTGATGAACAGAGCGATCAACGGAGCGATCAACAGGGCGATCAACAAAGCGATCAACAAGGTGATGAACAGAGCGATCAACAGAGCGATCAACAGGGCGATCAACAGAGCGAGCAATAGAGCGATCAACGGAGCGATCAATAGAGCGATTAATGGAGCAATCAACGAAGCGATCAACGGAGCGATCAACGGAGCGATCAATGGAGCGATCAATATAGCGATCAATATAGCGATCAACGGAGCGATCAATATAGCGATCAATATAGCGATCAATATAGCGATCAACGGAGCGATCAATGGAGCGATCAACGGAGCGATCAATAGAGCGATCAATGACCAATCAATATAGCGATCAATATAGCGATCAACGGAGCGATCAATAGAGCGATCAAGGGAGCAATCAATATAGCGATCAACGGAGCGATCAATAGAGCGATCAAGGGAGCAATCAATATAGCGATCAATATAGCGATCAACGGAGCGATCAACAGAGCGATCAACGGAGCGATCAACAGAGCGATCAACGGAGCGATCAACAGAGCGATCAATGGAGCGATCAACGGAGTGATCAATGGAGCGATCAACGGAGCGATCAATAGAGCGATCAAGGGAGCAATCAATATAGCGATCAATATAGCGATCAACGGAGCGATCAATAGAGCGATCAAGGGAGCAATCAATATAGCGATCAATATAGCGATCAACGGAGCGATCAATAGAGCGATCAAGGGAGCAATCAATATAGCGATCAATATAGCGATCAACGGAGCGATCAACAGAGCGATCAACGGAGCGATCAACAGAGCGATCAACGGAGTGATCAATGGAGCGATCAACGGAGCGATCAACGGAGCGATCAACGGAGCAATCAACGGAGCGATCAATATAGCGATCAACGGAGCGATCAATATAGCGATCAACGGAGCAATCCCCGCTGAGCAAGCGGAGGAGTAAAAACGGACAGCCCCATGTGAAAGGGGCCTCAGAGGAGCCTCTCTTCTCTTTTATACTCAGATGTGACGTGACACATTACTTGTATATCAAGTCAAAATTTATAAAACAAAATTTCCTTGTCTTGCAAAACGCTCTCAAACCAAATTACTCTCAATCCAAGATTTACTGTACCACCAAAAGAAAGCTCTATTTGTGGGAAAGAAGGACATCAGTGTTATTTGGGTACAACGTTGCACAATTGTCAGTTAAAGGAACGCAGTGCCGTATCACAAAAAATGTCCTGGTCAGGAAGGGGGGTAAATCTTCTGGAGGGCAAAGGGTTAATCTGCCCAACAACAAATTGACCAAAGAAAAAAAAGCATAAAAATGCAAAACACATAAAAAAAAATCACGTAAAAAAAACCCGCATGTGTAAAATCGCAAAACGCACCACAAAAATGGATCAAAAACAAACTGCGTAGATGTGAGCCAGGCCTTAGACTCCATTCACACACTCGTGGGCATTTTTGAATCGTGGGCGGAATCGCCGAGATTCTGCCCACAATTTCAAAACACGCTGTTAAAATGTCAAATCGCACATCATGTTCAGGTGCCCTTCAGTTTCAATGGCACCTCAATATGTGGTGCGATTCTGCCATGGATTGTTGTGCGACAAATCCAGCTGGAATCGCACGAACCAAACCGCGCAAACGTATGTCGCCCAAAAGAGGTTCCGGAAGCTTTTTTGGGCAACGTGCGACAAAAATCACACTGTGTTTTTTAGGTGCCAAAGAAATGAATAGCTCCTGAACACGCTGACGTGCGATTTGACATTTTAACAGTGCGTTTAGAAATCGCTGCGATTTCACCTGCAATTTAAACCACCTGTGTGTGAACGGAGCATGAAGGGATCTGTTGGAGGGGTGAGGTGCCATGAAGAAATGTGTCTCCAGTGTGGAGTCCACCATCAACTATCTGAAGGAAGTTTCATTTATCACTCTCTAGGCAGAAACTGGTTCAGTATTGTGTGAAATCCAGTTTGAGTTTCTGAACTCTGTAAATAACAGGAGATTGTTCCTCTCCATGGCAACACAGAAACCAGTCCCCTCCTCCACTCCCTTCTCATCCGTGCCGGACCAGCCGGCCTGAACCTTCCTCCCACCAATGGCAACACCGACGTATTCCTCATAGAAGGTAACAGGGAAGGTGATGTATAGAAATCCTCCAAACACAACATCACACAATGTACAGCGATTGGAGCAATGAGGACCTTACTGGCCAAATACCGGAAGAGAAAGTGCAAGACACAGCACCATGAGTGGAGGAGAAGACCGGTTCTCGGGAAAGAGGAACCAAAACTATTGTGGGGTTACAGCAATCACTGCAAGACTCCAATGAAGTCCTCCGCTGTACCCCCCAACCCTTCCCAAGTCATGGCACCCCAACACTGCAATACATCTTCCCCACTGATCCCTCCCATGATGTCCCCCCCTCCCCCACACACATCCTGAGTCCCACTATGGTACCCCAACACTGCAATACAACACATGTTCCCCACTGATCCCTCCAATGATGCCCCCCCCCCACACACACACACTTCCTGAGTCCCATTATGGCACCCAGCACATGTTCACCACTGATCCCTCCAATGATGTCCCCCCTCCCCCCCACTTCCTGAGTCCCATTATGGCACCCCAACACTGCAATACAACACATGTTCCCCACTGATCCCTCCAATGATGACCACCCCACTTCCCGAATCTCACTATGGCACCCCCAGCACTTCAATACATCTTTCCCACTGATCCCTCCAATGATTCCCCCCCCAACTTTCTGGAGTTCCACTATGGCACCCCGACACTGCAATACAACACATGTTCCCCACTGATCCCTCCAATGATGTCCCCCCCACTTCCTGAGTCCCATTGTGGCACCCCAACACATGTTCACCACTGATCCCACCAATGATGTCCCCCCCACACACACACTTCCTGAGTCCCATTATGGCACCCCAACACTGCAATACAACACATGTTCCCTCCAATGATGTCCCCCCCCACCCCACTTTCTGGAGTTCCACTATGGCACCCCAACACTGCAATACAACATGTGTACCCCACTGATCCCTCCAATGATGCCCCCCCCCCCACTTCCTGAGTCCCACTATGGCACCCCAACCCTGCAATACAACACATGTTCACCACTGATCCAATGATCACCACCCCACTTCCTGAGTCCCACTATGACACCCCAACACATGTTCCCCACTGATCCCTCCAATGATGTCCCCCCACACACACACACACACACACTTCCTGAGTCCCATTATGGCACCCCAACATTGCAATACAACACATGTTCCCCACTGATCCCACCGATGATGTTCTCCCCCCACTTCCTGAGTACGACTATGGCACCCCAACACTGCAATACAACATCTTCCCTACTGATCCCTCCAATGATGTCCCCCCCCCACTTCCTGAGTCCCAATTATGGCACCCCAACACTGCAATAAAACACATCTCCCCAGTGATGAGGTGGATTGCTCTCTCCCCAGCATTGCAGTAAACAATTAGTGCAAGCCTTAGAGAGAAAATAATCTGATTTTATTGGTAGTGTTGGTCCTCGGGGGGTGGATGTTGGTCCTCGGGGGGCGGTTGTTGGTCCTCGGGGGGGCGGATGTTGGTCCTCGGGGGGGCGGATGTTGGTCCTCGGGGGCGGATGTTGGTCCTGGGTGAGTGCAGTGCTCAGGCAGGTGATGTCACCAGGAGCTGATCACACAGACTCTGCTTCTCCAGATCCTCCTGCTGTCTGTCCAGATCCTCTTTCTTCCGTTTCAAATCATCTTCCGTCTGACTGATGTGCCTCTCGAACTCCAGCTGCTCCTCCTCTGTGTATGGCTGCTCTTCCTGCATCTGCCAGAGAGGAGGACATACCAGTCACCACACTGGTCACCATACCAATCACCATAATGGTCACCATACCAGTCACCACACTGGTCACCATACCAGTCACCACACTGGTCACCATAATGGTCATCACACTATTCACCATGCCAATCACCACACTGGTCACCATGCCAATCACCACACTGGTCACCATGCCAATCACCACACTGGTCACCACACTGGTCACCATGCCAATCACCACACTGGTCACCATGCCAATCACCATAATGGTCATCACACTATTCACCATGCCAATCACCACACTGGTCACCATGCCAATCACCATAAAAGGTCATCACACTATTCATCATGCCAATCACCACAATGATCACCATACTGATCACACCGATCACCATACCAGTCACCATGGTTACCATACCAATCAACACCATGGCCGCCAGACTGGTTACCATATCAGTCACAATACCAATCAACACAATGGTCACCACACTTTTCACCATACCAATCACCATGGTTGCCACATCAAATCAACACACTGATCATCAGACTGGTCCCCACACCGGTCAACATATCAATCACCATACCAGTCAAAACGGTTACCACACCAATCAACACACTGGTCACCGGATTGGTCCCCACCCCAATCAACATACCAATCACCACAATGATCACTACAGTCACCACACCAATCGCCATACCGGTCACCATGGTTACCACACCAATCAACATACCAATGATTATCAATGTCACCACACCAGACTCATCCCTACCCCAATCACCAGACTGGTCACATCTATAGAATATACTCTGTACACAGGAACAGTCCGGGACAATGCACCATAATAATGTTTTCATTCTTTTGGTTTTTCTTCAAAACACAATATTTTTCAGTTCAGCCAGTACAAGGACCTGAAATCTGTTCTTATATTGTCACTGGAGGGGGAGAACAGAGAGGGTTACAGGACCATTGGGGGTTGGGATTGGAGGTTGGGTCGATAACGTTAGTTGGACATCACATGGAGAGGATTCAGAATTCATTGGTTGGAACATTCAACCCCCATTGACCTCCCATTGATCTGCATCAAGAATGTTGCAGGGCTTAGACTTGCATGAGAAGCAAACAAATAAAAGCCCATCGATACCCGGACTTTATTTTATATCTGATTAATAGAGATGACTAGAACAGAGATATGTGACAAAGGTGTCCCTAAATAAAGGGGGTTATTGGGGAGATCTTCCAATGTGTGACCTTGAGAAGAAGAGGAGGACACTCAGAACCACAGAGAATACTGAGCGTGAAGAACAAACAGGAGACCCCCCCTCCCCCCCTGACCAGGGCGGGGGGCAGATATATCTCAAACTTCTCAGTCAGATGGGAGTCACAGTTGAGCCAGTGGACAGAAATAGAAGTCCTATCAGATGTCATCCTGTCCCGTCACCCAGCGCTAGTAACAAGGATAAGTCTGTCAGCTGCAATAATATGACGAGTCCAGGCCATGCAGGTAACGCCCCCCCCCCCCCCCCCCCAGACTGGGAACAATGAACAATAAAGTTATGTTTTGGTGTAACTTTGTCTCTAACAACGTGACCCCCCCCCTCACAACCTATATGATGGGGTACCCAGCAGCCAGTCACTGCCCCCCTAACAACTCTAGCAAATGGGGTCCCTAGGAGTCAGTCACTGCCCCCCCAACAACTCTAGAAGATGGGTCCCTAGGAGCCAGTCACTGCCCCCCCAACAACTCTAGAAGATGGGGTCCCTAGGAGCCAGTCACTGACCCCCAACAACTCTAGAAGATGGGGTCCCTAGGAGCCAGTCACTGACCCCCAACAGCTATAGAAGATGGGGTCCCTAGGAGCCAGTCACTGCCCCCCCCAACAACTCTAGAAGATGGGTCCCTACTAGCCAGTCACTGCCCCCCCAACAACTCTAGAAGATGGGGTCCCTAGGAGCCAGTCACTGACCCCCAACAACTCTAGAAGATGGGGTCCCTAGGAGCCAGTCACTGACCCCCAACAGCTATAGAAGATGGGGTCCCTAGGAGCCAGTCACTGCCCCCCCTAACAACTCTAGAAGATGGGGTCCCTAGGAGCCAGTCACTGACCCCCAACAACTATAGAAGATGGGGTCCCTAGGAGCCAGTCATTGCCCCCCAACAACTCTAGAAGATGGGGTCCCTAGGAGCCAGTCACTGCCCCACCCCCTAACAACTCTAGAAGATGGGGTCCCTAGGAGCCAGTCACTGGCTCCACTAACAACTCTAGAAGATGGGGACCCTAGGAGCCAGTCACTGCCCCCCATAACAACTCTAGAAGATGGGGTCCCTAGGAGCCAGTCACTGGCTCCACTAACAACTCTGTGTAAATGACACTGGCAGGGAAGGGGTTAAACACTAGGAGGCGATTAAGGGATTAAGTGTGTCCTAGGGAGTGATTCTAACTGGGGGGGGTGGGCTACCACTCACATGACAGAGATCACTGCTCCCGATGACAGAGAGAAGTAGATCTGTCATGTCACAAAGTAGAACGGGGAAATGCCTTGTTTACATCTCGCCGTTCTGCGCCTCCGTGACACGATCGCTGGGATACTAAGCTTGTGTTGTAATCCAAACTTGAAATTAAGGAACTTCCATATGTAAAGTAGAGGAAACCACAAGGGTTTTATATATTCTAAGGGACACAATAGTTTGCTAAGCTACAGAGATGTAAAACATTCGAAATATATGTATCATTATAATTGGTTAATTGAATAAGTAAAGGAAACGTCATTTGAACCCCTATTGGTGGAAAACGATGGAAATCGCCGTCTCATCCTGTGTATTGAAGATCCTGTACAAGCCAAAAATAAAGGAACAATGTGTAATCAATCCGTGTTGTGTCACGTTTGTATCGATGTTCCCTGCACAGATTTGGGTGTGAATAATGGAGAGATGCCGGAAATAAAGGTAATTAGATGATAATAATAAGGAATAGTCAGAACTAGAAGTTATAGATAAAAAGGAGCATCCCAACAATCACTGCCCCCCACAACCTATATGAGGGGGTCTCTGGCAGCCTATCACTGCCCCCACAACCTATATGACGGGGCTCCTAGCAGCCTATAACTGCCCCCCACAACCTATATGATGGGGTCTCTAGCAGGCTATCACTGCCCCCCACAACCTATATGAGGGGGTCTCTAGCAGGCTATCACTGCCCCCCACAACCTATATGACGAGGTCTCTAGCAGCCTATCACTGCCCCCCACAACCTATATGAGGGGGCTCCTAGCAGCCTATCACTGCCCCCACAACCTATATGACAGGGTCTCTGGCAGCCTATCACTGCCCCCCACAACCTATATGAGGGGGTCTCTAGCAGGCTATCACTGCCCCCCACAATCTATATGAGGGGGTCTGTAGCAGCCTATCACTGCACCCCACAACCTATATGAGGGGGTCTCTGGCAGCCTATCACTGCCCCCCACAACCTATATGAGGGGGTCTCTAGCAGCCTGTCAGTGCCCCCCACAACCTATATGACGGGGCTCCTACTAGCCTATCACTGCCCCCCACAACCTATATGAGGGGGTCTCTAGCAGGCTATCACTGCCCCCCACAACCTATATGAGGGGGTCTCTAGCAGCCTATCACTGCCCCCCACATCCTATATGAGGGGGTCTCTAGCAGCCTATCACTGCCCCCCACAACCTATATGAGGGGGTCTCTAGCAGGCTATCACTGCCCCCCACAACCTATATGATGGGGCTCCTAGCAGGCTATCACTGCCCCCTACAACCTATATGATGGGGCTCCTAGCAGGCTATCACTGCCCCCCACAACCTATATGAGGGGGTCTCTAGCAGGCTATCACTGCCCCCCACAACCTATATGAGGGGGTCTCTAGCAGCCTATCACTGCCCCCTCACAAACTATATGAGGGGGTCTCTAGCAGGCCTCCCCCACTTCCTCCGGGGTGACTTGTCTAGCAGTGTAGGGTTCTCATTGGCTGTGAAAGTCCTATCAGTCAGCTGTCCTCTCTCAGGTGTCGCTGTGTTTATAGATGAAGGTCTTTCCTTGTTTGCTGTCCCTGCTCCCTCCCTATGTATGGCGGTGTACTGCCCACTGACATGCGGCAATGTTGAGGTTGTGACAGACACAGACACACCCACCAGCAGGACATTGTATAGGTTGTTATGGCTCCATAAGTCGTGTGAATAGTTTCTGGGTAATAAAGATTTGCTCAGCATACAGAGACACGTACAGTACAGAGTACACCGTCACCATGACACCGTCACCATGACACCGTCCCGGAGCTGTGTGCGGCCTGCTCTGTCTATATACTGATATCCCTTATCATTCCCTCTAATTCTCCCAGGTAGACTTACACACAGTTTAAAGAACCCAGCAGGTAGGTTGTTCCAAACAACTAGGAGAACTAATCACAGTTCTGCAGATTTATGCCATCTCCTTTAGTTAGAGATCAGGACTCTGTGGGGGCCGTACCATCACTTCTAAAGATGGGGGCTCTGTGGGGGCCGTACCATCTCTTCTAAAGATGGGGGCTCTGTGGGGGCCGTACCATCTCTTCTAGGATGGGGGCTCTGTGGGGGCTGTACCATCTCTTCCAAAGATGGGGGGGTCGTACCATCTCTTCCAAAGATCAGGGCTCTGTGGGGAGGGGAGGGTCGTACCATCTCCTCCAAAGATGGTTGGGGTCGTACCAGCTCTTCCAAAGATCAGGGCTCTGTGGGGGGGGTCGTACCATCTCCTCCAAAGATCGGGGCTCTGTGGGGATCATACCATCTTTTCCAAAGATCGGGACTCTGTGGGGGTTGTACTATCTCTTCGAAAGATCTGGGCTCTGTGAGGGGGGGGGGGGGTCGTTGGGGCCAATCACATGCCTCCCTAATGGTTTGGCATGATGAATAAATATCCACTGGATTTCTCAGCATGGAGGACACCAATGATCCTGACTAAATCCCCAACTCTTGCAGAAATGCAGCCCCAAACCTGCAAGGAACATCCACCATGCTTCACAGTTGGCTGCAGATTTAGTTTGGCAAACTGCCTACTATTCTGGTCAAATATTTCAAATTTTGACTCATCAGTCCAGAGAAGCTGACACCAGTTTTGAGGACCCCGGTTTTCATGCACAGCCCAATCATGCTGGAGGTATGGATTTTTAGGCCCAAGTCTTCTACGAAGACCTCTAATGCCGCGTACACACGAGCGGACTTTGACGGACTGAACTCCAAAGGATGTTCCAACTAAACGGACTTTCCTACAAGCAATCACATCAAAGTCCGACTGATTCGAACGTGATGATGTACACCGGACTAGAATAAGGAAGTTCATAGCCAGTAGCCATTAGCTGCCCTAGCGTCGTTTTTGGTCCGTCGGACTAGCATACAGACGAGCGGATTTTTCGATAGGACTCATGTTCTATCTCTAAAGTCCGGCAGATTTTTCTACAGAAAAGGTAAGATGAATCCCACACACGATCGAATTGTCCAACGGATTTGTTCCGTTGCACTTTTGCTGTCGAAAAGTCCAGTCGTGTGTACAAGACTTCTCCAGACTGTAGATTGCTGTACCTGGGGCCGGGTGGTTTATGCAAAGTCTGAGCTAATGGTGTCACTAGACGTCTTCTACTTGCAAAAGAAGTCAGCATGGTGTGTCTTTGATCCTTTCCACGAAGGTTCCTTGGTTAAACACTGTGATTTCATCTTCTGCAGAAGATCTTGGACAGCACAGGTTAAATTACCGGTCTTTGTGGACATTTCAGCCTGTGAAGGACCCTGTTGATGCAGTAAGACCCCCCCCCCCCATGTGGTGTTCCGGTTTGGTATAATTGTAAACTGAACAACGGACCAAATGCCTGCAAAATACTGCACTGTGCGGCTGTGTACCGGGGAAAGCCGACACCGTCTACAAGGCAAAGGATGGACATCAAATATCAATTTATTTTTTACGTCTTTTGTAGGTCGTGATTAGACAAGTTCAAACCAGTAGTTGCAGGAATTTGAAGCATCTGCACTTCTTAGCTTTTTTTTTTTTCTACAAGTGACACAAAACATTTGATTCTACTGTTTGTATTTAAAAATTCTTCAATATATTTATCACCATATTTGTGTCCTTGTACTATCTTCCCAGAGCCGTGCATTCTGCACCGAGCAATAGAAAGGAGCTGGAGAACCTCAAACTACACCAAGGAGGAGGGGAGAGGAGGGGAGGGGAGAGGAGGAGGGGAGAGAAGAGGTGGAGAGGAGGAGGAGAGAAGGGGAGGGGTGAGGAGAGGAGGAGGAGAGAAGGAGAGAAGAGGAGGAGAGAAGGAGAGAAGAGGAGGGGAGAAGGAGAGGAGAGAAGAAGGAGAGGAGAGAAGGAGAGAAGAGGAGGGGAGAAGGAGAGGAGAGGAGAGAAGGGGAGGGGAGAGGAGACTTCACAACAACAATCTGGTCCCATCCACATTCCTCTGACATTCTCTGCAGACATTTTTCACTATGCTGCTTATGATATGGAGAGCCGATACAGAATGCGGCACAGCCGGTTATTCTCGGAGGTTATGGTCTCTCCGAGGTGGTGGTGCCCATAAAGTCACATCAGACACCGAGAAAAGGGAGAGAGTCGGAGCTTTGTGGTCGTGTGATAATATATATATTATAAAATATCTTATGTAATTGTGTCTTGTGCAACATTTTATATATTTTCTATTCATGTGATCAGATAGAAAAGCTTTGGGCCGGTTTCACACGGGCTTCACTTGTAGAGGAGCTCCTTGTGTGTGAACAGCAAGGAGGAGACAAATCATTGGCAGAGCTTTCAGTAAGTTTTGTTTTCTAAACAGAAACGAAGAAAAAGGGTTTTTTCCCCCAAAAAATGATCGGTCTTTTTTCATTTGTTTAACAATAAATAAAAAATAAATATAGCAATGATGATTAAATACCATTAAAAGAAAGCTCTATCGGTCTCAAAAAAAAAAAAAAAAGACACAAATGTCATATGAGTACATTGTTACACAATTGCGCAATTGTCATGGCATCGAGGACAGAAGTGCTGACAGGGGGAGGGGAGGGTTTGGGTTGGGGAGATATGTGGACATGACGGGGGGGGGGGGGGGGGGGGGGGACGGACAGATGTGCACACACCAGGAGGGGAGGGTTTGGGGAAACGTGTGATGATCAGACCTCCAGCGTGAACAGAATCTGTGAATGAATGGAGGACGCCAGAGTCAGGAAGGTGCTGCCATCTACTGACCACTACCCGCCATTACACTTCATTCATTGAAGGATCTTCTTGTAGTATAAATTTCTTTTGAGAATAAGGCCCCTTTCACACTGGGGCGGTGGGGGCGTTGGCGGTAAAACGCCGCTATTTTTAGCGGCGCTTTACCGTCATTTTAGCGCCGGTGTTCAGCCGCTAGCGGGGCGGTTTTACCCCCCGCTAGCAGACGAAAAAGGGTTAAAACCGCCCGCAAATCTCCGCTACAGCGGCACTATGCCAGTGGTATAGCCGCGCTGCCCCATTGATTTCAATGAGCAGATGCTGTTTGCAGGAGTTTTTTTTCCCTCCTGCCAGCGCACCGCTCGGGCCCTTGGGGCTTTCACACTGGAGACGCTTCAGCAGCAGTTTTAAGTGGGTTTGCAGGCGCTGTTTTTAGTAATTAGTAATTATAAAGGATTTATATCGCGCCAACAGTTTGCACATCGCTTATTTTAGGAGATTATATTTTTGTACATATTACGGGGAGGTTTAGTTTGGGGTAATGTATGGTCATGGGGAGGGGGGGAGGAGGACAGGTGGGGGCAGACACAGGTTGGGGAGGGTTTGGGTTGGGGGGACGTGTGGACATGAGGGGGGGTGGGCAGAGGTGCGGACACGGGGTGGGAAGGGTAACAGATGTGCGGACACAGGGCAGGCCAGAGAGGGGACGTGCGGACACAGGGCAGGCCAGAGAGGGGACGTGCGGACACAGGGCAGGCCAGAGAGGGGACGTGCGGACACAGGGCAGGCCAGAGAGGGGACGTGCGGACACAGGGCAGGCCAGAGAGGGGACGTGCGGACACAGGGCAGGCCAGAGAGGGGACGTGCGGACACAGGGCAGGCCAGAGAGGGGACGTGCAGACACAGGGCAGGCCAGAGAGGGGACGTGCGGACACAGGGCAGGCCAGAGAGGGGACGTGCGGACACAGGGCAGGCCAGAGAGGGGACGTGCGGACACAGGGCAGGCCAGAGAGGGGACGTGCGGACACAGGGCAGGCCAGAGAGGGGACGTGCGGACACAGGGCAGGCCAGAGAGGGGACGTGCAGACACAGGGCAGGCCAGAGAGGGGACGTGCAGACACAGGGCAGGCCAGAGAGGGGACGTGCGGACACAGGGCAGGCCAGAGAGGGGACGTGCAGACACAGGGCAGGCCAGAGAGGGGACGTGCAGACACAGGGCAGGCCAGAGAGGGGACGTGCAGACACAGGGCAGGCCAGAGAGGGGACGTGCAGACACAGGGCAGGCCAGAGAGGGGACGTGCAGACACAGGGCAGGCCAGAGAGGGGACGTGCAGACACAGGGCAGGCCAGAGAGGGGACGTGCAGACACAGGGCAGGCCAGAGAGGGGACGTGCGGACACAGGGCAGGCCAGAGAGGGGACGTGCAGACACAGGGCAGGCCAGAGAGGGGACGTGCGGACACAGGGCAGGCCAGAGAGGGGATGTGCGGACACAGGGCAGGCCAGAGAGGGGACGTGCGGTCGTGTTCACCTTGTAAGTTCAGACATAGAAATCATTGTGTGCACCGTGCCGTGTAAGTTCAGACATAGAAAATAATAAGCAGATAAAGCGGCTGCCTTCCTTGTTCTTCATCCTCTTCTGCAGTCACTGTGGGGCAAACAAGCAAAAACACAAACTTGTCTGTTAATATGCAAAACGTGTGTGAGTGGCGCTAACTCTAGATCCATATATGTTTAAAACAGCAAATAAAATATATTCATAAGAAATTTTTTTATATACACACACACATACATATGACCCCTACTAGGGAATTGATTCCAAACTGGTGCTGCATACTTAGAAGCTCATAATGAAAATTAGTGAATATGACAAAAAAAAAAAAAAAAAAAAAAAAAAAAACACACACACACACACCATATACAAGCATAAAAAACGGAGTTACTTACCGGTAACATCCTTTTCCAGGAATCTTTCAGGACAGCACCATAGAGAGACACCGGCTCCTCCCCTTCCAATTCCACATTTAAACCTCACCGTCCCACCAGCCCCTCAGTTCTTCACGAGTTCCTCCGGCCAGCTGGGGAGACACAAGAATACGTCATACAAATCTTTATCTTACCTGACCCTCTCATGCGATGAGTTCTCATAGATAACCAATAATTTGGGTGGGTACCGGTGCTGTCCTGAAAGATTCCTGGAAAAGGATGTTACCGGTAAGTACGGTAATCCTGTTTTTCCCCATTCATCTTTCAGGACAGCACCATAGGGAGGATAAGCGAGCACCTTATCTTAGGGAGGGACTACTGCCTGCAGCACTTTACGCCCAAAGGCTTGGTCTTTGGCTGACAGCAGGTCCAATCTGTAGTGCTTCACAAACGTGGAAAAACTGGACCAAGTTGCAGCTCTACAGATCTGCTCCGGAGAAGCACCAGCCCACTCTGCTTGAGAAGTCGCCACTGCCCTGGTGGAAAGTATCTTAATACCTTCCGGGGGCTCCAACCCCCCGATTACATAAGCCTGAGTAATGGCCAACCTTAACCATCTGGCTATTGAACGTTTAGAGGCTCTGGACCCTTTCCTAGCCCCTGAAAATAACACAAAAAAAAAAAAAAAAAAAAAAAAAAAAAAAAAATCGGATTTTTCTAAACTGTTTTATCTAAGTACTGAAGGACACACCTTCTAACATCCAATTTGTGGAAAATATGCTCCTGTTCCCTCACAGGATTCGAACAGAAGGTAGGTAAAACAATTTCTTGACCTCTATAGAAACTAGAGACCACTTTTAGCAAAAAGGCCGGATCTGTTTAAAAATCAAACGGTCCGGGAAAACCTGAAAAAAAGGTGCCCTAATAGAAAGGGCTTCTTGGGGCACTCTCCTTGCTGTGGTGATCGCCACCAAAAACACCATTTTGAGGGTGATCAACCTCAAAGTACAGGATTTCAATGGCTCAAAAAGATCCCCTGTAAGAGTCTGTAAAATTAAAGAAAGATCCCACACTGGGAAGGGGGAATTTCTAACTGGCCTCTGTCTGCCTAAGGCTCTGAAAAACCTAGCTACCCAAGGATCTATAGCTAGCGGCTTTTCCCAGGAACACGCTCAGTGCTGACACCTGTCCCTTCAAGGTGCTAATGGCTAATCCTTTGTCCGCTCCTGCCTGCAGAAACTCCAATACTGCTACAGAACTGCGTACATTGAAGGAGCTTTCTGTGCACCAACTATTGAAGCGTTTCCACACCTTTAGGTAGATAGCTTGCGTCTCCCTTTTCCGGCAATTTAGGAGAGTTGTCTCTAGTCGATCCAAGAAACCCTTGCCCTTTAGCAATTCCTCCTCAGTAGCCACGCTGCGAGGTTCCATCGCTCCACCTGAGGGCAACAGATTGGACCCTGAGAAAGAAGATCCTCCTGGATAGGTAGAGTCCAGGGAGGTTCTACCTCCAGACCCATCAAGATGGAGAACCACGGCCTCCTTGGCCAGTGTGGTGCAATCAGAATGAGGGTTGTGTCTTCCGACTGAAATTTTCTCAGAACTGCTGGAATCAGTACAGGAGGGGGGGAAGGCATAACACCTTGAGAAACGCCAGCTCTGAGCTAGTGCATCCACCCCGGCTGCTCTGTCCTATCTGTTTAGGAAAAAGAACATGACAAGCTTTTGTGCTTGCCTTCAAGGCGAAGAGGTCCACCGAAGGAACCCCCCACTTCTGAGCGATCATCTCGAAGATGTCCTGGTTCAAGACCCAGTCTCCTTCCCTTAGCATCTTTCTGCTGAGAAACTCTGCTACTTGGTTTTGTTCCCCCTTCAAATGTACAGCCGAAAGAGAGAGAATGCTCACTTCGGCCCACCTGAGGATGGATTCTGCCAGAACCCACAAGGATCTGCTCCAGGTACCCCCTTGCCTGTTGATGTAGGCCACTGCTGATGAGTTGTCCGAACGGACCCTCACGTGCTGTCCCAGGAGTTCTCTCTGAAAAGCTCTGAGAGCCAACTCTATTGCTCTCAGTTCCCTCCAGTTCGAGGATTTCTTTGCGTCTTCTCTCCTCCAAGTACCTTGCACCATCCTGGAATCTAGGTGTGCTCCCCAACCTGTGCCGCTTGCATCGGTCGTGACCATCCTGGAGACTGGAAGAACCCACTCCATGCCTTGTGAGAGATTGGACCCTTTTCTCCACCACCAGAGGGACCTCTTGACCTGACTCGGCACGGATATTAAGGAGTCCAGGGACCCTGGACTGTGTAGAGGGCGAAAATGCAGCCCTGCCCACTGAACTGCCGGGAGCGTGGAAGTCAGTAAGCCCAAAGCTGACATCGCTTTTCTTACTGAGATCTGACGGCTGCCCTGGAGCAATAACATTGATTTGTCCACCTTCTGGATCTTTTCTATTGGAAGGAACACTTTTTGCTTTGTTGAATCCAATACATTGCCCAGGAAGGTGACCTTTTGGGAAGGAACCAAACTGGATTTTTCCAGGTTCAAGAGCCACCCCAAATTTTTTAGGCTGTCTCTTGCTACCTGAAGATCCTGGGTCAACTGCTCCGGGGAAGGGGCAAACAGAAGTAGATAGTCTAGGTATCCGACTACAGAGATGCCTCTGAGCCGCAAGAAAGCCAGGACCTCCACCATCACTTTGGTGAAGATGCAGGGGGGAAGAGGATAGTCCAAAGGGGAGTGCTTTGCACTGTAAATGAAACGTTCCTTCCCTGGTTTTTACCGCCAGTCTGAGAAACCCCTGATAACTTTCTGTGATTGGAATGTGCAGATAAGCGTCTTTCAAGTCTATCGACGCCATGAAGCAATTCGGAGGAAGAAGCGCCTTCATCGAATAGATGGAATCCATCCGGAATTTCCTGTAGGTAATTTATTTATTTAAGGTACTTATATAGCGCTGTCAATTTACGCAGCGCTTTACATATTCATTGTACATTCACATCAGTCCCTACCCTCAAGGAGCTTACAATCTAAGGTCCCTAACTCACATTCATACATACTAGGGACAATTTAGACAGGATCCAATTACCCTACCAGCATGTCTTTGGAGTGTGGGAGGAAACTGGAGCACCCGGAGGAAACCCACGCAGGCACAGGGAGAACATGCAAACTCCAAGCAGGTAGTGTCGTGGTTGGGATGCTAGGCGAGAGTGCTACCCACTAGACCACTGTGCCGCCCATAATTGAGACATTAATGATAAGCCTGAACTTTCCCGAAGGTTTGGGGACCACAAAGATGTGGGAATAAAAGCCTCTGCCTGTCTCCTCTACAAGAACTCTTACCACCACCTCTTGTTCCTCCAACTCCTGTAGGGAGGATAGAAAAGCTGATGATTGTTTTGCACAATTTGGCAGCTCGGTGACAAGAAGTCTGTCCTGAGGAGGTTCTGAGAACTCCAGCTGCTAACCTCTTCTTATGATCCCTAACACAAACTGGTTGGAGGTGATCATCTCCCACTGTGGAAGGAAGGCCCCCAATCTTCCTCCCACTGTGGTTACCTCGTCATTGGGTTTTCTTGGGCTGTTCAGGAGGGCGAAAAATCGCCCCTCCCGTCCTTTGCCCTTTTGCCCCTAAGTCTTTTTCTGCCTTTCTGCTTTCGGGGCTTCAAACTTTTTCTGAGGGATAAACTTTCTTTTAGCCTGCTCCCCAAATTTCTTTTTAACGGGAAAGGCCTTTTTCTTATCGGCCGTCCGATCCAAAACGGCCTCTAACCCTGGTCCAAACAAAAGATCCCCTGTGAGTGGAATTCCACAGAGTTTAACTTTTGACGCACTGTCTCCTTGCTACGTCTTAAGCCATAAGGCCCTCTGGGCTGAATTAGTGAGGGCAGAAGACCTTGCGGACATGCGTACTGAGTAGCATTGGGAAGGAAGACAAAATAGTTTCTTTTGGCGTCCCTGCCTCAATATGCGCTTTAATTTGAGTAAGCCAATATTTCATGTTGCGGGCCACTACTGTAACCGCCATGGCAGGCTTAAGGTTTCCCTGCGACAAATCCCAGGACTTCTTCAAAAGGGAGTCCATTCTGCTGTCCATGGGGTCTGAAAGAACC
The DNA here is from genome assembly GCA_037952925.1 of Lithobates clamitans. Classification (NCBI taxonomy): domain Eukaryota; kingdom Metazoa; phylum Chordata; class Amphibia; order Anura; family Ranidae; genus Lithobates; species Lithobates clamitans. The sequence goes on along the minus strand of JBBGZY010000934.1, from coordinate 85,392 downwards.
CCCATATCCTCGAAAGCTAGATCTGTGTGCCTGGAAACCAGAGAAAAGGCAGCATCTAGTCTAGGAGCTTTATTCCAGACTAGAGTCTCCTCCTCTGCAAAGGGAAACCTTCGCTTCAAAGCCCTTGAAAAGAAAAGGTTTCCTCTCAGGATCTTTCCATTCTTTCTTTATGGCTTCGATCAAGACATCATGAACTAGGAAATCCCTTCTTTTTTGTTCCCCTAGACCTTTGTACATCTGGTAATGGAGCGATAACGCCTTCTTTTCCTCCTGTAACCCCAAAGTGGTGTGGATAGCTTCCAAGAGATCCTCCACTTCGTCAAGAGAAAGTTTATAGCGAGAGGTTTTTGTGGATTCCCCATCCACTTCCTCTGCATCCGACTCCCCTTGGGAATCTGAAGCGGCGCTGTCTGGCTCCTCCTCAATTTCCTCTCTGGAGCCCCCTCTCTCCACTACCAGATGGAGTATCCACTGGGCTAGGTGCCACACTCTGCTGCAATGGTGAAGGATTGCTCTGGGCCAGCGGCAACTGGAAGCTAGAAAAAAGTGCTTTAAAAGGACTGAAAGGTGCTAGAAAGCTCCTTAACGGATGCAGCCAGATCCGTACTCTGTTCCGCTACCTGCTCCCTGACTAATCCCTCAATGCACTCCTTGCAGAGTGCCTTGGTCTGGGATTCCCTCATGCTGACTCTACAAGAGGGACATCTTTTCCTGGAACCATGAGGCGATTTGCTTTTCTCTGTGGCTTTCTGAAAAAGAAAGAGAGAGAGAGCCACCATAAATGCCCAATCCCACCAGTGCTTTACAGGGGACCACCCGGAATGCCCCCCCAGGACCAACCACCACCAGGGTCCCAGACACACTCCCCATCCCCCGATCACCAGTGAGGGGAGAACACCCGTGAAGGTATTGGGATTTAGGTAAGGGAACACCACCCCAGGGTTCCACTTACCTTAGCATGGCTGGTGCTGTTGTCTCCTGGAGCAGTTCAAGACCTATGCCTCCGACATGTCCGCTGAGGATAGTGTTCGATCGTGCCCCCGACTCTACAGCAACGAACGAAGGGCCGCACCAGCCGAACACTTGGCCCGTCTTCTTTCCCGCGTCTGGAACCGGAAGACGCAGGATCGTCGGAAGTGCCCGCCCTCGCCGGAACTGACATCGCCCGTCATCCGGCCCGGCCATAGAGCTTCAATGCTGGCTGCCTAACAGACAGGAGGGAATTGGTGCACTTCCCACAGCGCCCCCCTGGGCGGAAGAACACGGACCTCCTCAGCTGTCCTCCTTCCCCAAGAGAAGATGAGGCGCGCAATACCACAGTTTTAAACAGGTAATAGCGGCTCCCCAGCCTTTACCTGACTGCCAATGAACGAATGAGTGAAAGAGATAGAGAGACCTGACTCCCCCTCCTTCTCAGAAAGATTTTGGCTTCAGCCTCTCCGACTGTTTAGCCACGACTCCCAAGCAGTGTCTCCCCACCGGAGGAAACACCTGAACTGAGGGACCGGTGGGACGGTGAGGTTTAAATGTTGAATTGGAAGGCGGTGTTTCCTGAGAGGGGAGGAGCCGGTGTCTCTCTATGGTGCTGTCCTGAAAGATGAATGGGGAAAACAAATTTCTTTACATAAGTGAAGTTAAATAATATAAGTGAATATGAAACCAATGATCAAAAAAAAAAGTAAGTAAATATCCCTAGAAGTCGGTATAAATCAATAGTGCACAACAATAATAAATTGGTAAAAATGTGAAGCAATCAAAAAGTTTATAGTCCAAGTGTAAAATGACATTTGTGTGGTCACACTCCTCCCTCCCATCCTGAGTCCCTCCCAGTGTGTTCTAGCAGCTCCCCTCAGATGAAGACCCCAAAAGTCTATTAGCACTTTTTTTGATTAGTATACAATCTTGCAGGGGGTCACTATGCAATCTCCTGTCCTTCAACCACAAACTCAGGACAGAGTAGACGGGGTAACCAGAGATGATCAGTAACTCTCCCACTTGGCCGTCATGTATCCTCCTCTCCTTCACTCAGTGCAGAAGATAGGCGGTAAAACAAATCTCCATGGTGCAGCAATTTATATAAAATACATTTATTCAGCAGTAAGTAACTAACAAGTAGATACAAACTGACAGCATCGATAACATAGGAAACCTCTGGTCTTGGCCAGGCCCGGAAGTGATGTCGCCTGGCTCCCCCGACGCGTTGCGTCACATATCTTGTGACTTTCACAAGAGGCTGCAAGTTATCAATGCTGTCAGTTTTTGTCTATTTGTTAGTCACTACTGCTGAATACATTTTATATAAAATTACTACACTATGGAGATTTGTTTTATGGCCTGCACTGAGTGAAGGAGAGGAGGATATATGACGACCAAGTTGGAGAGTTACTGATCATCTTGGTTTACCCCGTCTACAACTACATGGCAAATGAGGTTCAATGTGGAGAAATTTAACGTAATGTACTTGGGAGCTAAAAACACAAAATGCAAACTTCTCACTAGTGTCAGGAAAGGTCCTCTCCGCTGGTAATATCGATCATTTGGCGTGCAGTACTGAGGTCCACCAGCAGGTGTCTCCTGGCAGTTTGGAGCTGTCAGAAGAGCTTTTTCCTGCTGGTATTCTGTCACCTTTGGGCCGCAGTACTGGCGTCCACCAGCGGAAGAATCCTGGCAGTATGGAGCAGGTATTCCCCTCTGCAGACAGGTGTCATCTGACCTTAATTAGCAGCTGCAGTATAAATACCCGGCAAGTGCACACATATCTTGCCTTGGTATTGTCCTTGTGCCCTGACCTGCAGCCTGTTTACCTGATGCCTGTATTCCGTATCCTGAACCTGTTATATCTGTTCCTGTATCCCTGGATCTTTGCCCTGCAGCCTGATCCCTTCCATCTTGTTCCCTGTCTGTTTACTCCTGGCCTCCCATCTACTGATCTCCTATTTATGACCCTGGCTTGGCTTGGCTTGACTACGATTCTGGTACTCCCTTTTGCTACATATGCTGGTTGGTTTATTATCACTGTTTGGTTGTTTGGTTTGTTCACTCTGTATTGGTGGTGTGTTCACATGTATATGCATTTACCTTAATAAACTTACTTTCACCTATTTATGTTTGGTTCACTCTGTTGCAGTCACACAGTTCTGGTCACATCTGGTATATGACAGAATACCAGGGACATCCCTGACCAGAAGTGGCTGCACAGGGGAACCATTTTGATTCAGTTTGGTTGCAAACATGAATGCCGATGAGGTTATTTATTTATTTTTTCTCTGCTGGCATCTGAAAGTGGCGATTATTGCCGCCAGGCTTTGAAAAGATGGTCTAGTGACCAGTTGTTTGCAATTATACGTTTGGCTCACTCCCTGGTCGATCAGGGTTATATATTGTTTAGGGAGGTGCAGCCTTTGATCAAGATCTGTACTGAGCTGGTCCTGCCCTGTATTCCAGAGGGCCGTGATGATTTCACTCCTCCTTTTGATATGAATCAGGTTGTATCCCTAATGTGGCTTTTTGAAGATGATCCCGCCGATTTTTGTGAGCACTACTCAGCCTGTTCCCCACAGGTGATTGCTGAGTGCATTGTGTCTGCTCAATCTTTTGTTAGACAGGGAGATTTAAATGCACAGTTTGTACAACCTATACTCTGGGCATGGTCTGACATGGTGCAATCAGCTCCAGCCAAACAAACCACCTCTGCCACCAAACACCAGCCTAACCAAATGTATGTTTCCCCACCACCCATGTCAACCTCAGTTGCAGCTCAGTATACGCTGCTCCCAACCAAATACTCATATCCGGTTTCTGCTCCCTGTACCTATCCTGCATTCAACCCACCTGCTTCTTCTCAGCTGCCTACAAACCCACAGGAACTTCCCCCGGCTACTGTTATCTCTTCTCCACCATATCCCAATCCTCCTTTCCAGTCTGCTGCACCCCCCACCTACAGAGCCTCAGTGGCTAAGCCAAAGAAAAAACAAAAGTTATTCCCAACCAAGACGATCCTGCCAGTAACCCAACTTGCCTCCGCACCAGCTAATCCAATCCAGTCTGACGTCCCAGTGCTTGCTACCCAGTCCGACCTCCCAGTGCTTGCTACCCAGTCCGACGTCCCAGTGCTTGCTACCCAGTCCGACGGCCCAGTGCTTGCTACCCAGTCCGACGGCCCAGTGCTTGCTACCCAGTCCGACGGCCCAGTGCTTGCTACCCAGTCCGACGGCCCAGTGCCTGTTATCCAGTCCGATGTCCTGATGTCCGCTTTCCAGCCGGAGGGGCCGGTGTTCCAGCCGGAGGGGCCGGTGCCTACTTTCCAGCTTGATGTGCCCGCTCTCCAGCCTGATGTGCCCGCTCTCGAGTCAGATGAGCCTGCTTTCCAGTCAGATGAGCCCACCTTTCAGCCCGATGTGCCCGCCCTCCAGCCCGATGTGCCCACCCTCCAGCCTGATGTGCCCACCTTCCAGCCTGATGTGCCCACCTTCCAGCCTGATGTGCCCACCTTCCAGCCTGATGTGCCCACCTTCCAGCCTGATGTGCTCACCCTCCAGCCTGATGTGCCCGCCCTCCAGCCTGATGTGCCCGCCCTCCAGCCTGATGTGCCCACTCTCCAGCCTGATGTGCCACTGTCTGCTGTCCAGCCTGATGACCCGGAGCTTGCTGTCCAGCCTGATGACCTGGAGCTTGCTGCCCAGCCTGATGACCGGGAGCTTGCTGCCCAGCCTGTGCCCATGCCTGCTGCCCAGCTTGATGTGCCTCTGCCCGCTGCCCAGCTTGAAGTGCCCGCTGCCCAGCTTGAAGTGCCCGCTGCCCAGCTTGAAGTGCCTGTGCCTGTTGCCGAGCTTGAAGTGCCTGTGCCTGCTGCCCAGCTTGATGTGCCTGCTGTACAGCTTGATGTGCCTACTGCCCCGCTTGAAGTGCCCGTGCCTGCTGCCCAGCTTGATGTGCCTGCTGCCCAGCTTGATGTGCCTGCTGCCCAGCTTGAAGTGCCGTGCCTGCTGCCCAGCCTGATGTGTTCCTGTCCGCTGCCCAGCCTGATGTGTTCCTGTCCGCTGCCCAGCCTGATGTGTTCCTGTCCGCTGCCCAGCCTGATGTGCCAGCCTGTGTTCCTATCCGCTCCCCAGCCTGATGTGTTCCTATCCGCTCCCCAGCCTGATGTGTTCCTGTCCGCTGCCCAGCCTGATGTGTTTTTGTCCGCTGCCCAGCCTGATGTGTTCCTGTCTGCTACCCAGCCTGATGTGCCACTGCCCAGTTTGAAGTGCCCGCTGCCCAGCTTGAGGTGCCCGCTGTCCGGCTGGACACCATGGACTTTCCCCAGCAATGGCTAGTTGGAGCGTCCGGATGTCACTCCTTCGAGGGGGGGGTACTCTCAGGAAAGGTCCCCTCTGCTGGTAACATCGATCATTTGGCGTGCAGTACTGAGGTCCACCAGCAGGTGTCTCCTGGCAGTTTGGAGCTGTCAGAAGAGCTTTTTCTTTTTTTTTGCTGGTATTCTGTCATTTGTGTCACATAACATTATTTGCACTTGTTATTAGGATTACAGGTCATATTCGTTTATTCGCTTGTTTTTATGACAGCGCACTCTACATTTTTTTTCCTATAACTTTTTGATTGCTTCACATTTTTAATATAATATTTATTGTCATGTGCACTATTGATTGAAAAACAGACTTTGGATATTCAAAGCACTGCCTTAAGGATTTCTAAGGGCGTAAATTTTTTATTTCGCTCTTCACTGCCTATCACAGTTCCGAAGGCCATAAAATGCCCAGATGGCACAAAACCCCCCCAAATGACCCCATTTTGGAAAGTAGACACCCCAAGCTATTTGTTGAGAGGCATGGTGAGTATTTTACAGCTCTCATTTGTTTTTGAAAATGAAGAAAGAAAAGAAAAATGTATTTTTTTTTTCGTTTTTCAATTTTCAAAACTGTGACAAAAAGCGAGGTCTGCAAAATACTCACCATACCTCTCAGCAAATAGCTTGGGGTGTCTACTTTCCAAAATGGGGTCATTTGGTGGGGGGGGGGGGGTTGTGCCATCTTGGCATTTTATGACCTTCAAAACTGTGATAGGTAGTGAGGAGTGAAAAAAAAAAAATTACGCCATAGAAATCCTGAAGGCGGTGATTGGTTTTCTGGGCCCCGTACGCGGCTAGTCCTGGCATTTTATGCACAACATTTAGAAGCTTATGTCACACATCACCCACTCTTCTAACCACTTGAAGACAAAGCCCTTTCTGACACTTTGTTTACATGAAAAAATATTTTTTTTTTGCAAGAAAATTACTTTGAACCCCCAAACACTATATTTTTTTAAAGCAAATGCCCTACAGATTAAAATGGTGGGTGTTTCATTTTTTTTTTTCACACAGTATTTGCGCAGCGATTTTTCAAACATATTTTTTGGGGGGAAAAAAAAAAAAAAAAAACACACTTTTTTTAAATTTTAATGCACTAAAACACACTATATTGCCCAAATGTTTGATGAAATAAAAAAAATGATCTTAGGCCGAGTACATGAATACCAAACACGACATGCTTTAAAATTGCGCACAAACGTGCAGTGGCAACAAACTACATACATTTTTAAAAGCCTTTACAGGTTACCACTTTAGATTTACAGAGGAGGTCTACTGCTAAACTTACTGCCCTCGATCTGACCTTCGCGGTGATACCTCACATGCATGGTGCAACTGCTGTTTACATTTGACGCCAGACCTACGCTTGAATTTGCCTTTGCGTGAGAGCAGGGGGGACATGGGTGCTTTTTTTTTTCTCTCTTTTTTTTGCTTTTTTTAATATTATTTTTAAACTGTTCCTTTCATTTTTTTAAAATCATTTTTATTGTTATCTAAGGGAATGTAAATATCCCCTATGATAGCAATAGGTAGTGACAGGTACTCTTTTTTGAAAAAATTGGGGTCTATTAGACCCTAGATCTCTCCTCTGCCCTCAAAGCATCTGACCACACCAAGATCAGTGTGATAAAATGCTTTCCCAATTTCCCAATGGCGCTGTTTAGAAAAAAGAGAATTGGGACTTTAAATGAGGCTCATATGCAGTGTGCCTCCATCCCTAATGCAAGGACTAGAAAAGAGGGGGAAGTTGGGACTTTGAATGAGGCAGTCAACATTGTGTAGGTGTGTGGAATAAAAGTACAACTTTATTAATCATGAGTCCATGATACATCTAAAAAACAGTAACCACATACAGGAAAGACATTATGGTAAATGTGATTCTCAACATATTGATCCGCACATAAATATGCGCGCTTACAATACAGGCATCAAGGGTACAGCAGTGCATACCAAACAAGCGCCACATAGTGGTCTGAATAAAGAGGTCATGGCATCCAATGAATCAATATGTATACATGAACAATCTGAACAACATTGCAGAAATAAAATATCTAAAACCATAAAGACCATGATGGATAAAGTTGAAGTTGAAAAGTAAAAAATTAACACGTGTATCTCTATCCCTGTTACCCGACGCGTTTCGTGTAATAGGAACACTCATCAGGGGCATGTGCTGGTGGGACATCTACAAAAAACAAAAAATAATAACTTGAGGGGTCTATTCATAGTGCGATGTCTTAAGTTCTTGGTGGGGCAAAATGGAGCCCCCTTTACATACTTACATGGAGATACTGCGAGAAAAACGTGACAGGTGTACACCCGGGGTCGCAAATCTTTGCCCCTCACGGGAGCTGAGGTGGCGTGGGGCTGCACGCTAGCAGGGCGCACACACGGAACCTCCCCACATACAGACACCAGACACAGATAGCTGAAGTGCTTGGTAGGACCAAAAAAGATATTTTATTTCTGCAATGTTGTTCAGATTGTTCATGTATACATATTGATTCATTGGATGCCATGACCTCTTTATTCAGACCACTATGTGGCGCTTGTTTGGTATGCACTGCTGTACCCTTGATGCCTGTATTGTAAGCGCGCATATTTATGTGCGGATCAATATGTTGAGAATCACATTTACCATAATGTCTTTCCTGTATGTGGTTACTGTTTTTTAGATGTATCATGGACTCATGATTAATAAAGTTGTACTTTTATTCCATACACCTACACAATGTTGACTGCCTCATTCAAAGTCCCAACTTCCCCCTCTTTTCTAGTCAATGGCGCTGTTTACATCCGGCTAAATCTAAGTCATAAAATGCTCGTAGCTTCCGGTTTCTTAGGCCATAGAGATGTTTGGAGCCATTCTGGTCTCTGATCAGCTCTATGGTCAGCTGGCTGAATCACCGGCTGCATTCTCAGGTTCCCTGTTGGGACAGGAGAGCCAAAGAAAACCATGGAAGACGGTGGGGGGGGGGACATTCCCTCCCACTGCTTGTAAAAGCAGTCTAGAGGCTAATTAGCTGCTAGGATTGCTTTTACATGGAAGCTGACCACTGGCTGAAAAGAATTATACCAAGATGATACCTAAACCCGCATACATCATTCTGGTATAACCACTCAAAGTCCAGCAACATACCAGTACGTTGCTGGTCCTTGTTGGGCATATATTGTAAACTTTTTTTTATGCAGCCTGTGTGCTGAATGAAAAAAAGATATTGATTGGTGGGTATGCCCACCATTAGAATACCTCCCTTCATCCACCCACTTCTAATGATGGGCATACATGCACCATTTATATATGCCGAAGCATGGGGGCATCCTCCCGCAAAAGTTAGGAGCAAATCGCTCCTCCGCCCCTGCTGCCCCCACGCTTCGGCATATATGCTCTTTTTATTAACTGTGGTGGTGAAATCACCTCCTACAGCGCTGGAGTCTCGGCTTTATGTATCGTGGGAGCAAACGCTGTTGCTGTCAAGATAAATAAATCCGCGCTGCAGCTGATTGGTGTACCTGAAAACAAAAAAATGGTTAACAATAAAACACAGTAAACAGTAAAGTATAAAAAAATTGCATACCTGAAAAGCAAACATGATAAAACATTAAAACAATAAAACATTGCAGAATAGAATACAGTAAAAAAGAGCAGAACAATAGAGAGAGAATAGAGAGAGAGAGAACAATAAAACAACAACAATTTATTTTTTTTTTATATATATTTTTTGTTTTTTTAACTTTTTTTTTTTGCACTTTTTTTTTGTAATTGTAACTTTTGTAAGTGTAACCGGTTCCAGGTTCGGGTCTCTCAAAATGCGATGGCATCTTGGGAGACCCTGTGAAAGTGTGCCTAGTCTGTGCAATGCTGTACCCTACGCTAATACTCAACTAGTGAATGGTAGCGTTCAAAACATTCACCAATGCAAAGACCAGGATTGTCAGGACAGGAGGGACAATAATACCGGGTGTCACGTCTATATCCGCGCTTGCTGCAGACACGACATCTTCTTTGGGGGGGTTCGCTGGGTAGGGGTACTCGGGAGGACATAAAGAAAATGCCTCTCATGCAGCCGGCTTACTGCATTTGGATTGGGAAGGTGAGGTGGAGCACCGTCTGGAAACAGAAGGGCTCTGACGATCTCTTCCTGGAATTTAAGGAAGGATTCAGTCTGTCCTGAAGCTCTGTATAGCACATAAGCGTTCAGCAAAGCCAATTGAAATAAGTATACAGACACTTTTTTGTACCAGCGTCTGGCCTTACGGGCAACTAGGTATGGCGCCAACAACTGGTCCACCCCTCCCATGTTAAGGTTATATTCGTGGACACAGAGGGGTTTCTCCACAACATCAGTCGCCGTAGTAATTTGGACCGTCGTGTCTGCATGAAGGGAGGTAAGAACGAAAACATTCTACTTATCCCTCCACTTCATAGCGAGCAAATTATTATACTGCAAGCAGGCTTTCTCCCCCAGCCTAAGATGGGAATCTACAAGCCGCTGGGGAAAGCCCCGGCGATTAGGTCGCACAGTGCCACATGCTCCAATCTGCTGATCAAAAAGGTGACTAAAAAGTGGCACGCTTGTGTAATAATTGTCCACATACAAGTGGTACCCCTTCCTGAATAAGGGTGACACCAAGTCCCACATAATCTTTCCAGCGCGTTCTATGTTGTCTGGGCAGTTCTCCAGCTCTACGTGACTAACTCTTCCCTCGTAAACCATAAAACTCCATGTATAGCCTGTGGCCCTGTCACAGAGCTTATACATCTTGACCCCGTATGCGCCCACCCCCCCATTTTTAAGAAAGAATCAATGTCATTTCAAAACAAGAATATACTTAATACAATACAAATTCAATTACCGTAGGTTTAATGCGATAGAAACAGAGTTCACTCACACATTTTAATTATATGTACAGTCGGGTCCATAAATATTGGGACATTGACACAATTCTAATCTTTTTGGCTCTATACACCACCACAATGGATTCCACCACTGGTCCACAGTGTGAGAATTCCCCCTTCCACCTGCAATGTGTAGATGGGGGAATTGGAACATTCCTTTTTTTGATTCAACCTAATAGTTGAATGAAAAAAGTGATCAATGTATGGGCTGCCTAAGAGCTAAGACCAGCCATAGATCGTTTAACCTCTTGACATCCGCGCTATAGCCGAATGACGGCCACAGTGCTCCGGGAGGCCTCCCCTGTGCACGTGCCCTGCGCGCGCTGTGATCACCGAGTCACTGAGACTCAGGTGAACACTGATCCAAATAAGGGGCCGGTCTCGGCCCCTTACCATGTGATCAGCTGTCAGCCAATGACAGCTGATCACATAATAAAAACAAAAGCTCTGTGATCGTTTTTTTTCTCCTCACGCTGACAGCGCAAGAAGAAAAAAAAGCCGATCACCGGATCATCTGCAAGGGACATCAGTCCTGAAGAGGAGGCAATTATGCCTTATCCCTGCCACCTGCCATTGCCACCTCACAGTGCCCACCAGTGCCACCTATCAATGCCCACAAGTGCCACCTATTAATGCCAGCTAGCAGTGCTGCCTATCAGTGTAACTGATCAGTGCCCATTATTGCCACTCATCAGTGCCCCCTCATCAGCGTACATCAATGAAGGAGAAAAATTACCTGTTTTAAAATTTTATAATAAAAAAAAAATATATATATTTTTTTTTTTTTAAATTTGGTCTTTTTACATTTTTTTTAACAATAAATAAAAACCACAGAGGTGATGAAATACCAGCAAAAGAAATCTCTATTTGTGGGAACAAAATTATAAAAATGTCATATGGGTACAGTGTTGTATGACTGCGTAATTGTCACTCAAAGTGCGTCAGCGCTGAAAGCTTAAAAGTGGTCTGGTTCAGAGAGAACTGGCTGAGATTTGAACCATTAATGGGCAGGCTCAATGTACCAAGTTGATAGATCAAATTGGGTAGAACCAGCCTGCGGGATTCTCTTCTGATTATCAGGATCAGTTGTTATATCTGATGTGATAATCAATGTTTGTCGGGAGAATACAATTGCTCAGCAGAAGGGATTCCTCTGTCACCACTGACTGTGCTAATGGGGAAATCATACAAATTTCTTCTCTGCAATCTGTGGCTGCTGGTAAGAAATTTGTACCGTCTTTTGTCTAAGTGAAAGTGAAAGTTAGTGAATGTCTTGAAAGAACATGGGGGGGGGGGGGGGCAGATGGGGGGATGGAGATGAGGACAGTTCAGTGATTACAGTGTACACAGTTGCTCACTCAGGTCCAGGCTAGAAGATCAGCATCTTTGGCAGACAGGAACCTGCAGCTGCTGTTTTCATATTTCCCGCCCCCCACACATCTGGGCTGATCCCGCTAACACTGCGTTTTTGGGAACCCTAAACTGCTGGGGACGCTAGTATAGATCTGATCGGATATTGATCCGCTCAGATACTATACCACTAAGGGAGGTGTACGGTGCGTGCGTGGGTGATAGCGTTACTGGTGCTAATCTGACGCTGCCTGGGGCGACGCAGACCCTATCTGACCCTAAAACTTAACTTATATCACCGCCGGGCGATCAGGGGGTTAAAGCTTTATTCGGTAATAAACGGCGGGTGCCCTGACACTATAAAAAATAAACGAACTAACCAGCGTCCCCCGTAACAGTTATACGGTGATCAGTGGTGAAAGGGTTAACTAGGGGGCAATCAAGGGGTTAAAACCTTTATTAGGTAGTATATGGGGGTCCCTGTCGCTATAAAACGCTGACGGCGAACCTACATGCTTACCTCCCTAACTAGCGTCACCAGTGACACTAATACAGCGATCAGAAAAATGATCGCTTAGTGACACTGGCGATGGGGGGTGATCAAGGGGTTAAAACCTTATTAGGGGGGGTTAGGGGGGTACCCTAGACCTAAAGGGGGCTAACACTCACTGCCCTACCACACTAACTGTCACAAACTGACACCATGCAGTAATCAGAAAAAAACCTGCTATTGGTGTCACTGTGACAGGGGTTGATCGGGGGGTGATCGGGGGGGGGGGGTGAAATGTGTGCCTAGAGTGTTCTACTGTATGTGTAGTGTTTGGTGCACTTACTTAGATGTCTTCTCACCTCGGAAGGTGAAACAAAACGGCTTCACCAGGAGTTAATGACATCACTTCCTCCACTTCTGTTTACAGTTCAGAAGCCGAGGAAGCCTGTCATTCACCAGGAGCGATCGTGAGGGGGTGGCCATGAATCAATGGCCTCCCCCTCACCTCGGATCGCTCCTGACAATAATCCGACCGCCGCAGGCACTGAAGGGGGTCCGATCAGACCCCCGCCCGCGGGCAGGCAAGGACCTACAGGTAAGCCCTTATGCCTGCCCATGCCATTGTGCTGACGTACATCGGCGTGCGGCGGTTGGCAACTGGTTAATAAAGCTTCAGGATTACACTCAGTCTGGCTTATTGTAGGATAGGAGGGAAAGGCGTAGTGAGGACACAACACTTATTTCTCTTTTCCTCCTCATTCCTCTCACAGCGGCCATTTTTACTGAGGGCAGAGGAATCATCTCCCTTTACTTCCTGGAACTCTGGGTCCGCCTCCTGGAACACGTGACAGGAAGTCCCCAGGAGGCAGCTGTGAGGTCAGCGTAGATAAATACAATAAGTATTCTCGCGCTACCCAAACTAGATAATTAGAATGTTTGGTTGCAGCAAGGACTGACCAGGTCAAACGCCGCCCAACAAAAATAATGGGAAAAAAATCAATACATGGTGCTGCGCTCCAAAACTAAAGTGCTACAGTGATAAAAAGACACTGCATCATCAATAACAAATGAGTAATACATATTCCATGTGTAAAAAAAATACGAAATTTACATTCCGACCATATAAATCTAAACGTAATAAAGAGGAGGGAAAACTTCACAGGAGGGAAAATTTTGACGATGTGATTTTGGTGATCTTATCTTCAGTGGTGCAGTGGCTCTTTACCTTACCGCTGTGAGGTAAACAGCATAGAAATAGCCAGAGGTGATCCTGAGGTCCTGCAAACGATCTTCCTAGGAAGCGATCCGTATGGAGCCTGGCAAATGCTTCTTATGTATATAGATTTGTTTTCTTTGGATAATCAACCATAAGATTCCTCTCAGGACAACACATCAGGCAGATGAAGAGAGAAGGAAAAAGCGGGAAACCCCAATAGTGAAGTATATAGAACTAGTGTTTCTTTTTAACAGCAAAGGGCAAGGTACTCACATGAAGCAGTTTAAAACAAGATAAAACAAAAACGAGCTCACGGCTAACGTCACTTCTGGTGCCCGTAGTTCCGACGCGTATCGTCACGATCACGTGACTTCATCAGGGAATACATACGAGCCCTGGAAGTGTCCTTATATAGGTTTATAATATGTTGACAAGCAGCCATTTTCTTGAAGTCCTACCATTGGAAACAATGTGGCGGCCATTTTCTAGTGGATATTCCTAAGACTACAACCGCGGCCATTTTTCTGTAGCTCATAATAAGCAAACAGGGACGGCTGCAAAATTCCAATGTAAAACTAAAATGAAATGTTGAACACTCTATGATAGAACAGACTCAGTTCTAGTGTTATATATTAACAGAGAAGCCCATACCACAACCAGTGTAAAGGAATGTATATGGTCAAGGAAAAATTATTTCTAAATGTGTGTTTATCTTTCATTATAAACAATGGGTACGATAAACAGTGTTGGGAACACCGGAAATGATGCCATTGCCACAACTTACCCCATACTTGGTCCACTCTAAGGATTTGGTCACATGTGCAGTGCCCTCTGTATAGTGATCTGTGTTGGATCGTTCTTCAGAGGACATGTGACAGATGGTGAGGTGTCCCCTTCTCACTGTATGACTGATTGAACAATGTATATGCCACACCCTCCTATCCCAATAGTGATATAAAGATCTATATAGAGGAATCAGGACCTCCTTCCTCCTGCTGGTGATCCCTCTAGTGATATAAAGATCTAGAGGAATCAGGACCTCCTTCCTCCTGCTGGTGACCCCTCTAGTGATATAAAGATCTATATAGAGGAATCAGGACCTCCTTCCCCCTGCCGGTGACCCCTCTAGTGATATAAAGATCTATATAGAGGAATCAGGACCTCCTTCCTCCTGCTGGTGACCCCTCTAGTGATATAAAGATCTATATAGGGGAATTGGGACCTCCTTCCTCCTGCTGGTGACCCCTCTAGTGATATAAAGATCTATATAGAGGAATCAGGACCTCCTTCCTCCTGCTGGTGACCCCTCTAGTGATATAAAGATCTACATAGAGCAGTGGTTCTCAACCCCCCTAGTGCCGTGACCCCTTGATAAAATTTCCCAAGGTGTGGAGACCCCCAACCGTAAAATTATTTTCGTAGCATGGGTTGTCAGCACCCAAGGCAAGACAAGTAATTTGCACACCTAACCCACAGACATCAAGAATGGAGAACGATCTGGGGGTCCTAGTAGATAAGCTCAGCAATGACATGCAATGCCAAGCTGCTGCAAGCAAAGCAAACCAAACAGAATATTGGCATGTATTAAAAAGAGGATCAACTCCAGAGATAAAATGATAATCCTATAGGGGGAGGGGGTTGGATAGAAATAAAAGCATTAATTTTACCACTTTACTAGACTCTGGTCTGGCCACATCTGAAGTTCAGTCCAGTTCTGGTCATCAGTCCTCAGGAAGGATGTGCTGGAACTAGAGAGAGTCCAGAGAAGGGCAACAAAGCTAATAGAATGGAGGACCTCAGTTATGGGGGGGATGGCGGACCTCAGTTATGGGGGGGATGGCGGACCTCAGTTATGGGGGGGATGGCGGACCTCAGTTATGGGGGGATGGCAGACCTCAGTTATGGGGGGATGGCAGACCTCAGTTATGGGGGGATGGCGGACCTCAGTTATGGTGGGGATGGCGGACCTCAGTTATGGTGGGGATGGCGGACCTCAGTTATGGGGGATGGCGGACCTCAGTTATGGTGGGGATGGCGGACCTCAGTTATGGTGGGGATGGCGGACCTCAGTTATGGGGGGATGGCAGACCTCAGTTATGGGGGGATGGCAGACCTCAGTTATGGGGGGATGGCGGACCTCAGTTATGGTGGGGATGGCGGACCTCAGTTATGGTGGGGATGGCGGACCTCAGTTATGGGGGATGGCGGACCTCAGTTATGGTGGGGATGGCGGACCTCAGTTATGGTGGGGATGGCGGACCTCAGTTATGGTGGGGATGGCGGACCTCAGTTATGGGGGGGATGGCGGACCTCAGTTATGGGGGGGATGGCGGACCTCAGTTATGGGGGGGATGGCGGACCTCAGTTATGGGGGGGATGGCGGACCTCAGTTATGGGGGGATGGCAGACCTCAGTTATGGGGGGATGGCAGACCTCAGTTATGGGGGGATGGCAGACCTCAGTTATGGGGGGATGGCAGACCTCAGTTATGGGGGATGGAGGAGATCAGTTATGGCAATATATGGTGAGAAATACTCCTGCGCTTGTGAGGCCGTTTGCTGTAGGGAAAGGGTAGTATTGTAGAAAGTGGAAGGACTGGAGGAGATGATAGAGCGTGTCCCGCTGCCTTAACTGACCAGGGGTAGTCTGGAAAGGACTGTCTGGTAGGAGGTGGATGGAAGGTGCGTGATCAGATGCTTACATCAAAACATGTATGGTTTAATCATGTATAAGGAATACAAACCTATAAATATTTAATCATAAAAATACTACATTGCATTAAAACAGGTGTAACCTGGCGGACAGGTAGCAGGCACAAAGCTCCCTGGGATGAGCAGTCTTTCAGGCACAGACACCAAATCCAGTGAAATAGTGACAAACAGTGAGGTGTTTATTTGTGATATATACAAGTCTATATACAGGTGCTGTACAGTGTTCCAAAAAAAAAAACAAATAGGAACAGAAATAGCCAAAACAAAACCTAGCCGTGTCTCGGCACTAACTAAACAATATTTACAGAGCCTACAGCTTGTCAGCTTCCACATACCTTTTTGCTCTTCCTACACAGAAGTTGTCTGAGTATCCCAGGCCAAGAGCAAGGGCTGTCTGCTCAGGTGAGCTTAAATTAGCCTGGGGGAGAGGACCAAGACCTGAACTGGACCATGGATCAGAGATCCCTGAACCTGTATGAGAGGAGCCTGGGAGATGTATAAACCCCGAACAGGACTTTTCCTGGCTCTCTCTGGGACGCTCTGCTACACAGGTAATAAAATAGGCACTAAAAAGTTAAAATTGGGGTATGCCCATGTTGAGGCAGGTATTTAACGGATCTCAGTTATGGGGGATGGAGGACCTCAGTTATGGGGGATGGAGGAGCTCAGTTATGGGGGATGGAGGAGCTCAGTTATAGGGGATGGAGGATCTCAGTTATGGGGGATGGAGGAGATCAGTTATAGGGGATGGAGGATCTCAGTTATAGGGGATGGAGCAGATCAGTTATGGGGGATGGAGGACCTAAGTTATGGGGCATGGAAGATCTCAGTTATAGGGGATGGAGGAGATCAGTTATGGGGGATGGAGGACCTCAGTTATGGGGGATGGAGGATCTCAGTTATGGGGGATAGAGGATCTCAGTTATAGGGGATGGAGGAGATCAGTTATGGGGGATGGAGGACCTCAGTTATGGGGGATGGAGGATCTCAGTTATAGGGGATGGAGGAGATCAGTTATGGGGGATGGAGGATCTCAGTTATGGGGGATGGAGGATCTCAGTTATGGGGGATGGAGGACCTCAGTTATGGGGGATGGAGGATCTCAGTTATAGGGGATGGAGGAGATCATTTATAGGGGATGGAGATCAGTTATAGGGGATGGAGGAGATCAGTTATGGGGGATGGAGGACCTCAGCTATGGGGGATGGAGGACCTCAGTTATGGGGGATGAAGGATCTCAGTTATAGGGGATGGAGGATCTCAGTTATGGGGGATGGAGGAGCTCAGTTATGGGGGATGGAGGATCTCAGTTATAGATGATGGAGGAGATCAGTTATGGGGGATGGCGGACCTCAGTTATGGGGGATGGAGGATCTCAGTTATGGGGGATGGAGGATCTCAGTTATGGGGGATGGCAGACCTCAGTTATGGGGCATGGAAGATCTCAGTTATAGGGGATGGAGGACCTCACTTACGAGGAACATCATTATTATTATTATTATATGAGATTTATATAGCGCCAACAGTTTACGCAGCGTTCTACAATGTATAAGGGGGACAACAGAATTACAGTACAGTTCAATATAAAAGGTACAGGAGGGCCCGGCTCGTAGAGCTTACATTCTAAAGGGAGGGGGTGGTGGTACAAAAGGTAATAGCTGCAAAGAATGATTTGATGGGGGTGGCTCATCATATTATTAACATCATATTATTCTCCCTAGGGAAGAGACGCTGAGAGGGGATATAATGGCAATTCCAGGGTAGAAAGAAAACTATTCAGTCTCAGGGAGTGTGAGAAGACACGGGGCTACTCGATGAAATTGGATGAGAAGTGGTTTAACCGTAAACCAGGTTCTTTACTGTCAGAGTGGAAAGGATGTGGAACTCCCTTCAACAATCGGTGGTGTCAGTGGGAAGTGTGGATAGTTTCAAAAACTCTTAGATGGGCATCTTAGCAAACACACACACAGATTGAACTGGATGGACTGGTGTCTTTATTCAACCTTGACTATGTAACTATGTTCTACAAAAGTCCATAGTTTATTCAAACTTACCAGAGGATGGCACCATAAGTGAAATGTCTCAGAACCTCGCAGGACCCCGTCCTCAGTTCTATGATCCCACCACCCTACCAGACAACACAGTCAGATCTTCAGCCATCAATGCATCTACAGCTAGATAACCTGGTCAGAACACACCACCAGCCTGATGATTGGATAATGAAAGGGCAGCAGCACAATGATCAGGTCACACTACATGTTCACTGCAGCACATCTGATTGGCTCCCGGTGCTGCCCCTCCCTCTCCCAGTCTGAGTGCTGCTGTGCAGGAAGTGATAGGAGGATTGTAATAAGACAAATATACCTCCTTGTGATATCCGATTGAAGTTCAGCTTTAAAGAGAAACCATAGTTGCCATCTTTAGAAAAACCCATCAATGATTGGTCTGATGGAACATTGTATCATTTTGTGAATATTTTATAATCATTTATAAATCATATTCCTCCATCTATCTTCATCCTGTTTCCTGCTCTGCAGAGCTACACAGTGACTGCACTTTACTGATCTCCTCTCCCATTGTAAGTCTATAGGTCAGGTCTGGTAAAGAGAACCTGTCATGTCAGTAATGTTCTGGGAGTTGTATGCAATAGTCTGCAGATCCCTCCACGTCTCTTTACATGTCTGCTGGGCAAATCAAAGCCGGGAAGTTCTATAATACAAATCTGGGTTCAGTATAGAAAGTTCTGACCCGTCCTGAACCCCCAATTCCTGCAACCGCCATCACCTCCCAGATCTTATAGTCATGTGTGGGAGGAGCCAGACAGAGCTGAACTTTATATACTGTACATTATATAATGTGTGGGGGGAGGGGGAGGAGCTGAGCTTCATATACATTATATAATGTGTATGAGGAGCTGAGCTCTATATACATTATATAATGTGTGGGAGGAGCTGAGCTTTATATACATTATATAATGTGTGGGAGGAGCTGAGCTTTATATACATTATATACTGTGCGGGAGGAGCTGAGCTTTATATACATTATATACTGTGCGGGAGGAGCTGAGCTCTATATACATTATATAATGTGTGGGAGGAGCTGAGCTCTATATACATTATATAATGTGTGGGAGGAGCTGAGCTCTATATACATTATATAATGTGTGGGAGGAGCTGAGCTCTATATACATTAATGAGAAGATATGAGTCTCTCTTTGGATCTCCTTTTCATATGGTCAGAAGACCGCCATTAATGGGAAGATATGAGTCCCTTCTCCGATATCCTCCTCATATGGTCAGATGACCGCCATTAATGAGAGGATACAAGTCCCTCCTCCGATCTCCTCCTCATATGGTCAGATGACCGCCATTAATTAGAAGATATGAGTCTCTCCTCGGATCTCCTTCTCATATGGTCACATGACCACCATTAATAGGAAGATATGAGTCTCTCCTCGGATCTCCTCCTCATATGGTCAGATGACCACCATTAATGGGAAGATACGAGTCCCTCCTCGGATCTCCTCCTCATATGGTCAGATGACCACCATTAATGGGAAGATATAAGTCCGTCCTCCGATCTCCTCCTCATATGGTCAGATGACCACCATTAATGGGAAGATATAAGTCCCTCCTCCGATCTCCTCCTCATATGGTCAGATGACCGCCATTAATGGGAAGATACGAGTCCCTCCTCCGATCTCCTCCTCATATGGTCAGATGACCACCATTAATAGGAAGATATAAGTCCCTCCTCCGATCTCCTCCTCATATGGTCAGATGACCGCCATTAATGAGAAGATATGAGTCCCTCCTCAGATCTCCTGCTCACACCAGTGGCACTGTGAAGAATTCCTCTGCAGTCTGATAATTATAAAACACCTCCAATTTGATTGGACAGTCTGAGTCCTCCGGTGTGAAGGTGATGGTGGATGTACAGTCGGTGCCGTCCTGTCTGTTCTTCATTTCTCCATCAATAGGAAACATTCCTGTATACCAGGTGGAGGAAAGAACATTGTCATTATTGGTGAGCCAACCAGGACCTGTCTGATGTCAGATATCATACTCATCTTCTCTTCAATCCCCTCCTCCCCCACCACACATACTCACCTTTACTTCACTCCCCACCAGAGGCTGAAGACAACCTGTACTTCCAGGTATGGAGGAACATGTGACTCACCCCATGTGGCAGTGCTGGGCCAATCAGCATCTACCAGAGCTGTCACATGGGGAGAGTGTTTAGTATACTGAGTTAAAAGAAAAATAATAATTGATTATATACTGTAGATTCTAAATCAATATAAAGTCCACCAGTGCTCAAAAAATAAATTAATGAAATCCATCTATATGTGCGATGGTGTCTCCAAACGCTGTTAATTTTGTGCTGAATCCACCACCATTTAGAAGAAATCTCTTCTTACCAGATGACCGTGATCCCCCGTTACAGAGGATCAAGGAAAGCATGTAATTTAAAACACAGCTTGGTTTTAATACGCAGCGAGCACCCTCAAAACTCTTCAGGCCGCCTCATTAACCATTCAGACCGGTGGGTGGATGCACGTAGTACATATAAAATATAAATGCTTCAAATAGTGTAAAACCTTTTTTTTAAAAATTATTTTAAAAGATACAAAGTATTACACTTACAATAGTAGCGTCAATAAAAGCCTGAAGTCTGATGTGCCGACCGGCACACGATCAGACAAACCCGTTTTGTTTTTAAAGTAATTTATTAGGGAGCTCCGGGGGTCTCTTCCAACTTCGGGGGTCCCTTCCTTCTTCTCCGCACTCTCCGGCCTCTTATCCACGCTCTCCGGCCTCTTCCTGCCGTGTTCCGCCGCTATCTTCTGCTCTTTTGCCCGCTCTTTTGCTAGCGGTGGCCCGGTCTTCTCCGTCGTTTTCTTCCCTTTGCTCTTCTTTCGATGTTTCCGCGACGCTTTCTCCCGCTGTAATGCCGGGTGCGTGGTGCGCAACGACTTATATTGGCATGGGGTGTGGTCACCGGGTGATGTCATCCGGTGATCCTGCCCCCTTATGATGTCACCGCCCTGGGGCATGATGGGGTGGTGGTGTCATAAGGGGTGGGGTCACCAGATGACATCACCCATTGACCATGCCCCATGCCTATATAAGTCGTTGCGCACCTCACACACGGCATTGCAGCGCGAGAGATCGTTGAGTCAACATCGGAAGAAGACCGGAGGGAAGAAGACGACAGAGAAGACCTGGCCACCACTAGCAAAAGAGCAGAAGATAACAGAGGAGCCCGGCAGAAGAACTGGAGACCGGGAGAAGAGGCCGGAGAGAGTGGAGAAGTCAGAAGACCCCCAAAGCTGCCTAATAAATTGCTTTAAAAACCTGTCTAGTGTGTTTTTATTAGTGACACTTTTTCCCCCAGGTGAATGGGTAGGGGTACAATGTACCCCATACTCATCCACATAGGGTGGGGGGCTGGGATCTAGGGGCCCCCTTATTAAAGGGGGCTCCCAGATTCAGATAAGCCCGCAGACCCCAACAACTAACGGCCAGGGAAGAGGCCCTTGTCCTCATCAACATGGGGACATGGTGCTTGGGGGGGGCGCAGGGCCCCCCTGTCCCAAAGCACCTACCCCCATGTTGAGGGCATGCGGCCTGGTACGGTTCAGGAGGGGGGGGGGGGGCGCTCGCTCTTCCCCACCCCCTTTCCTGACCGACTGGGCTGTGTGCTCGGATAAGGGTCTGGTATGGATTTTGGGGGGAGCCCCCACGCTGTTTTTTTGGCGTAGGGGGTTCCCCTTAAAATCCACCCCAGACCAAAGGGCCTGGTATCGTCCGAGGGGGAACCCCACGCCAATTTTTTTTTTCATTTTTTTGCGGGGTTCCCCTTCATCCTCAGCACACAAGTCGAACCGCAAGTCGGATCATCATGGTCCGACTTGCGGCGCGACTTCTATTCAAATCAATGGGCTCCCATAGGGAACCACTGATTTTGAATAGAGCCAGAGAAACGCTGCTGAAAGCTAGCGCCGCTAAACGTGCATTGACGGCAATGCAAAACGCTGATAAAATCGCGTTTTTAAAGCAGCGTTTTCCTGCCAGCAATCCGACATTCAAAATGGCTGTTTTTGAGCTCCAGTGTGTATGGAGCCTAATGCCGTGTACACACGACCGGACTTTTCGACGGAGTTCTGACGGAGTTCCGTCGAAGCGGACTTGTCAACACACGATCACACCAAAGTCTGACTGATTCGAACGTGATGATGTACGACCGGACTAGAATGAGGAAGTTCATAGCCAGTATCCAATAGCTGCCTTAGCGTTGGTTTTTGTCCGTCGGACTAGCATACAGACGAACTGATTTTTCCACCGGACTCGAGTCCGTCAGAAAGATTTGAAACATGTTCTATTTCTAAAGTCCGTCTGATTTTTCGACAGCAAAGGTCCGATGAAGCCCATACACGATTGTCTGGTTCGTTCCTTCGGACCTTTGCTGTCGAAAAGTCCGGTTGTGTGTACACGGCATTAGGTATCAATATTTTGAAAGGCAGAATGGTGAACAGTCATTACGTTTTTATTTGGGATCTTGAAAGAGAGATTAGAAAAATTTAAATTAAATCAGGTTTAGAAATATAACCCAAATTATAATACTTTAATAATAAAACTTTATTTTTAGGATGATTTTATTAATTATTTTTATACCAATATAATGCTGCGCTATCCAAATGTAATCATATGGTAATCGTACTAAATCATAATATTACTGACTGCAGTAACATAGTGGTGGTGAGATACTCTATTCCTATGTAAAAATCTAGTGAACATAATAATGCAATCTTATGCCATTACAAGTTGCGATCATAAACAATTAAAAATTGCAATCCTATGCGATACTCCCAATGACAACCTACGTAGCATACACTCCTCTATATACACATGTACCATTCATATGCGATAGAGAAATTTGCAACCCTGTGTGATAATTGTGATAACTGCGATAATTGCAGTGACAACATATAATTTACATCAATCTATATAAAAGTGCATCAATATACAATAATCAATATAGAAATAAAGTGACCCTTCTTTAAGGTGCTCTTGTGCCAAACTAATTCATGCATTAATCTGTGTCCACAGAATCGCATCATAAAGTCCATTCATATCTCCTCCATTCTTCTGGTGCTCATTGTAGATGATAAAACAGATGATATAACAGTAAAGTGCTCGTGTCCCCTCTTGTGCTCCCCCTTTGGTGTATGCGCTCACCTCAGAGAATGTGACCTCGCACCTAAGCTCGGTCAAAACACCCTTTTAAACCACCTCTGGCTTTATGGTCAGCATTCAGATCCTTGGATGGTTGCTTGCACCAATATTTATATGGAAAACAGAGGAAACTGGATAGTGTATTACCGTTTTAAAAGTTTGATTTAAAATGACAATATTCCCTATATAAGGCCCCTTTCACACTGGGGCGGTGGGGGCGTCGGCGGTACAACAGCGCTATTTTTAGCGCTGCTGTACCGTCATTCTTGCAGCGGTATTCGGCCACTAGCGGTTCGGTTTTAACCCCCGCTGGCGGCCGAAAAAGGGTTAAATCCGCTCGTACAGCGTGGCTATAGCCGCGGTATTACCGCGGTATAGCCACGCTGTCCCATTGATTTCAATGGGCAGCAGCAGTTTAGGAGCGGTGAATACACCGCTCCTTCACCGCTCCAAAGAAGCGGCTCGCAGGACTTTTTTTACCGTCCTGCGAGCGCACCGCTTCAGTGTGAAAGCCCTCGGGCTTTCACACTGAACAAACAGCGGAGGCTGTTTAGGGGCGGTTTTCAGGCGGTATTTTTAGCGCAATACCGCCTGAAAACCGCCCCAGTGTGAAAGGGGCCTTAGGGTACTCACATTTAATAGGTGCTATGAGCGCACCACTCTGTAACAAGCCAATCAAATATAAAGATGCTGTACTGGTGTGTCCTCTCCCGCTCTGAGAACACCCCACTGTCTCACAAACCGTCCTGTCCCCTCCCCAACATGTGTCAATAAGGGTAAATGTCCCCTCCCCAACATGTATCGATACCTGGAAATAACGTATCTTCCTCAGGGGGAATTCTATTGGACGGTTGAGATGTCAATCACTATATAATGTCATTGCGGCCATTTTGTTGAAGACCAAGGACATTCTATAGTTTATTATATGCTCACGGCCATTTTCTGATAGGTCAGAACGCTCCACACTACCCATACTGCATGCCGTGTATTGTGACCAAGCACAGTAACACACAGCGACTTAATAACATCAGTTTATAATGGCTTATAAGGCGCTCATCAGCCTAAAATTTGCCTATATATCCTTCTACAGGTTACATTCAAGATGGTATGTAAGGAGAAGGACACATCTTCACATCGTCACTAACATAAAATATATAAAAAAATATATATAAAACAGCATCATTGAAAACAACGACATCCTAACCCCCTCATCTGCCTGTAAATAGCAGTCAACAATATGCCAATAGACCGCTACATACTACATCATTCTGCAAAATATCATAAGATCATACTGTGTTTATTAACCAAATTCTCTAAAAAAAACATCATCACCTATAGGCCAACTCATATAAAATAAATGACAGGTAAACGCATGTGTAGCAACGCGCATGCATGTATGCACAAACATGCACATCCACACTACACCACCCCTAAATTATGTACCATCAAAGACCAACCTATTTTATTGCATAATCGATCTACTAAAGAAAAAAAAATAGAGATAGAGATCTATATATATAGAGAGAGAGAGAGACACAGACAGACAGACAGAGAGAGAGAGAGAGAGAGAGAGAGAGAGAGAGAGAGAGGGACATCTATATATAATCGATAATAAAACAAATATACATACAATACATACATACATACAATAAAACAAATAAAAAAATATTGATATAAAATCTCACTCTAAAAGCCGGAAGCTGCCTAATACCAACCTACGTATACATGTATACAACAACCTACATGCACAGGTATGAAAGCCGATATCAGCCTAATAACAACCGACATGCACATAACAACCCAGTACCTAGTGCTCATGTGCTACTATATAATAGGCCCTACACAGCTGTAAGAACATCATAACAATATACAAATTCCATAGAAGAAAATATAGAGTCATATAAAGAAGACTATCAACGCATCTCGCCACCCCTCATTAACCCCGTATAACATCCTCCAAAGTATAACAATGAAAGGCAAAATTAGGAAAAAGATGATGGCCGGTTGAACATATGGATATGTACCAACCCTATATCCGGTACTGATCATAAGAGCCCTAATGTGCACCATATCAAAACATCATCTGCCTAGATCAATCTAAATGGGCATGGGTGATCTCTATCCCTCATTGGCTCTATGAATTCCAACTTAAATCTATGGTAACCCAATTCCCAACCATAATAAATATAACCCAGATGTAGTGCCTTTAACTATTACTAAAAACACTTAAGGTCAAACTCTTTGTTTAACCCCCCTGGCGCCAAGGATCCCAATTGATAAATCCACCAGGATTCTTTTTTGCTGATCTCCGTTATATAATTGGACCCTCTCCAGTGTCTCTTAGGGTCTTCTATGCCCCAAAAATGCATCCCTGCTGTATTCTGATTGTGGACATCCCGAAAATCTATTGATAAATGATGTTTCTCAAAACCCTTTCAGATATTTCTAATATGCTCTTCCATCCAAACTTGTAATGCCCTTTTGGTTCTTCCTACATACAGTAAGTTACGTGGGCATTTTATAAAACATATACTGCCCCAATCGTATCGCATGAGATGAAGTCTCTAATCGTGTGTAAGTGCTGGCATTTTGGGTTAATAAAACTTTTAACCTTTCTAATATTATTAGGAAAACACTAATGCAACTATAGTACCTCCCACATCCATAGAAGAAGCCTTTAACATCCCAAAACATCTTAGGTATAGGTGTTGGTGGCTCCACAATGTTGTGTACCAGTTTAATTCTCAGGTTCGGTGCACGCTTGTAGACAATCCTTGGTTTAGCTGACAGACTATCCTTGAGGTGTATATCCTGCTTCAGTAACCCCCCAATATTTGCGAATAATCTTTTCCACCTCTCTGTTTTGTAAATTATAGTCCAACACAATGCAAGTGCCCATCTGGTCGTTACTACTGTCACTTACTTCCTTATCTACTAAAAGCTGTTCCCTTTCTTTGCTTCTAACTTTATCTTTCTCTGTCTTGAGAAAATCTAATTGGTAACCCTTCTCAGTGAACATTTCCATTAATTTATCTGTTTGCATCTCAAAATCGTCATTATTTGTACAGTTCTTTTTAATACGCATAAATTGCCCTCTGGGTAGGTTATTAATCCATGGCCTAAAGTGGTAACTAGATGTGGGGATGTTTGAATTGCAGTCTGTGGCCTTAAAATAAGTTTTCGTTTCTAAACCTCTGGGTGTACTTTTAGGGTCCATTCACACAGGGACAACACAACTTCCAGCGCGACTTTGGGAGGCAACTTGGACACGACTTGAGTATGAATCACAGCGCTTGGGGCAACTTACAAGCAACTTGAAGTTGCTTCCAGCACAGGGGACTTTGCCAGTGGCCAATCACATAATAATCAGCTCTGTGAGAGGGAGGGGTTTGCCTAGAAAACTATTTTTACTTCCTGGAAAGTTGCTTCAGTTAAGACAGGGGATCCGACTTGGAGGCAACTTCCATTGAAATCAATGGGTACAAGTCGCCTAGAAGTCGGATTGAAGTAGTACAGGAACCTTTTCTGAAGTCGCAGCGACTGCAGTAGTGTGCATTAAGACGGATCCATTCACTTACATTGATTTTTTCATCTAGCGCGACTTGAGGTGACTAGGGGAGACTTGAAGTCAGATCCAAAGTTGCCCCTGTGTGAATGGACCCTAAATCTCTAGATCAAGAAAATGTATGACTTCACTACTAATATCCCATGAAAGCATAATATTACACTCATTGCCGTTCAAATTCTACAGAAAGCCTTCCAAATCTGCCTTAGACCCCTTCCATATTATCAAAATATCATCAATAAAACGCCTGTAGAGTGAAATCCTCAAATCCATATTGTACAAAACAACCTCCTCCTCCCATTTAGCCATGTACAAATTGGCGACGCCAAATTTTGCGCCCATGGAGACGCCTTTTATTTGGAGGTAGAAGGTGTTTTCGCAGATGTATGTCGATGTATTACCTTTGTCTTGCAGTAAGTGACTCTATCCCGCTTACTATGGGTCTCCCAGGTGGACTTGTTCCATTTTTGTGTTTTTTCGGATTATAATATATAATAGGCAATCTACATGTCATGGGGACCAAATATTTCTCTTCATATTTGTCAAGTTTCTCCTTTTCTACTCCATACTGAACCAAAGAGGCCAATTCAAGTTTAAACTGTTTGATAGGATTAGTTGCCAATATTTGATATGTACACCTATCTCCAAGAATTTTACTCATTTCCATTTTGTATTGGTCTATGGAGAGTATCACAATCCCCCCCCCCCCCCCTTATCGGCTGGGCGGATCACAATATCATTCCTCTCATCCAGTGTTTTTAGGCCCTTTTTTTCGGTAACTGTTCTAAATCAGTGGTAACCAATCTCTTAAATAAATCTATATATTTATTGTTGGCTATTGTCGGGTCGAAAACAGATCTATTCCTTAGATTTGTGAAATTGCCTTCCATTGCTGCCCTTTCTCCTGGATTTTGTGCATGGTATTTTTTCACATTACGTTTCCTAAATAAACTTTTGAATCCTTATGTAGGTGTCAAATTTATTCAGGCCTTTCTTAGGCGCATATTTAATGCCCTTATCTAATACCAGGGACTCTTCCCTGGTGAGGGTAGTCCCACTCAAATTATAAATCCCTTCCCCTAATCTTCCCTTCCTCTTTTTTTTGTTGTAGCCTTCTTCCTGCTCATATGTCTCTTTGTTACTGTGCTTGGTCACAATACACGGCATGCAGTATGGGTAGTGTGGAGCGTTCTGACCTATCAGAAAATGGCCGCGAGCATATAATAAACTATAGGATGCCCTTGGTCTTTAACAAAATGGCCGCAATGACACTAGAAAATGATTGACATCTCAACCGTACAATAGAATTCCCCCTGAGGAAGATATGTTATTTCCAGGTATCGATACATGTTGGGGAGGGGACATTTACCGGTATTGACACATGTTGGGGAGGGGACAGGACAGCTTGTGAGATAGTCTGGTGTTCTCAGAGCGGGAGAGGACACACCAGTACAGCGTCTTTATATTTGATTGGCTTGTTACAGAGTGGTGCGCTCATAGCACCTATTTAATGTGAGTACCCTAATATAGGGAATATTGTCATTTTGAATAAAACTTTTAAAAAATGGTAATACACTATCCAGTTTCCTCTGTTTTCCATATGAATATTATTGCAAGCAATCATCCAAGGATCTGAATGCTGACCATAAACCCAGAGGTGTTTTAAAAGCGTGTTTTGACTGAGCTTAGGTGCGAGGTCACACGCTCCGAGGTGAGCGCCTACACCAAAGGGGGAGCACAAGAGAGAACACGAGCACTTTACTGTTTTATCATCTGTTTTATCATCTGCAATGAGCACCAGAAGAATGGAGGAGTTATGAATGGACTTTATGATGCGATTCTGTGGACACAGATTAATACATGAATTAGTTTGGCACAAGAGCACTTTAAACACGGTTCACTTTATTTCTATATTGATTATTGTATATTGATGCACTTTTGTATCGATTGATGTAAATTACAGGTTGTCACTGCAATTATCGCATTTATCACAATTATCACACAGGGTTGCAAATTTCTCTATTGCATATGAATGGTACATGTGTATATAGAGGAGTGTATGCTACACAGGTTGTCATTAGGAGGATCACATAGGATTGCAATTATTAATTGTTTATCATCGCAACTTGTAATTGCATAAGATTGCATTATTATGTTCACTAGATTTCTTACATAGGAATAGAATATCTCACCACCACTATTTAACTGCAGTCAGTAATATTATGATTTAGTACGATTACCATATGATTACATTTGGATAGCGCAGTATTTTATTGGTATAAATGTTTATTTGGCCGAAGCATATGGGACCTGATCAATGCTAACAGCTCTCCTTTAATCATCTCTAATTATCATTTGGACTTTCACATGGTAGCTCGCAAGATTCTGTTTTTTATAAATAATTCTTACCAGTTTTTGTTGCTTCTGGCTACTTAGAATCTCCTGTAAAACAAGAGAAACATTTACCAATATAAAATAAATCAAATTATTAAAAAAAAACATCATTAAATATCAATATATTGATAATTGGATCCATGAAAATAATAAAACCCAACAGCACAGAGCTCAAATCAGCCCCAAATAAATCCCATCCCCCCGCACTATTCTCAGAGTCCATAATGGTTGTTTCATGTATACTATATTCCCAAAAGTATTGGGACGCCTGCCTTTACACACACATGAACTTTAATGGCATCCCAGTCTTATGCTGTGTACACACGACCGGACTTTGGACATTGGGGTCAAAAATATTTAAGCAGTCCTCAGGGGTAGCGCTACATATAGGAGAGTTGTGGGCCGGACATAGTCTGGGGACACAATGACATGACAAAGTGGACCTGAACCAAAAGATGAAGAGTTGCTGTTTCATAGGGAATGTCTAAAAGTGTTAATAATAAGCAGTACCCTGAGAATTCCTCTTTAAAAAAACTGTGCATTTCCTAGGACACTCCTGTTCCATAGCCTCATAGCTGTGTATCTGCAGTCTCCCCAGATTTGGAAATGTCATTACTATGCTGCTCACTGTTCTCCATGCTGGAGGGGAAGCTGCACCTAAAGACTTGCAGTGCAAAAATCTCCCTGCTTCAAAGATCATCTGCAGGGAGATGACAGACAATACTGATGACCTGTCCTGTGTCCTCTGCTTACACAGTACAGGTCACCTTTCCCAACGACTATTATTTCCTCTTGTGATAAGCAGCAATGTCAACACTGTTCTCCTCCTCCTGTCTGCAGTCACTTCAACAGGAGCATTCCGTTCAGCCAGACGTTTGTGTTCATGAATCCTATTGGCTGAGGGTGATGGGATGTACATGGAGCGCCCCCTCTGGGCAGAGGTTGATGGGATGTACATGGAGCACCCCCCTCTGGGCTGAGGGTGATGGGATGTACATGGAGCGCCCCCTCTGGGCTGAGGGTGATAGGATGTACATGGAGCGCCCCCTCTGGGCTGAGGGTGATGGGATGTACATGGAGCGCCCCCTCTGGACTGAGGGTGATGGGATGTACATGGAGCGCCCCCTCTGCACTGAGGGTGATGGGATGTACATGGAGCGCCCCCTCTGCACTGAGGGTGATGGGATGTACATGGGGCGCCCCCTCTGGGATGAGGGTGATGGGATGTACATGGAGAGCCCCCTCTGGGCTGAGGGTGATGGGATGTACATGGAGCGCCCCCTCTGGGCTGAGGGTGATGGGATGTACATGGAGCGCCCCCTCTGGGATGAGGGTGATGGGATGTACATGGAGCGCCCCCCTCTGCACTGAGGGTGATGGGATGTACATGGAGCGCCCCCCTCTAGGCTGAGGGTGATGGGATGTACATGGAGCGCCCCCTCTGGGCTGAGGGTGATGGGATGTACATGGAGCACCCCCTCTGCACTGAGGGTGATGGGATGTACAAGGAGCGCCCCCTCTGCACTGAGGGTGATGGGATGTACATGGAGCGCCCCCTCTGGGATGAGGGTGATGGGATGTACATGGAGCGCCCCCTCTGCACTGAGGGGGATGGGATGTACATGGAGCGCCCCCTCTGGGCTGAGGGTGATGGGATGTACATGGAGCGCCCCTCTGCACTGAGGGTGATGGGATGTACATGGAGCGCCCCCCTCTGGGCTGAGGGTGATGGGATGTACATGGAGCGCCCCCTCTGGGCTGAGGGTGATGGGATGTACATGGAGCGCCCCCCTCTGGGCTGAGGGTGATGGGATGTACATGGAGCGCCCCCTCTGGGCTGAGGGTGATGGGATGTACATGGAGCGCCCCCTCTGGGCTGAGGGTGATGGGATGTACATGGAGCGCCCCCTCTGGGCTGAGGGTGATGGGATGTACATGGATCGCCCCCTCTGGGCTCATCTAATGAGTGACATATGAACACATCATACATATGAAGAATACACGGAGATCTCACCTGTCAGGTGCAGAGTATATCGCTTCTCTCGGACGGTCTTGGACTGACTGTGTGTCACCTCACACCGGAGGGTCGTATTATCATCGCTCATCTTCGGGGTGAAGGTCAGCGTGCTGGAAGATTTATACAGACCGTCCAATCCGATCTCTGGATCCGATATTGTCACCTCAGATTTGGGGAATGTGCTGAACTCCTTATACCATTTTATTTGTAGATCTCGGGGGGAGTATCCTGATATTGTTACTTGGAATGAGGCCTCCTGATTGGCTGTCACTCTCTTTGGATGGACAACAATGTCGGATAATGTGGGCGGTCTCTCTGTAATGATAAATACAAACAGATGTGTGTTATTCTGTGTATGGAGTATAGAGTGAGAGATACGATGGAAGGATAGAAGATTCTGGTCATCAGAGACACTACAGTGCCTTGGAAAAGTATTCATACCCCTTGAAATTTCCCACACTTTCTCATGTTACAACCAAAAACGTAAATGTATTTAGTGGGATTTTATGTGATAGACCAACACAAAGTGACATGACCGCACTCACATATCCTAATAGGATAAAGTCCATTCATCTGAAATGATTGAGGAACTATCCTGGAGAGAAGCTGTGTCCCCGGGAATGGATACCGGGATTCCGGACATAAGGTCACCATCTACATCTGTGTCACCACAAACACAGAACTTTCTGGGATTCTCAACGACTTCAATGGATCCTCAGAAAACTCAGAGAAGTAATAATGGACCCAGAAGTGTGAACTTCATACATCACTATGGAAGCCTTCACTGCCCTCCCTGTGCTGAATATTCATCAGCCAGTAGAAGGGGGACAATTCTATAAACCCCTGTGAACAGTGGCGCAGCTAGCACATCTGGCACCCGGGGCCGGACATTTTTTTGCACCCCCCCCCAAGAAAGATGGTATGTGGCAATATAGCGGCGCCATGCCAACACCGTGGGTGTGGCCAGATTGCATCAACAGTGGGAGGAGCTTAAAGGGCCATATGCTTTAATGACTGTGCTACAAGCGAGTATGTAGCAGACAGTACAAACCTCAGTACACTCATTTTAACTGCTTCCCAACCGGCTCCTGTGCATATACGGAAGGCAGGATGGTTCTCCTGCACGAATCACCATATATGTATGGCGGCTCCTTTAAGTGATCGCGAGCACGAGAGCCAGAACAAGGATTTGTGTGTAAACACAGAAATTCCTGTTGTGTCAGGGGAGGAAAAACAGATCGTCTGTTGCTACTAAGTGGCAACAACGATCTGGCTCCTCCTCTAGTCAATCCCATCCCCTCACAGTTAGAAACACCGCCCTAGGGAGCACATTTAACTCCTTGATCACTCCCTAGTGTTACCCCCTTCCCTGCCAGTGACATTTATACAGTAATCAGTGGCTATTTTTAGCTCTGATCGCTGTATGAATGTCAATTGTCCCAAAAAAAGTGTGAAAAATTTCCGATTTGTCCGCCGCAATGTCGCAGTCCCGATAAAAATTGCTGCTCGCCGCCATTACTAGTAAAAAGAAAAAATAATAATAATAATGCCATAAATCTATCCCCTATTTTGTAGACGCTATAACTTGGGCACAAACCAATCAATATACGCTTATTGCGATTTTAAAAAAAAAAAAACTGAGGAAGAATTTTTTTTTTTTTTCATTTGGGATATTCATTATAGCAAAAAATAGTTAAATAGATATAAATGCAAGAAAAAAAATTTGTCATTTGAAAAAATGACAACCAAAAAATGGCCCTTCTTTAAGAGGTATGAGCGGAAGTGACGTTTTGACGTCGCTTCCGCCCTGCTATGGTATGGAGACGGGTGGGGGCCATCTTGCCCTCACTCGTATCCATACCAAGGAAGGAGAAGGACCCGATCGCCTCCGCTGCTACCGACGGCTCCAGTAAGTGGCGGAGGGTGCAGGAGAGCGACGGGAGGGGGGCCTCTCCCGCAGCCAATAACAGTGATCTTGCGGCGAATCCGCCGCAGAGACCACTATTATCGTAAACAGAACCGCCCACTGAAAAGATGGATACCTCAGTTGTGTTAGCAGCTGCTGCTGTTAGCGAGATATCCATCTTTAAAGTGCCGACGTATATGTACAGTGGACGGTCGTTAAGTGGTTAAGCAGTGTGTTTGTTTTCATAGCTAACCTTATATTATTGTACTATCAACAGTAACATGTGATCAGAGTTTTAATAGACTAGCTAACTATAGGAATAGACAAGTTATACATATATGGAATAAATAGAGGGAATCCATGACCACCCTCCGATAATATTTAGTTTAAAAGTTATCACATTCCAACTTAATTTCAATTGGCACCCCAGAAGGCGTGTGGAATTTATTTCTGCACAGAATCCAAACCCTAATGTATTCTTTACTTGAGTCCCTATAAGCTAATGAATCAACTACATCTAGAACTGGAAGCCTTCTCTACTGTGGACAAGATTCACGCTGGTTCGTGAATTCTGAAGCCCTGCTTGTGTGGTCCTGAAAGTTCTATGAAATATGTCATCAGTGAGCGGACGCGCAAAACCTGGTGAGATTTTTGGCTATATGTAGAAAAAATATGTAGAACAATATACATCAGCCTAAACTGAGAAAGAATTTTATTTTTTTTTTTATACTTTTTGGGGATATTTATTATAGCAAAAATTTAAAAAATATTGCTTTTTTTTTCAAAATTGTCGCCCTTTTTTTGTTTATAGCGCAAAAAATAAAAAACACAGAGGTGATCAAATACCACCAAAAGAAAGCTCTATTTGTGGGAAAAAAAGGACGTCAATTTTGTTTGGGTACAACGTCCCACGACCGCGCGCAATTACATAGTTACATAGTTAGTCAGGTCGAAAAAAGACAAAAAGTCCATCCAGTTCAACCATAAAAAAAAAAAAAAAAATATTGTACAATCTAATATACCCAATACTATACCCACAGTTGATCCAGAGGAAGGCAAAAAACCCCAGCAGAGCATGCTCCAATTTGCTACAGCAGGGAAAAAATTCCTTCCTGATCCCCCAAGAGGCAATCAGATTTTCCCTGGATCAACTTTACCTATAAATGTCAGTACCTAGTTATATTCTGTACATTTAGGAAAGAATCCAGCCCTTTCTTAAAGCAATCTACTGAGCTGGCCAGAACCACCTCTGGAGGGAGTCTATTCCACATTTTCACAGCTCTTACTGTGAAGAAACCTTTCCGTATTTGGAGATGAAATCTCTTTTCCTTCAGTCGTAAAGAGTGCCCCCTTGTCCTCTGTGTTGACCGTAAAGTGAATAACTCAACACCAAGTTCACTATATGAACCCTTATATATTTGTACATGGTGATTATATCCCCCCTTATTCTCCTCTTCTCAAGAGTGAACAAATTCAGTTCCTCTAATCTTTCCTCATAGCTGAGCTCCTCCATGCCTCTTATCAGTTTGGTTGCTCTTCTCTGCACTTTCTCCAGTTCCCTGATATCCTTTTTGAGAACTGGTGCCCAAAACTGAACTTCATATTCCAGATGAGGTCTCTCTCTCTGAAGTCCATACCTCTCTTATACAAGAAAGGACTTTGCTCACTTTGGAAACCGCAGCTTGGCATTGCATGCTATTATTGAGCTTATGATCTACCAAAACCCCCAGATCCTTCTCCACCACGGAGAAGTTGTACTCCCCCTAGTATGTATGATGCATATTCTTAGACCCCAAGTGCATAACTTTACATTTCTCAACATTAAACCTCATCTGCCACATAGACGCCCAACTAGACAGAGCATTGAGGTCAGCTTGTAAATTGGAGACATCCTGTAAGGACGTTATTCCACTGCATAGCTTGGTTTCATCTGCAAAGACAGAAATGTTACTTTTGATCCCAGACCCAATATCATTTATAAAGATATTAAAGAGTAAGGGTCCCAGCACTGAACCTTGGGGTACACCACTGATAACCTTAGACCATTCAGAGTAAGAATCATTCACCACGACTCTCTGAATTCTGTCTTTTAGCCAGTTTTCTATCCATTTACAAACTAATATTTCCAAGCCTGTAGACTTTAACTTACACATGAACCGTGTGTGCGGAACCGTATCGAACGCTTTTGCAAAATCCAAGTATACCACGTCCACAGCCACCCCTCTGTCCAAGTATACCACGTCCACAGCCACCCCTCTGTCCAAGTATACCACATCTACAGCCACCCCTCTGTCCAAGGTTTTACTTACCTCTTCATAAAAAGAAATCAGGTTTGTCTGACAACATCTGTCTTTCATGAACCCATGCTGTCTGTTGTTTAAAATGTTTTTTTCCAGCAAGAACTCGTCTATGTGGTCTTTTATTAAATGCTCCAGTATCTTCCCCACTATAGAAGTTAAACTAACAGGTCTATAGTTACTTGGTAAAGACTTTGATCCCTTTTAAAATATAGGCACCACGTTCGCCATGCGCCAATCCAGTGGTACTATTCCCGTCATTAATGAGTCCCTAAAAATTAGATACAATGGCTTTGAAATTACAGAGCTCAATTCTTTTAGGATCCGTGGGTGGATGCCATCAGGTCCAGGTGCTTTTTCCACCTTTATTTTGTCTAAATCTTTCTGGACCATATCCCTTTTGAGCCATTGTGGATCATTGGGGGCTGTGTCAATACCACCCCCATTATGGACATGAGCTCCCCCATGCTCTTTTGTATACACAGAGCTGAAGAAAGTATTTAATAAATTAGCCTTCTCCTTGTTCCCAGTCACCCACTCTAGATTATTTTGTAAAGGGCCTACATGCTCAGACCTGATCAGCTGATCAGCTAAAGCGACGCAGTGCCGCATCACAAAAAATGCTCTGGTCAGAAAGGGGGTAGAATCTTCTGGGGCTGAAGTGGTTAAAAAACATGCCTGTGTTAAATTCAACACTATGTCAGAAAACGCTTTAACACATCAATTTGATGAACTTTTGAAACAATGTAATATTCATAATGATGAGACAAAACTTAAAAAGTCATTGAAAAAGGGCAGGAAGGTGAGAATGGCCAATATCGTATGCATGTTGTTGAAAATGAAAGACGTCTCTGAAAAAAAAGAATTAAGAGTGGTGTAAAGATAGATATATCTGCAAATGCAGATACAAATGTTTGTGAGTGTGATGAACTGGGGCATGAGATTGAACAACTGGTGACTGAGAATGGTTCATTGGAGAAGAGATATATGGGAAAGAACAAGTGTGGAGTCTCAGAGAGTGGCTATCATTAAGGTGAAAGCTCACCAAAGAGGTGGAGAGGAGGTTACCGTGGGCAACAACAAGGCAGATGAGCTGGCAAAGGACCCTCCCTGATGGAGTTTGCATGTTCTCCCTGTGTGGAGTTTGCATGTTCTCCCTGTGCCTGCGTGGGTTTCCTCCGGGTACTCCGGTTTCCTCCCACACTCCAAAGACATGCTGGTAGGTTAATTGGCTTCTGTCCAAAATTGGCCCTAGTATATGAATGGGGACCTTGGATTGAGGGTAGGGATTGATGTGAGTGTGCGATGTTCAGGGTTAGGGACAAGGGTCAGGGTTGTAGACCCACACTCACTCAGGTTGAACTGGATGGACTGGTGTCTTTATTCAACCTTACTAACTATGTAACTATGTAACTATGATAGGAGTCAAGTGGACACCCTATGATGCTGAAGAGAGGCAGGCCTGGAAGGAACATAATTTTGAGGAGCAGGAGGTGAAAGCAGGTTCTCATGAACTCTTGCCAGTGCTAAGGACGCCTACCCCATGTTTAGCAGAAGAAAATAAGGATGAGGCCTTGAGCTCAATCAAAAAGCAGCTTAGAAAAAAAGCGGCAGATGCTCCCCAAAATTAGGTATTACAAGACAATCTACTGTTAAGAGAGACTTCAGAAGGACGAAGGTTTGTAGTGCCCTCCCAGCATCAAAAGGATTTAGCCCCTGAAAATCACAGGTTAACAGACCACATGGGTGTTCAAGGTACCTTGAAATTTGTGCAAGCTAGATACTGGTGGGAGACAATAGGTAACACAATCTCACAGGTAGTGCAAGAATGTTTAATCTGTGCACAAATGAACCCTAGGCTAAAGGGACAGAAACCAGTATTAGCAAGGGTACTGGTAGCTAATGGACCCTGGGAAAACCTACAGAAAACCTTTGTTGGTCCATTACAAAGTGCCCCTGGAGGATACAGATATATGCTGGTAGTTGTGGATGTCTTTTCAAAGTGGGTGGAGGCTCTACCCCTGAGAAATGACTCTGCTACTGCCACAGCTAGAGCTTTGTGGACCAATTTTCAAGATGGGGATTCCCCAAAGTCCTGGAATCAGATAGGGGGACGCACTTTACCGGCAGGGTCATGAAAAATATTTGTGAGCTGCTGGGAGTAGAACAGAGATTCCATGTACCATACCATCCACAGTCTGCGGGGATGGTTGAGAGAATGAATCAAACACTGAAAGAAAGGCTTAAGAAGATGGTACTGCAATCAGGAAAGAACTGGCTGATCCATCTGCCTTCAATCCCGATGGCTGTACGAGGGTCTACAGTGAAAGGTACATCATTAACCCCAGTTAATGATGGGGAGAATGATGACCCCCATGAGAGAGAGTGCTGAAAAGGGATACATTTCTGGTCCAGCTGCATGAACAGGTAAAGGGGTATTTGCAATTCGTTGCAAATAACATGGCACCTATAGAGAAGGAGCAGCCTGAAAGGCCTCCCATTAGCTTGAAGGTTGGCGACAAGGTTATGGTGAAGAACTTCGTTTCGAAGTCTTCATTGGATGCAAACTGGACCAGACCATTCACAGTCACTATGAACCTTAGTGATCAGGTGGTCAAAGTGAAGAGGCTCATTGACAAAAAGGGTGCGAAAGGCATGAAAAAGAGGGAGATAGAGAAGTGGGTTCATTCCGATCAATGTAAAAGGTACTGCTGATAAGAATTGATTCCGCTCTTGCTCTTGTTTTTCCAGAGTCCTGGTGGAGCAAAGATTGGCAAGGTCTTTGGAGAATGGATGGAAGAATCATAATTGTCTTGTTGGCGATCCATCTGAGCCATGTAACATCTCAAATTTATGCAGACGAACATTCAGGGGATGATGTGGAAAGGGAAAATCCTGAGGAAAACTATGCATCCACTTCTGTTGTGTCATCATTGTTGCCCTTGTTGGGCCAGAAGGGGAGGCAGGGGGAGTTGAGAGAAGGAGAAAGGTTCGGATTATATCAGAGAGTCCTAAGTTACCAGAGACTTACCAATGGGGTCACCATGGCAATTTGCAATACAAAGTTTCTTTTGCTTTGGACAATTTAATCCTAACTCAACATCGAGGACTTGCGTATAGACAAGACTTTCAAAATATCATACTGGAATCCCTCCACTCGTTTGTGGATGCAAATATATATATATATATATATATATATATGAAACGGGTTATTGGTTAGGGAAAAATTACAATCTATCTAAACCTTTGGAAGCAAGGGAAGTAGGATATGGGGTTTTTGGTGAGGAATTAAAAGAAGGGATATATGTTTTTGTGTGTGGCATATATTGGTATAACCAAATTGATATGATTCAGATGCCTACGAGGCTGCCACCATTTTAAGAGGTTGGTAGATAGTGTGGTGATACAGGGCAAAAATATGTCATGGGCTCTGGCGTGCACGCAGGGGCAGGCGGAATTATCAACCAACATCAAACTGATTGTACAGTCTCTGTATGAGGGGCAGTGGCCTTATGAGTTAGCATCACAGCTCAGTAAGATTTTGCCAAAGCACGTCTCTTAAGCCGTGTACACACGGGCCGGACTTTGACTAAACTGGTCCGACGGAACGAATCCAGCGGACAATTCAACCATGTGTGGGCTTCAGCTTACTTTTTCTGTCGAAAATCTGACAGACTTTAGAAACAGAACATGTTTCAAATCTTTCCGAAGGACTGGAGTCCGGTGGAAAAATCAGTTTGTCTGTATGCTAGTCCGACAGATGAAAAACGACGCTAGGGCAGCTATTGGCTACTGGCTATGAACTTCCTTAATCTAGTCTGGTACGTCATCACGGTTGAATCCGTCAAGACTTTGGTGTGATTGTATGTAGACAAGTCCGATTCTACGGAACTCCATCGAAAAGTCCAACGGA
Source organism: Lithobates clamitans (assembly GCA_037952925.1). Taxonomy (NCBI): domain Eukaryota; kingdom Metazoa; phylum Chordata; class Amphibia; order Anura; family Ranidae; genus Lithobates; species Lithobates clamitans. The sequence goes on along the minus strand of JBBGZY010000934.1, from coordinate 46,048 downwards.
ATTCAGTCCGTCAAAGTCCAGTCATGTGTACACGGCATTACACTAATCCAAGGTGGTGGTCGATTGCCTGGATGGGCTGTGCTAGTTTGGATTATGAGAGATGTTATGCTTCCTCATTGATCCCATATACAGAAGTGCAGACTCAGTCTGTGTATTCGGTGGTATTAATGGGCTTGCTGACTGGGGATTCTACCTTGTTGCATCTGAGGCTAAAATGACCCACATGTGATCAGAGAGGGTAGGCTGGAGGCAGGTTGATATCTCCCTCTGTCGAAGGCATGACCATGACGTCCTTTGCATGCCAGGTCAATACACGGTGATGAATGAAAAATGCTGGGAAGATGCCTCACTCTGTGTTCTGGACGGGGAGAAAATTGCCGGGAAGGGAAGACCGGTGTATTATTTGGGACATAGGAAAGTTTGTTTCTTTGTCCTAAAGGATACCAATGTAACGTTAGTCATGGAACTAGGATGTTCTGTGAACCTAACAATAGCTAGAGGAGCATGGTGTATCCTTGGCGGTGTCTCTGAAAACCAGACACAGGAGTAGAATTATGTGGTACCGCATATTGCCAATCTGTCTGTGGATATCAACTACAACGCCCTTTTAGACTGAGAGCCCTGAACCTTGGTATGGGAAGGAAGATACAGGAATGGTTAACAGATTGGGATAGAGATGAGAGCCTTATGAGGATGCTGCAGCAAGAGAGAGCTAATGCTACTATAGCCATCTGCCATGATCAGAATAAAAGAAAGGAGGTAGTGCATCAACTAGAAAATGATGCTGGAGGGTATTGGTGAGAGGTAATATTTGGACATTCCTGTAAGGCCAACAGTATTTTGAATTATTTGATACACCCCTTTGTAGTATTACTCATTATTGCTGCAGTTTCGTCATTGGTCCAAGTTGTCATGTGTAGTTGGACTCGACATTTATATAGGAAGGTCTCGCATTTATCTATGCAAGTTGAGGGACGAATTGACGGTAAGGTCTCTTCGTACAAATTAGAGGCTTTGCTGCCAATTCAGAGCCCTGAAATACCGCTGACGCGCCAAAATTGCAGTAGGAAAGGCAATTGTGAGCAAGCCTGCCTAATCCCAACCCGTATTTACAGTAAAGGGTTATAGAAGGTTGGGAGCGGGATACGTAATTTGATGGGTCACATATATATGTATATATTATGGTAATGGGTTGATTTATGTTATGGTGTAGTGTGACATATGTGTATTTTAGGTTAGTAATATGGGTGAGTAAGGCCCTCCTCGAGACTCTGTATCTGAAAGCTGGTTAATATGTGGCTCTGAGTGTGTGCTGGTGAATGGTGAGTGAATGGACACCCCTTGCCAGTAATGCACCCCATCGTTAAGATACCAGAAAGGAGAAGACACAGGATGGTGACATGGAAGCTGTCACAGAAGAATGATGGTGGTGTGCCACTCAGTGACAAAACGGCACATGCTGGGAAGCACAACACGTTAAGACCATTATGGACTGTTCCATAGGAGCTGTGTCTTAAGGACCTGTTGGAAAACGTAACACATTAAGACAGTTATGGACTGTTCCATAGGAGTCGTGTCTGAAGAAGGGTGATATGCGCCTTTTGGGCTCAAAGTGGTAAATAGATGAAGGCAACATGGTTTAATGTCATATTTCTGGAGTTTCTCTGTCAATGTTACTGTGTTTATTGGTAACAGTGTTTTGGTATTCTCCAGAGTTCGAATTGGATCTGTCATAGATCTGTTACATATCTGTTTCCTATTCCCAAAGATCAGCCATGCTGATACTTGCAGTTCCATGGCTTTAAAGGGTAAAGGTCTGATGTTCTTTCTGATTGATACCATGTCTTGAATGTAACAAGATGCACATCAAAGCTTTGTACCATATCTGAAAGAAGAGATCAGGCCTCCATCAAGACTGAACAAGCTTGGCTCCGGACCGTCTGATGTTATAACGCTTTGCAAGCAAGCTTGAAAGGGACCATAGCTGACAAGAAGACTGATGAATGTCCTGCTACAGAAGATCAAAGGACCAAAAGGCATTGAAGATATATAGACATGATACATGGACAATGCTGCCCCTAGAGAGCAATACAGCAGGACAGACAGTAATATAATATATTGAGGAGGACTGCCCGAATAAGTACTGCGATTTGTCAAAAGTCTAGATGGGATGGCAATGGGGTTGGGTCTGGATGGTGTATGATTGAAGTATAAAGGGCTGAACGAGTCAGAGAACTCCCTCTCTCTACCATTTTGAGCCCAGCCGAGGAGACCGTGCAATAAGTATCTTTGATGTTCTTGTATGTTCTGGTGTTATATGCTTTGTAATATCTTTCCCTAGTATTTTTATGTTAGCGTTTTCCTATTTTCTTGGGAAATAAATAAGATGTTTTATTAAGCAGTGTGTTTGTTTTCATAGCTAACCTTATATTATTGTACTATCAACGGTAACATGTGATCAGAGTTTTAATAGACTAGTTAATTATAGGAATAGACAAGTTAATACATATATGGAATAAATAGAGGGAATCCATGACCACCCTCGGATAATATTTCATTTACCAACCATACTTTTCAAGTCCAGGGCCTCCTCTACACCCCCCAGTCCAGGGCCTCCAGTGTACTCCCCTCCTAGTCCAGGACCTCCTCTGCACCCCCCTCCTAGTCCAGGGCCTCCTCTGCACCCCCCCAGTCCAGAGCCTCCTCTGCATCCCCCCCAGTCCAGAGCCTCCTCTGCATCCCCCAAGTCCAGGGTCTCCTCTGTGACCTCCCCCCTCAGGTCAAGGCTTCCTCTGCACGCCCAGCCCAAGGTCTCTTCTGCACCCCCCAGCCCAGGGCCTCTTCCACACTCCCCAGCCCAAGGCCTCCTCTGCACCCCCTATCAGCCCAAAGCCTTCACTGCACCCCCCAGTCCAGGGCCTCCTCTTCCCCCCCAGCCCAGGGCCTCCTCTTCCCCCCCAGCCCAGAGCCTCCTCCACCCCCCCCCCAGTCCAGGGCCTCCTCTGCACCCCACCATCCAGTCCAGGGCCTTCTTTGAAGCCTCCCCTTCTCTCACGCAGAAAAGACATAGGCTGTTTGGGCACTGGGCAGGACTAGGAGGAAGACCTGCCTGTCCATTACACTTGATCCTGCAGCAGTGACACCCTAAGAGCAGCGTTTCTCAATGCAGGTGGGGGCAGAACCCCTGGCGGTGCCCCCCTAGATGCGTCACCCGGGGCAGCCCCTTCTAATTTCGAACCTGCTTGTGAGCTCCATCATTACTCCATTATGTCTGACCAGCTAAAGTCAGTGGAGATGCTGGGAAGCCGGATCTAGACGAAGAGAACCTGTCTGATGCTGGATGAAAGATTCTATACACAGAGGAAGTCCAACTATACAAAGGAGCTGCCAGCAGATGTGGAGGGAAATAGACAATACAAACCTGGAAACCATCCAAGACTAAACCCCTGATCTGTCCTGATATAAAGATAATAACATTCTGTGCACACTATGAACCTAAGCAAGGGATTCTATGACAACGGGAAAAAGGAAAGTAAAGTCATCCACAGAAAAGTATTCATGCTACTTTCTGTACCAAAAAATGAGAGCAGAATCTGATTGGTTGTTAGAGGTCACACTGATTTTTCATTTTTATAGTGCAGCACCCCCTTACCCCTGGGCTGTTGATGTCGGAATCCTTTGCTTATTGTGCGATAAAAAGGAAATTATTGGCCAGTCACTTAAGAACATTTAAGGGAATTATTTGGCTCAATAAATCCAGTAGAGAGGGATAGGATGCAAAATACCCCATGTGATGGGACTGCGCCATGTCATGGTGTAGTAGGGTCTGGTGTCACCCAGGGTTCTCATGCAGGTTTTGCATTTTTCTCCAAAATTGGTAAATCCTGGTTTTTAGGTTTTGGAGCCTGGAAGCTTTGCAGAGGATTGGGTGGGATGAAGCTTCCAACCCTGGGTCCATGTTTAATGGTCACCAGTACCTGCTGATTGTGAATGTGTGCACAAACCTTATAGTATCGGAGCTGAATAGAGTTGAGGACTCCACCAGGGAGATAGGAGGCTTTGTCCATGGGACAATGTGTGTCAGTACAGCTGGGAGAAGATAGTCGTTGCCAGTGTGAGTATTGTCTGGAGGATCAGACAAAGGCCTGAATTGGGAGTGTGGAGCAATGGTGCTGCAAGACAAAGTCACAAGGCTGAAGTAAAGAATTTGTGTTTTGTGGCCTTGAGAGCGGAATGCTAAAAAAAAATCACTGCAATCGAAAGCCTGATGTAAGGAATATTTTATTTTAAAATGGGTGGAAAACTTAAAATAAATGTTGGTGTGTGGACTATGTCCTTAAAGTGATTGTAAAGGTTCAGATTTTGTTTTTTAATTTTCTAACATGTCATATTTACCTGCTTTCGCACAGAGAAGCCTCGATCCTCCTCTTCTCGGGTTTCCCGCCGGCAGTCTGGGCCCCTCCTCCTTGCCGAGTGCCCCCAAAGCAAGCTACTTGCTCTGGGGGCACTTGTGCGTGCTCGCTCTCGAGCCACATCTGTGTGTCTGAGACACACAGAGCGTGGCTCAGCCCTGCCCCCACTTTCTCCTCACTGGCTGTGATTGACAGCAGCAGGAGCCAATGGAGGCAGAGACCTGGGAAAGCTTGGATCAGGCTCAGGTAAGTATTGGGGGGGCTGAGGAGGGAGCTGCACACTGAAAGTTTTTTTACCTTCATGCATAGAATACATGAAGGTAAAAAACCTTCAGGCTTTAGAACCACTTTAAAGAACTACCTGGAGCTAATCTTTCCCCACCCAAAAATACATCTACAGACTTCTCTTCTAATAAAGTATATAGCTGGTCCTTTGAGAGCACCGGAAGCAATGTATACCCCCTTCTCCGGGACACTCCTCAGCACAGAGCTCTCCTCCTAAAATGCTTTTTGAAGGTGGCCATCTTTCTGCTCCGATCCTCTTGATGTACCCTCTAGCAGGACAACAAATATCCTTCAGGCCCCAAAACACGGGCCAACTTCCAGGAGGCAGATCTGGATTTTTCTAGTGTTTGATACTTTTGTTTAACCCTTTAATTACTGGTCATTTTTAATACAGTGCACGGTTCTCGATAACCCCTGTATGGGAAAGGACGTTTAAGTCTTAACCCCAAAGTTTGGCGTTGTTTCATAGTGTTAGAGGAGCACACTGGGTCATTTAAGGGTGAGTCAATGATTAAGTGACCAGAATACTATCTGGATATAGTTGAATTGCACGTTTTTTCAGGGAGAAATGTTTTTTCCCTGTTTTAAGCGTAGCTCAGAGTTCCTTATTTTTACCAGTTGGTTTGGGCAAATCTGGATCCTGGATTCACGTCCTCTCCAGGAAAATCCTGGGGGATTCCAGTATGTCACCCCAAATATTTTTTTCTTCCCCAGACTATTGGCAGTAAACACTCTAGAGGAAAATAAATATTCATAATTCAAAACACTGATTCTTCTTGGTCTATCTGCTGGGGAACACCAACAGAAAACAACACCCTGAACTTAGGGGAAACCCAACGAACACAGAAACAATCAAACTGACTACAGCCAAGAGTCAACACTAAATCTAAACTAGAGACACCCGACTTACGGCAGGATCCTTAAACAGAAAATAATTTGCTTACCATGTTTTACAAGTAACTGCCCATCAAACACTTTAGAAGAAGTGCTGCAATAATTATATCCATTACTTGTCATGGAAGGCTGTACAGGCTAATACAGGAAACTTTCCCCAGTGTACATATAGCCAGGACACGCCCCCGCCCCCACCATTATACATTCTCACCAATAAGAACACATGATTCTCACTTCATAAAGCTAACACCATAATAAGGATGGTTATTTAAAAAACAGTGACAGTTATTTTCAGTTGAGTCCGATGAGATCTAAAAATGACAGTGACATGGCTAAAATAACAATACTTATTCTTGTGTTACAACTTTGTGATCCTATAGTATGTGATATATCAATGTCCTTTATCTCTGATATCAGATATATTATAATATAAAGTTATATCTAGTCAGGGACCAGCACTGCTGGAGATGAGGGACTCTCCTAGCTGCCGGGGGAAGAACTCCTCCAGTGAGAGTGGGGGGGTAGCAAAGGGAAAGGAAAGACAGATTCTGGTGGTAGGGGACTCAATTCTTAGAAGGACAGAGAGGGCAATCTGTAACCAAGACCTGAAGCGCTGAACAGTATGTTGTCTACCGGGCGCTCGGGTTCGGCACATCATGGATCTTGTGGACAGATTACTGGGAGGGGCTGGGGAAGACCCGGCTGTCATGGTGCACGTTGGCACCAATGACAATGTCAGAGGCAGATGGAGTGTCCTAAAGAACGATTTTAGGGATTTAGGTGCTAAATTGAGGAAAAGGACCTCCAAGGTAGTGTTCTCAGGAATACTACCGGTACATTGAGCCACACCAGAAAGGCAGAGGGAGATTAGGGAAGTAAACAAGTGGCTGAAGAGCTGGTGTAGTAAGGAGGGGTTTGGGTTCCTGGAGGACTGGGCCGACTTCTCAGTCGGTAACCGGTACTATAGAAGGGACGGACTGCACCTAAATGAGGAGGGTGCAGAACTGCTGGGATTGAAGATGGCCAAAAAGTTAGAGGGGTTTTTAAACTAGGCGATGGGGGGGAGGGTCCAGAGACAGTGATAGCCGGCGCGGAAGATATTCCAGAGGGTAGTATTGGGGGCATTAGTGGTAGGTTAACCAAAGCACAAAAACACAAGGTGAGTATAGTAGCAAGTCCTAGTTGCAATCTTGAAACACCCAATACGAGGACAATATGCGACCGGTCTAAACTATGTGGCATGTTCACCAATGCCAGGAGCATGGCGGACAAGATGGGTGAACTATAGATACTGTTGTACAAGGAGGATTTGGATTTTGTGGGAATTTCAGAGACCTGGTTCAACAGCTCTCATGATTGGCTGGCAAACATTCAAGGGTATACCCTATACCGCAAGGATAGAGAGGGTAAAAAAGGGGGAGGGGTATGCCTATATATCAAGAATAATGTACAAGTGAATGTGAGAGATGACATCACTGAGGGGGCTAGGGAGGAGGTGGAATCTTTATGGGTAGAGCTCCAAAGGGATGAAGCTAAGGGGAAAATAATACTGGGAGTATGCTATAGGCCCCCTAACCTGAAGGAGGAAGTGGAGACGGATCTCCTATCACAAATTGGATTAGCAGCAAGGATGGGAAGTGTTATCATAATGGGGGATTTTAATTATCCAGACATAGACTGGGCGGAGGGAACCGCGCATTCATTTAAGGCTCGCCAGTTCCTTAATGTCTTGCAGGACAATTTTATGGGTCAGATGGTAGACGCACCAACTAGAAATAAAACATTACTAGATCTACTGATTACCAACAATACAGACCTGATAACAGATGTGGAAATACGGGGCAATTTAGGTAACAGCGATCACAGGTCAATTAGTTTCAGTATAAATCACACAAATAGGAAACATGAAGGGAACACAAAGACACTGAATTTCAAAAGAGCCAACTTCCCTAAACTACAAACCTTGCTAAAAGGCACAAATTGGGATAAAATATTAGGAACAAAGAATACGGAGGAGAGATGGGTTTGCTTTAAGAGCATATTAAATAAGGGCATTAGCCAATGTATCCCATCGGGTAATAAATTTAAAAGAGCGGACAAAAATCCTGGATGGCTTAACTCCAATGTAAAAATGCATATAAAAGCAAAGGAGAAGGCCTTCAAAAAATACAGGGTTGAGGGATCATCCTCAGCATTCAGACTTTATAAAGAATGCAATAAGAAATGTAAGGGTGCAATTAGGACGGCTAAGATAGAACATGAAAGACACATAGCGGAGGAGAGCAAAAAAAATCCCAAGAAATTCTTTAAGTATGTAAACAGTAAAAAAGGGAGGACAGACCATATTGGCCCCATAAAGAATGAGGAAGGACACCTGGTTACAAAGGATGGGGAGATGGCAAAGGTATTGAATTTATTCTTCTTCTCAGTATTCACGAGTGAATCGGAGGGCTTCAGTAACCAAAACTGCAGTGTTTATCCTCATGATACAACACAGGAAGCACCTCCATGGTTAACAGAGGACGGCATTAAAACTAGACTTGAGAAACTTAACATTAATAAATCACCGGGACCAGATGGCTTGCATCCGAGGGTACTTAGGGAACTCAGTCAGGTGATTGCCAGACCGTTGTTCCTAATTTTTACAGACAGTCTATTGACTGGAATGGTACCAGCTGATTGGAGAAAAGCCAATGTAGCACCAATATTTCAAAAGGGCCCAAAAAACATCCCTGGGAATTACAGACCAGTTAGCCTAACATCAATAGTATGTAAACTCTTGGAGGGGATAATAAGGGACTATATACAAGATTTTAGTAATGAGAACGGTATCATTAGCAGTAATCAGCATGGATTCATAAAGAATCGTTCTTGCCAAACCAATCTATTAACCTTCTATGAGGAGGTGAGTTGCCATCTAGATAAAGGAAGGCCCGTAGACGTGGTGTATCTGGATTTTGCAAAAGCATTTGACACAGTTCCCCATAAACGTTTACTGTACAAAATAAGGTGCGTTGGCATGGACCATAGGGTGAGTACATGGATTGAAAACTGGCTACAAGGGCGTGTTCAGAGGGTGGTGATAAATGGGGAGTACTCAGAATGGTCAGGGGTGGGTAGTGGGGTTCCCCAGGGTTCTGTGCTGGGACCAATCCTATTTAATTTGTTCATAAACGACCTGGAGGATGGGATAAACAGTTCAATCTTTGTATTTGCAGACGATACTAAGCTAATCAGGGCAATAACTTCTCCGCAGGATGTGGAAATCTTGCAAAAAGACCTGAACAAATTAATGGGGGGAGGGGCAACTACATGGCAAATGAGGTTCAATGTAGAAAAATGTAAAATAATGCATTTGGGTGGCAAAAATATGAATGCAATCTATAGACTGGGGGGAGAACCTCTGGGGGAATCTAGGATGGAAAAGGACCTGGGGGTCCTAGTAGATGATAGGCTCAGCAATGGCATGCAATGCCAAGCTGCTGCTAATAAAGCAAACAGAATATTGGCATGCATTAAAAGGGGGATCAACTCCAGAGATAAAACGATAATTCTCCCGCTCTACAAGACTCTGGTCCGGCCGCACCTGGAGTATGCTGTCCAGTTCTGGGCACCAGTCCTCGGGAGGGACGTACTGGAAATGGAGCGAGTACAAAGAAGGGCAACAAAGCTAATAAAGGGTCTGGAGGATCTTAGTTATGAGGAAAGGTTGCGAGCACTGAACTTATTCTCTCTGGAGAAGAGACGCTTGAGAGGGGATATGATTTCATTGTATAAATACCGGACTGGTGACCCCACAATAGGGATAAAACTTTTTCGCAGAAGAGAGTTTAATAAGACTCGTGGCCACTCATTACAATTAGAAGAAAAGAGGTTTAACCTTAAACTACGTAGAGGGTTCTTTACTGTAAGAGCGACAAGGATGTGGAATTCCCTTCCACAGGCGGTGGTCTCAGCGGGGAGCATTGATAGCTTCAAGAAACTATTAGATAATCACCTGAATGACCGCAACATACAGGGATATGTAATGAAATACTGAAACATAATCACACACATAGGATGGACTTGTGTCTTTTTTCAACCTCACCTACTATGTAACTATGTAAAAGTTCTGAGTTTTGCAAGATTCAAACAGTATAACCTTCATTTTAAGTTTATGTTTCCATATTCCCTTCCAGTTACTTACCTGGGAGCCTTAGATGTGTTTTCTTCTCAATAGGATTTTTCATGCCCCTTTGTGTCACCCTGCAGATATAGCCTTTCCCATAATCCAGAGCTGTAGGTGTTAAAGTCAGATAACAGGAGAGAACGTCTCTGCCGTCTCGGGTCTCTCTCTGCTCTCCTTTCTTCAGGTCTCTTCCACTCTCTGGCCAGGTGACCTCAGGGGTGTCTCCAGGATCACAACCAATCACATCACAGCGCAGAGTTACAGGACTTCCATAGCCTGGTATTTCGGGATCACTTGAGATCTCACTGACCACAAGGAGCCCTACAGAGAAAAACATGAAATCGTCACATCAGTCTCTGTACCAAAGGTGCTTACACTCTAATATCCCCTCCCCCACAGTCACATCAGTCTCTATACAGAGGAGCTTACACTCTAATGTCCCCTCCCCCACAGTCACATCAGTCTCTGTACAGAGGAGCTTACACTCTAATGTCCTCTCCCCCACAGTCACATCAGTCTCTGTACCAGAGGAGCTTACACTCTAATGTCCTCTCCCCCCCACAGTCACATCAGTCTCTATACAGAGGAGCTTACACTCTAATGTCCCCTCCCCCACAGTCACATCAGTCTCTGTACCAGAGGAGCTTACACTCTAATGTCCTCTCCCCCACAGTCACATCAGTCTCTGTACCAGAGGAGCTTACACTCTAATGTCCTCTCCCCCCCACAGTCACATCAGTCTCTATACAGAGGAGCTTACACTCTAATGTCCCCTCCCCCACAGTCACATCAGTCTCTGTACCAGAGGAGCTTACACTCTAATGTCCTCTCCCCCACAGTCACATCAGTCTCTGTACCAGAGGAGCTTACACTCTAATGTCCCCTCCCCCACAGTCACATCTGTCTCTGTACCAGAGGAGCTTACACTCTAATATCCTCTCCCCCACAGTCACATCAGTCTCTGTACCAGAGGAGCTTACACTCTAATATCCTCTCCCCCACAGTCACACACTATTACTATTATACATTTATATGGCTCCTCCAATCTCATTATAAGACCAATGACTACATTTCCAACCACCACTGCACACATTTCCTAAGCCCAAACTCACCACCTGAAGCCCCACCAATGTGATCATGGCACCATGTAAAGGTTGATTGTATGAAATGATTATATAATGTGGAAGTCTCCATGTCTGTAGCTGTATTATTGTACATCCTTATCCAGCCTACCCTCATCATGGTACATTGGGGGGGAATTATTCATAGGTTGGTATATCTCAGCACTATGAGCATTGTGTAGTAATGGTGATGGAAAACTCTCTCTGTACATCCATCCATACGCGGCCTCTTGTACTATAGTACTGTCTGTGTGTTCATATTCTGGTTTTATTACAGCCTCACCTTCACAGGACATCACTGTCTATACAGTGAGGGAAAGTGTTCATAACCCTTGAAATTGTCCACATTTTGTCATGGTACAACCAGTAACGTAAATGTATTTGTTTGGGATTTTATGTGACCAACACAACATAATTGTGAAGTGCAAGGAAAATGATAAATGATACAAATAAATATGTGGAAATTTACTTTACTTTACTCTGATACCCCTAACTAAAATCTAGTGTAACCAATTGCCTTCAGAATTCACCTAATTAGTAAAGAGTCCACCTGTGTGTCATTCAATCTCAGTATAAATACAGCTGTTCTGTGAAGCCCTCAGAGGTTTGTTAGAGAACCTTAATGAACAAACTGAATCATGGAGACCAAGGAACACACCAGACAGGTCAGGGATAAAGTTGTGGAGAAGTATAAAGCAGGGTTAGGTTATAAAAAAATCTCCCTAGCTTTGAACATTCACGGAGCTCTGTTCAATCCATCATTGGAAAATGGAAAGAGTATGGCACAACTGCAAACCTACCAAGCCATGGTCGTCCACCTAAACTGACCGACCAGGCAAGGAGAACATTCATCAGAGAAGAGCCAAGAGGTCCATGGTAACTCTGGAGGAGCTGCAGAGATCCACAGCTCAGGTGGGAGAATCTGTCCACAGGACAACTATTAGTCGTGTTCTCCACAAATCTGCCCTTTATGGAAGAGTGACAAGAAGAAAGACATTGTTGAAAGAAAGCCATAAGAAGTCCCATTTTGTAGGTTGTAGAAGCCATATGGGGAACACAGAAAACATGTGGAAGAAGGTGCTCTGGTCAGATGAGACCAAAATTGAACTTTTTGGCCTAAAAGCAAAATGCTATGGGGCGTGGCCTGGAACAGCATGCTATAGGACGCGAGTGAGAAGAACTCTGCCAGCACAGCCTCCTTTACCCAATATCCTGGGACTTTACAAACAGCAAATCGTTCAATAATCGTGTCTGCTGATCCTGAGACTCACCTGAACATGTCGCCACCTAAGAAAAACACGGAGGTTGGGGCTAAATTAGACAAATACTGCCGACAGTTTTGGCAATATCATCCTGCCAAACAAACCTCATTGCTAGAATCGAGAAGGTAAAATTTGATATCTCCCTGGTGAGGCAGGATCTGCAGAAGCTCCATGATTGGGGCCCTGTCTGAGCACCGTGGAGGATTACATCCCCCCACTCCAGGATGCCTCTGATTGTCTACAGCTCCAAGTAAGTCAAATACTTCAGAAGCAAGACGATATGAAGAATAGACTCAGTCATAGTAACTTAAGATTTATTGGCTTGCTTGAAGGTGCAGAGGACACAGATCCTTCCACATTTCTCGAGCAACAACTTTGCAAAACATATGGGAAAGAAGCCTTCTCACCTACTTTTGTTGTGGAAAGAGCACACCGCATGTCTGGGAGACCACAGCTGCAGGGTGCACCACCTCGCACGTTTATTGCTAAGCTGGTAAACTACAGAGATAGGGATATGGTGTTAGGGCTTGCAAGACAGAAGGGCAATATCCTATTTGGGAATGTCAAAATTGCTATCTTCCCCGACTTTTCGACAGAGGTTAAGCACAGATGCAAAGGGTTTACAGAAGCTAAATGACTCCTCCGAATTAAGCATATTAAATATGCAATGCTTTTCCAAGCCCGTTTGGTGTGGGGGGAGAAGATTGTGTGCATTTTTTGAAGATCCAGAAGCTGTAACCACCTAGCTTGAATACCAAGAGGCGAACAGATATGTAAGTCCACGGGTTCTTCTTTCTCCTGGATCCCACTTTGGACTTCTTGCTTAATGTTTCCTGCCCTGTTCTGGCTTGCTAGTCCTTCTTTATTCATCCTATTACTCTTTGACTTCACTATGTGGATGGGTGATTACCGGCCTTCCCTGTGTGGCCTGTAGAAGCTTGTTGCTACTATTTCTACTTCACTTGATGGGGGTGGGGGAGTGCTAGGTACCATGTGGCCACAACGGGAAATCTAGCAATGCCTAGAAAACTAGTTCTATTGGGACCAATACTAAAGACTGTCAACGCACTGTAACTTACAACAAATTTTTTGTTAGACGATCTCCTTAACCCTGATACATCCACAATATAACACTGTCTGTTTAAACCTTGTGCTGTATAACTTTTCATCGAGTTTATCCAATGTATTCAACCACTTCAACATGCCTTGCATCTTAAGCGCCCACTTCTACGTGTGGGCGCAGTTCTGTGACCTGTTTTGTAACTCTGCGAAGTTTCGCCCCCCACACCAACAACAACTTGTGTTGAAATATGGTACCTGGGATTTTGTTACCAAATGTTTTTCAAACAGCTGCCTATTTTTGGCTACATGTACCATTTCATATTTTGTATTCAATCTGTCACGAGGACCACGTACCTGATGTGGGACCAAAGTAGTAGGGCGGCCTTCCTTGCACCTTGGGTCCTTAAAACCTCTGGAGATGGAGACAGAGACTTGGTGGGGACAACGAGTGGCAGGGGTTCCAAGGGTGTGGAGTACCATGCAAGCCTTAGTCCGGGATCCAAGCTGAGGTCAAGTTGGGCAACGAATCATAAAAGGGTTAATCAGAACAAGAATGGTCGAGATCCAAGCCAGGGTCGGTTCCAATCTGGCAGCCGAGTACAAAAGGGGCAAAGAAGTAGAGTAGTTAAGGTACAAATCCGAGGTCAAAGGCAAGCAGCAATCAAGAGTAGTCAAACAGGTTTCCAGGTCACAACAGGTTCAGACAGATCACACACTAGCACAGGAACAAGGGGGACTGAAGATAATCCAGCAATTTGGCAGTGTCTGGGCTGGGCTTATATAGGGATGTTTAAGGTCATTTCCTGTGTGCCTCCTGGGCATTTTCCTGCCTTTTTCCATCAGGTTGATGTCACTTCCTGTGCGCCTCCTGGGTATTTTCCCACCTTTTTCCATCAGGTTAAGGTCACTTCCTGTGCACGTCCTGGGCATTTTCCTGCCCTTTTCCATCAAGTCTTCTGCCCAGGTGCGGGTTGGCACCCTGAGGCATCTTTGGTGCAGTTGGCACGAATTTCCTCTTGCGGCAACGTGCCATTGGTGCATGCGTAGTAAGCCCTGGACTCTTACAGAGTCCGTCCGTGATAAAGCTTGTTGAAAGAACTGCCAGAGAAGATCTGGAGCGTGGATATGCGTCTTGGGTTCCCAGGAATTCTCTTCAGGGCCGTAACCCCTCCACTTTACCAGAAATTGGCATCCGTGGCCCATTCTACGGCAGTCCAGGATGACCTCCACCTCGTACTCCTCAATCCCTTTAATCATAGAAGGGAGGCGGAGGACGGGCCCCACGTTCCCCAAAGGAAGTGAGGCATGGAAGACAGGGTGGATCCGGTAAGTTGAGGGCAGTTTGAGTTTGTAGACAACAAGCTTGAATCTGAACAGGACAGGGAAGGGCCCAATGAAATTAGGGCCCAATTTCTTGAAGGGACAGGCCAACTTTAAATGCCTAGTAGACAGCCAAACCTTGTCTCCCGGTTGAAGATCCAGGTACACCCGCTGCCTTCGATCATAGATGGTCTTGTAATCCAGCTGTGCTTTGGCCATGGTATCCTTTAGGAGCTCTAAGTTGTTGTGTAGAAACTCCACTCTGTTCCAGATAGCCGGGACCGAAGCGGAAGTGGGTAGGACGGGAGAAAAAGAAGGGTGGTATCCCAGGTTGGCGTAGAACAGTGATTGCTTAGTGGTAGAATGTATTGCGTTGTTATGCATGAATTCTGTGCAAGGAAGTAGGGACGTTCAATTGTCTTGGACAAAGGTGGAGAAGCAACAAATGAACTGTTCAAGAGTTTGGTTTGTGCGTTCCGTTTGTCCATTGGTCTGATGGTGGTAGGCCGAAGAGTAGTGGTTCTCGATGTCTACAGCAAGACAGAGCTCCTTCCAGAATTTAGAGGTGAATTGGACCCCACGATCTGATACACTATTGTTGGGGACCCCATGGAGGCGTAGGATCTCCTTGATAAAAGCCTGAGCTGTTTCTGGGGCGGAAGGAGTGCCAATCATAGGAATAAAATGAGCCATTTTTGTAAGGCGGTCCACAACAACAAATATGGATGTAAACCTCAGAGGATGGTAGCTCCACTATGTAATCCATACTGATATATTCCCAGGGTCTGGAGGGAACAGGCAGGGGGGGTAGGAGGCGCTACCTACTGGCTAATTTATAAGGATGAATATAGTGGCAATGTGCATGACAGTGGTGAATGCGTGTACGGAAGGGTTAGTTACCCCGATAATGCAGGCTCCATGCATCCATACCAATGTGCAAAAAAGAAACAATGAAAAAAATATAAAAATGTGCAAATGTTGGTTATTTTGGAGCTTCACAAATAATATTTTATATATATTTTATATCTTCATGCTGATTTTTTATTACGGTTTATGACTACACATATGTGTCATTGGATTTTGCTGGTTTTATACATTTTTGCACATAATGTATATATATATTTTTTTATCTTTTGGACATTAAGGTTTTTTTGATGGTACATGGATCCTATGAGGTTTATCTCTCAAGGTTATTCTTATGCACACATATATATGTGAGGTTTATTGGGATTCACTTAATATTTATTTTTATCTGTGTATTGCACATTTTTATATTTTTTTCATTTTTTTTTTTGCACTTTGGTATGGATGCATGGAGTCTGCATTATCGGGGTAACTAACCCTTCCGTACACGCATTCACCACTGGCATGCACATTGCCACTATATTCATCCTTATAACTTAACCAGTAGGTAGCGCCACCAACCCCACACCTGCACATCATTACTTTCTTCAGTTCCTATTCCGGGGACTGATTAGGGGAGGCTGCAACCTGCTATAATATTGTTATAATATTGTTGCTATCCTGAGCGCTGAGGTTCTCTCTATATATAGGGGGGGTAGGAGACCCCATGATTTATTCTTTTCCGTTTTGTTGTGATTGCATACCAGCCAGGAATTGACGTAAGCGTGACAGTCTGCCTTGAGAGTAGGCCACCAAAAGGTTTGCTAAAGCAGATCGGTGGTTTTGGTCACCCCAAAATGCCCTGCTAACTTGTTGTCATGGCAGAGTTTGATCACATAAACTCTCAGTTGAAGGGGCACAAACACAGCATGGTCGTAGAAGAAAAGTCTGTCCTTTTCTTGCAGATGTTCTCCTGAGGGCAGTTGGTCTAGAGAGGAGGCCAGTTTTATCCGGACAAGAAGTCATCCGTAAGTAGGAAGAAATTATAGGCAGGGAGTATCGCGTTTGTTGTTGGCGAGTTATCTGATGTGGAATACATGCGGGATAAAGCATCAGGTTTACAATTCTTGGATCCTGGATGGTACATGTTATGCATTTGAAATCGGGTGAAGAAGAGAGCCCATCTGGCTTGTCTAGGTGTGAGATGTTTAGCTGTACGGAGGTATTCCAAATTCCTTTGATCAGTGTAGACAAGTATAGGGTGCGAGGCTCCTTCCAATAGATATCGCCATTCTTACAGGGCCAGTTTAATAGCAAGGGGTTCCCGGTCCCCTACATCATAGTTCCTTTCAGCTGGGGACAACTTCCTGGAAAAGAAGGCAACAGGATGCAAGATGGCTGCGGTTTCGTGGCGCTGAGAATGGACTGCCCCAACCGCAATCTCTGAAGCATCGACCTCCAGAACATAAGGCAGGGCTGGGTCGTTATGACGAAGGACCGGGGCAGAGGTGAATTGCTTCTAGAGTTTATCAAAAGATGTTTGTGCTGAGGGGGACCACAGAAAAAGGTTGTTTTGCTTGGTGAGTTGTGTGATAGGTGGAATTATTTAGGAGAAGCCTTTGCAGAATCTTCTATTAAAATTGGCGAATCCCATGGACTTCTGGACGCTCTTACGGTCCGAAGGTACTGGCCATTGAAGAACTGCAGTTACCTTCTGGGGGTCCATGGAGATGCCAGAAGTCGAAATAATGAGGCCAGGGAATTGTATGGTATCTTTGCCAAACTCACATTTTTCAAGCTTGGCATAGAGTTTATGGGCTCGGAGGCGAAAAAGGACTTTCGGCATGTGTGATGTGCCTCGAGGGAAGGTGAAAAGCCAAAGATGTCATCTAAGTACACTATCATAAAGAGGTCAAGAAAATCCCAAAAGATGTCGTTCACCAAGTGTTGGAAAGTTGCTGGGGCGTTACACAGCCCAAATGTCATGACCAAATACTCAAAATGGCCAAACCTAGTACGAAAGGCCATTTTCCATTCATCGCCCTCTCTTATCTGTATTAAATTGTAGGCCCCCCGTAGGTCCAATTTTGAGAAGACCTTAGCGGTGCGGAACCTCTGAATGAGCTCAGGGACTAGAGGCAATGGGTATCGATTCTTGATTGTGATACTGTTTAATTCTCTGTAGTCGATACATGGTCTTAAAGAATGGTCCTTGTATTCCACAAAGAAGTGTCCAGCGCCAGCAGGAGAGGTAGAGGGCCGGATGAACCCTTTCCTAAGATTGTCATCAAAGTATTTTCGGAGGACTTCTAATTCAGGCTCAGAGAGTGGGAAGATCCTCCCAAATGGTATTGTAGAACCAGGAAGAAGCTCAATAGGGCAAGGGGTTGAACCATCAAACAGGCTCGTTGTTGGAAACAGTGGTGTAAGCAATAGGGTGAGCCGAAAGACACAACTTCAGTGGACCAATCAATCTGTGACTGTTGCTGTCGAAGCCACGGTAACCCAAAATAACCAGAAAAATGGGGGAAGAAATCACATCCAGCTGAAGATATTTCCGATGGTCTGCTTCGGTGGTGGCCAATATGAGGGTGGTCTCATGGGTTATGGGACCAAGCTCTATTGTTATATAAATAAAGAGTGCTCCCATTATCAGCAAGTCTGTTGGTGGAGCTAAGGAAGTGAGGATGGTGGTCATGTCTGTTTTACTCGGGAAACAGGGCTGTACTAAGATGCATTATACCAAAAGGCTGAAAGGGCGCTTTATTAGTGCAGGAGACATGGATTACACGTAGCGTAAAGTGGAATTTCCACGTCAGGCTGAACTCGCATCTCACAGACATTGCATGTGATCAGCACTGCAGGTGTGGGTGCAAATCCCATGCGGTGTTTTAGATCGCAGTAGTCTGAACCTGGGCTCATACCCTACCTTCAGTAGGTAATAAGAGAACCCAACAAAACAAATGCAGGGAAGTAAAGGGTTAACCTCCTCACCTGATAATAGAACCTTCACTGCACACTCAGGCTCACAGGCTCAGCCTTATTTACTGCTGGGACAGTATAACTCCATAACTGGAGACACGTTCAACAAACAGTGCAGTGATAGGTGAAGATAGCAGCGCTCAGGCAACCCATCACAGAGGAAGATCGGTGTCTCTCCAGCAATAAATTAGGCTGATCCTAGAGTGCAGTGAGCTCTGTTATCATGTGAGCGAGTGAAAGATTTACTTCCCTGCATTTGCTTGTTGCTACTGCTAAAGAAGAGAGGACAAGCTGCTCCAAGTTCACCCCTGCATCCATACAGAGAGAAGCTTCTCCCAGGGCATATGTCCCACCATGCCTTGTACCAGCCCTGCATAGGGGCTTACCTCTACCATTATGGAGCCGCGCTGGCAGTCTCGGTCCGTCAATCCGGGTCCACTCCACACAGCAGTGAGCCGGGAAACCGGAAGTGACGCAGGTGTGCTGAAAAAAGCACCGCCCACCGTCCTCTGATCCCCGCCAATTAAAATACAGGAGGGGAGGACAGAGACAAATCAGTGTAGAGTGGGAGTGTTTGCGGGCGCATCATTTGCTCCCTGAACTTGCCCTTAACAAGGGCAAATCAGCTTCCCATACACCGCCGGCGCCCGGACACTCTTAAAGGGCATTTTTTTTTTTTTTTTTTACAGCTTGGGGAGGCGGCACCTGTGCGCCCCCTATGGACGGGCCACCATTGTGTATATATCATCCATCTACTGACTACTGAGAATGAATATCTCATTACCTTTCAGGAGTAGCAGATAATTTTTTGTAATTGTCTTTCCACCATGAGTGATATCCAGGCTGATGTGACCTCCGTGTTCTTCAGGTTTCACAGTTAATGTCAGCCCTGTGGTGCCAGAGAACATCCTGGATTTTGGGTCTTCCTGAAATGGTTTTGTCCAATTTTTAGACTCAAGTTTGATTTTTTCCCGATACCACTGAATGGTGGGATTTCCAGGATATATATTACGGATTGCACAGGATAATGTCACCGTCTTCCCAGGCTCAGGCTGTGGAGGGTCACATTGTATGTCATCCACAGTGGGCGGAGAGCCTGCAATATAGAGGAAGGCCAGTGTTATACAACATTATACAACATGAAAAAAAAAAAAAGGGGAGTACCACTAATAAATGAGACCCCCCTCTGTATAATATCGGAATATTGGAAGGACTGTATATATATATATATACACACAGTGGGGCAAAAAAGTATCTAATCAGCCACCAATTGTGCAAGTTCTCCCACTTAGAAAGATGAGAGAGGCCTGTAATTGTCATCATAGGTAGACCTCAACTATGAGAGACAAAATGTGGAAACAAATCCAATCAAATTGTCTGATTTTTAAAAGAATTTATTTGCAAATTTTGGTGGAAAATAAGTATTTGGTAAATATGAAAAGTTCATCTCAATACTTTGTTATATCTCCTTTGTTGGCAAAGACAGAGGTCAAACGTTTTCTGTAAGTCTTCACAAGGTTGTCACACACTGTTGCTGGTATGTTGGCCCTTTCCTCCATGCAGATCTCCTCTAGAGAAGTGATGTTTTGGGGCTGTCGCTGGACAACACGGACTTTCAACTCCCTCCAAAGGTTTTCTATGGGGTTGAGATCTGGAGACTGGCTAGGCCACTCCAGGACCTTGAAATGCTTCTTACGAAGCCACTCCTTCGTTGCCCGGGCAGTGTGTTTGGGATCATTGTCATGCTGAAAGACCCAGCCATGTTTCATCTTCAATGCCCTTGCTGATGGGAGGAGGTTTGCACTCAAAATCTCACGATACATGGCCCCATTCATTCTTTCGTGTACACGGATCAGTCGTCCTGTTCCCTTTGCAGAGAAACAGCCCCCAAGCATGATGTTGCCACCCCCATGCTTCACAGTAGGTATGGTGTTCTTTGGTTGCAACTCAGCATTTTCTCTCCTCCAAACACGACGAGTTGTGTTTCTACCAAACAGTTCTACTTTGGTTTCATCTGACCATATGACATTCTCCCAATCCTCTTCTGGATCATCCAAATGCTCTCTAGCAAACTTCAGACGATCCCGGACATGTACTGGCTTAAGCAGGGGGACACGTCTGGCACTGCATGATCTGAGTCCCTGGCGGCGTAGTGTGTTACTGATGGTAGCCTTTGTTACGTTGGTCCCAGCTCTCTGCAGGTCATTCACTAGGTCCCCCCCCCGTGTGGTTCTGGGATTTTTGCTCACCGTTCTTGTGATCATTTTGACCCCACGGGGTGAGATCTTGCATGGAGCCCCAGATCGAGGGAGATTATCAGTGGTCTTGTATGTCTTCCATTTTCTAATTATTGCTCCCACAGTTGATTTCTTCACACCAAGCTGCTTGCCTATTGCAGATTCAGTCTTCCCAGCCCGGGGCAGGTCTACAATTTTGTTTCTGATGTCCTTCGACAGCTCTTTGGTCTTCACCATAGTGGAGTTTGGAGTGTGACTGTTTGAGGTTGTGGACAGGTGTCTTTTATACTGATAACAAGTCCAAACAGGTGCCATTAATACAGGTAATGAGTGGAGGACAGAGGAGCCTCTTAAAGAAGAAGATACAGGTCTGTGAGAGCCAGAAATCTTGCTTGTTTGTAGGAGACCAAATACTGATTTTCCACCATAATTTGCAAATAAATTCTTTCAAAAATCAGACAATGTGATTGTCTGGATTTGTCTCCACATTTTCTCTCTCATAGTTGAGGTATACCTATGATGACAATTACAGGCCTCTCTCATCTTTCTAAGTGGGAGAACTTGCACAATTGGTGGCTGATTAGATACTTTTTTGCCCCACTGTATATATATATATATATCTCCGATATATATAAAACAATCCAATATTATCGTGCAAAAATTGCGTAATTATAAAGTGCTAATCAAGTGCAAATAAATAGAAAAAAAATAGCCAAAAAATTATTGTCCAATCAGAAATCAATAAACAAGTCTGTGATCCAAAGAAGAAAATCCCAAAGAAACATTTGAATCTTGTGATATATAAACTACTCAAAAGGTGTTTTTCACCTTTATATATTGTTATTTGGCAGCACAATTAGGGCATATTTTTGGTTATGTATATGGAGGTCATGCATATCAGAGCGTAATGTTTTTAAAGCGATATTGATATCTTATGTCCTTTTGTATTAAATAAAAATCTTTTTTTACATTTATTTATGAAAAGCCCCTGGGAGCATTTTTCTTGTTTCTATTTAACCACTTAAGGACTGGAAGGATTTGCCCCCTTAATGACCAGGCCATTTTCTGCGATACGGCACTGCGTCGCTTTAACTGACAAGTGCGCGGTTGTGCGATGTTGTACCCAAACGAAAATTCCTTTTTTGCCCACAAATAAGTTTTGTGGGATTTGATCACCTCTGCGGTTTTTATTTTTTGCGCTATAAACAAAAAAAGAGCGACAATTTTAAAATTAAAAAAAACACAATATTTTTTACTATAATAAATATCCAAAAAAAAAAATCGCAATAATCGTATATTGATTCGTTTGCGCAAAAGTTATAGCGTCTACAAAATAGGGAATACATTTATGGCATTTATATTTATTTTATTACTAGTAATAGCGGTGATCAGCGATTTTTAGCGGGACTGCGACATCGCGGCAGACAGATCGCACACCTAACTGACATTTTTTACACTTTTTTGTGAACCAGTGACATAACAGTGATCAGTGCTAAAAATATGCACTGTTATTGTATTAATGACAGTGGCAGGGAAGGTGTCAACATCAGGGGTGATGAAGGGGTTAACTGTGTTCCCTGGGTGTGTTTACTAAGTGTATGGGGGATGGGCTGCCTGGGGAAACACACAGATCTGTCTTCCTGCATAGCAGGAAGACAGGATCTGTGTAATCTCACCTGTGAGAACGGAGATCTGCCTTGTTTACACAGGCCGATCCCCGTTCTGTCACTGCAGGGAACGATCGCTGATTGGCTCCCCCCGCTGGTCAGTGGGCGTGTGCACAAAAATCCTGTTCCCGCACCGACGTACAGCTACGGCGATTCGACGGAACGTGGCGATCTGCTGCAGTGTAATGACGGTGACTGGTCGGAAAGCGGTTAAAGGTGTTTTTCCTGCCCTTGTGTGTATCACTCGGTGTGATCCTTCATCATTCACACTAAACTAACTCACCAGCTACTGAGCACATTGCTGATCCCTTTCAAGGTGAATGACTCCATGATAATGACTCCAGACTCGGTCCCTGGACCCTCATAGTGTCTGACACTAGAGCAACAACGCTTGTTCATGTCGTCTCCGGCCGGTGATTCAAGCCACAAGCACGATATTGGCATGTACCGTGACTTCAGCGTCTTCGCCCCGCCCTACGCATTTCATGTGACGTGCTAGTGTTGGGAAGACACTGTGGGGTTGATTTACTGACCTCCATATACATGACCAAAAAGATGTCCTAATTGTGCTGACAAATAATATATAAAAGGTGAAAAAACACCTTTTATATATTATTATATAATATATATATATATATATATATATATATATATATATATATATATATATATATATATATATTTAAATATAAATAAAGCACATATTGTATATGACTGAAAATGATTACCGTATTTATCGGCGTATAATCAGGGGAAAATCGTGGGTGTGTGTTATACGCCGATCCTCGCTGATTGTGAGCGCAGCAGCGAGGGTCGCCGATATACATACATAGCCGAGTGTACACGGCTAGGCTCGGCTAGCTCCGCTCACAGTCACGCCCAGTCCCGCCCTATGATGGAAATAACACAGGGACTGGGCGTGACTGTGAGCGGAGCTAGCTCACAATCATTCCCCGTCCCGCCATTGGACCTGTGTTATGTCCATCATAGGGCGGGACTGCGGGGCGCCATATTTAAACTGCAGTGACACTGACAAGGCTGCAGATGGACACTGATAAGGCTGCATTGATGGGCATTTGAATGTAAGTTTTTATTCCTTAAAACGTTTTTTTCCTTAAAATTCCCTCCTAAACTTGGAGTGTGTGTTATACGCCGGCGCGTGTTATACGCCGATAAATATGGTATTTACTAGTGCAATTATTGAGGGAGCACAGAGGGCCGCACAGACCAGCGCTGCTTGTTTTTTCTAGTAGTTTTTTTATTTGGAGTTTTATCAGGCAGAGTGGCAGCGGTCTGTTTTTTTTTTTTTCATATTTTACGACTGTGTTTTGATATCCAAATCCACAAATATTTTTGGTGGCTCTGTTTCTATCGAGTCTCAGAAGGTGAAATGACATTGTATGGAGAGATTTGTCCCACTTACATAATTCTTCCAGTGTCCAGATGGTGGGTTTTGGATTCGATAGGCTGGCATGCTGAACCTGACATCGTAATTTCTTCCCCAGATCCGTCATTGTTGGGGTGTAACTGGAAGTGCTGGTCACATGATATAGTCCTTCATTATCCGGGAGGGGGGCAGTGGTTTGTGATGATATTATGACGTCATCTTCCCTGTACCATGTGACTTGTATGTCTGACGGGTAGAATGAATGAATCCTACAGGAGAGATCCAAATTCTCACCGACACAAACAACTTCCTGAGTCTTCATTATGGGGTCCAATACCGGAACCGCTAAAATAACACAAAGAGAAGTCAGGCCGGAATAATAGTCATTGTTTTATATACATTTTACATGTAATAAGAATATTACCATGAAACAGACATATAATAAGAGCTGCCGGATAGATGCAGGAATTGTATTGCTCAGGGGCTCAGAATCAGGACAATCCATGGAGAAGAGGATCTCCAATGTGCTGAGAGACCAAAGAGTGAGCAGAAGGTTTGGGCAGCTCAGAAATCACATATCTGATCTTATTACTTCACTTGGGGGCAAACCTGTCATATTCAGAGGAAAGAGTGCCCACCGTCATACCCTCCTCTCCTGTACATACGGCCCACTGTCATACCCTCCTCTCCTGTACATACGGCCCACCGTCATACCCTCCTCTCCTGTACATACCGCCCACCGTCATACCCTCCTCTCCTGTACATATCGCCCACCGTCATACCCTCCTCTCCTGTACATACCGCCCACTGTCATACCCTACTCTCCTGTACATACCGCCCACCATCATACCCTCCTCTCCTTTACATACCGCCCACTGTCATACCCTCCTCTCCTGTACATACTGCCCACTGTCATATCCTCCACACTCCTCTCCTGTACATACCACCCACTTTCATATCCTCCACACTCCTCTCTTGTACATACCACCCACTGTCATATCCTCCACACTCCTCTCCTGTACATACCGCCCACTGTCATACCCTCCACACTCCTCTCCTGTACATAGTGCTCACTGTCATATCCTCCACACTCCTCTCTTGTACATACCACCCACTGTCATATCCTCCCCACTCCTCTGCTGTACATACTGCCCACTGTCATACCCTCCACACTCCTCTCCTGTACATAGTGCTCACTGTGATACCCTCCACACTCCTCTCCTGTACATACCGCCCACTGTCATATGCTGCCACTCTTTATAAATAGGTAGGGAATGGAAATCCCTGGACATGCTGCAGAGTCCTTCTGGGGGCCCATCAGAGACAGATTCCCAGTTTGCCCGCAAAATGCTGATTCTCTTTTGGGAGGGGGGGTTGACTGGGTAAGTCCCCTTTCACTCAAGATCACCCCAAAGGGAAATCATCATAATTTATGTGTATCACTCACCGGTCACATTCAGGATCTGCTCTTTGTCCTCCCGGTGATTTGTAGAGGGGTGGAAGGTTCTACAGATATATGTCACTCCATCATCTTCTCTTATAGTTGGTTTCATGATCAGAGCACTTGTATAGCTGTAGGATTTATCTTCATGCTCATTTTCTTGTACTCTATGGGAATATTTCTCACTGTGAATGATTTGGCTCCCAGAATTCCACATTACCAGTTCAGTCTCTCGGAGGTCCCTCTCCCTCCTCAGCCAGGTGATGGACAAAGCTCGCGGTTTAAACCCATTTATTGGACAGGTCAGAGTCAGCTGCTCATCATGGATGACACGTTCCGGGCTCATGATGGACAATAACTTGGGAGGAACTAAATAAGAGAGATTAAAAATGTTATGTAGGAATTTATTGTATAAAAATCTAAAGTAATAATGTACCATAGAGGTCCCAGGATCTGTAAACCCAATCACTATAATCTCATAAAAGCTTTAACATGTTTTGGTCAGTTCAAAAATTATTTTCCTGGTGATCCTGCCATGAAAAGCCTTGCAGAAAAACTTCTTGTTATAGGGTGACAACTCTCTGACTCTATCTCCCAGCTCCTGCACTTGTCCCCAGTTATACAGGCACCTGATGGAGACTACACGTGACCATTAGAACACACATTACACAGACACAATCCACTGTTGTCACCATCAGGAACCCCGAACTGGGAAATGCCTTCACTGGAGAGCATGTAGACAGGAAGTGGCTCAAAGTGGCCGCAGTGATCCAGCATCTGCAGGGGGCTGAGGGATCCTGACTGAGACTACATCCATGATCTTGGGATGATTATTGCCCTACTCTGGGGGTGTCTCTGTTTGCCCGGTGAATAGGCCCCTAACCTTGTGAAATTGTCAAGCTTCACTAAAGATCATTACCTCTCTCACGTGATGCTTCCATCAATCTATTGAACATTAGTACACCTTGGGAACATTTTACGTTTGTGGAAGGATCCACCTGGTTTCCATTTGTTCCCCCTATGGCCTACTAGTACTGGTGGGGCTGGCTCCCTCGATGCATGAACCTTAGTGACTCCTGTAACGTTTGGGGGTTGTTTAGCTCAAGTGTAGCACCCGCTAGCGAGAACAGTCCACACGGATGATTCCTTTTCAGGACTTTTTGGCCCATTTTTTTTTTTTCCATTAAACAAGTTTTATTGGGTAAAAGTGTACATAGCATGGGTAAAGTGGTCACACGTGTACAGTTTCCATCTCAAAAAAGGTACGGCATATAATATGGTTACAATACGTATAAAAAGCATTATGAATTTGGTAGGCACTCATGTGGGAGTATGAGACAATTGGTATAACATAGAAATAGTGAATATTTGCATATACTAGCTCATTGATGTCAAATGTTTTACATCCCTTATATACAGGTTCCTGTAGCCATCGATCCCAAATTCTATTATATTTGGCTGGGCAACCTCTATTAATGTATAGGATTTTTTTTATATGGCAAGGACATGTTTACGTCCCTCTTCCAGTCTACCATATTTGGGGGTTCTGGTCTCATCCATTTTCTAGCAATGGTTTTCCTGGCTGAGAGCAGGGTTTCTTGAAGGAATATTTTGGTGAATTTGTCGAGAACGTCAGGAAATGTCCCGAGAAGGCATTGTTTCGGGTCAAGTGCTAGGGGAGATCCCATGACATTGTGTAGGAAGGTCACTATTTGTTTCCAAAATTCCTGTAGTTTGGGACAGGACCATATAAGGTGAAAGAATGTACCGGTTTCAAGGCTACACATTGGGCATGTAGTGGGCAGGTTCCTTTTGTACCTGGCAGCCCTAAGAGGAGTAAGGTATGCTTGGTGAAGTATCTAAATTTGGGATAATCTATCTGAAAGCTTGGGGGACACTGTCTTGCAGGTCTCTAATGCTTCCTCGCATTCCTCATCCTCCATTGGTCCCACATCTCCCTCCCATCGGGGTTTTAAAGCATAAGCCAGTTTTGCAGAGACAGGAGTAGAGAGCATGTTGTAGAAGCATGATATAAGGTTTTTGGGGTCTGTGCTCTTAATTATTGCTACAATAGGATTGGGAGTGGATTGTGGAAGGGATTGTGAAAATTGCGTCTGAGCCGCATGTCGGACCTGGAGGATGCGAAAAAACATTTGATTTTGAAGCGTATATTCCTCCTTAAGAACATCGAAGGTCTTAAAAGACCCATCAGCGATCAAGTGATGCAGATAGTATATGCCCCTTGAGGCCCAGAGTTCTGGGTTCTGGATACGGTTAAATTCGTGTAGGTGCTTGTTGTGCCAGAGTGGCGTGTAGTCATTGTGTGATGGTATTTCTAATTTGGCAGATGTTAAGTCCCATATGCGTCTATAGTGATAGATTAGGGACTGTCTGTGCTCCCTCGTCTCCATATTCCCTGTGCCCACTGAAATGGCGGTTATCGGGTCCCCAGTGTGTTGTGCCCAACGAGGGCATAAGAGGGCAAGGAAGCGTTCTTTGTCTGTCTTGTCAATATGGAAGAGTTGGGACAATTGTGCGGCTATATAGTAGTGGTTAAAGTCCGGAAGGGCTGTGCCGCCCATGTCGGTCAGGTTTTTAAGTGTCTGCCATGAAAGTTTGTGTCTATTATTCCCCCACACCATTGGTTTAAGGAGAACTTCCAGGGATTTAAAATATTTTAGGGGTAAATAGACTGGAGTGTGCCAGAGAACATAAAGCACCTAGGGTAGTAGTACCATCTTTATCAAGTTGATACGACCCCATACCCCAAGGGGAAAGCGGGTCCAGGTCTGTATTTTAGACTTGATTAGGGAGAATAGTGGTTCGATATTCAGGGCAATGTAACCTGCTGGGGTTCTGGGTATATGTATACCGAGGTATTTAATTACGTCAACCTGCTCGAGTGGCACATTGGTCTGGGATTCTGAGGGGGGGAAATTATCAATTGGTAGAATCTGAGACTTTCCCCATTTAATCTTCAGGCCGGAAAAAGTTCCATATTGTTCGATCATTTGGAGAGCGTTGTGCAAGGAAGGGCCAGAGTCGGTCAGATAGAGCAAAGTGTCATCAGCATAAATGCTGATTTTTTCACAGGCCCGAATGTTAGCCCTCTGATCTCTGGGTTTGCACAGATGGACATAGCAAGGGGCTCCGCAGCTAGTGCATATAGGAGTGGGGAAAGTGGGCAGCCCTGTCTCGTGCCTCTGCTGAGGTCAAACACTTGAGACAGCCACCCATTCACCACTACCTTAGCTGTTGGGTATTGGTACAGTTACAGTAGTTGAACCCATCTGATGTACTTGGCCCAAAACCATATCCCTTCAGGCATCTCCACTCCACTGAGTCAAACGCTTTGCCTGTGTCTAGTGCTACCACTACCCTTGTTCCAACATTGTCATGTATGGTCTGCAGATTAATAAATAGTTTCCTAAGATTAAAGGAGGTATTATGGCCTGGCATGAACCCCGTCTGGTCTGTGTGTATTAAGGAGAGTATTACTTGATTTAGTCTTATGGATAGTATTTTGGCGAGTATTTTAACATCTACTTGTAATAAGGAAATGGGGCGGTATGACTCTGGGTATCCTGGATCTTTGCCTGGTTTGGGTGTCAGGACTATTGTGGCCTCTCTTTGGTCCACTTTTATTAAAGAAAAACAAACAAGCAGCATTGCAAACAAAAATACGGAGCCACCTGACTCTCTTCAGCAGCAGACGCACCACTGCTCAGGTTCCCACATGGAGCTCTCCTGACTACTGTCAGCGACCTCAGACTCGGGTCTCTGGCTTTCACCGTGCAGCCTTTACTCCCTGGCTACTTCAGTGCACTCTCTGGGTTCTCCCTTGCAAGCCTGGACTCCTCGTGAGGGTGGAGCCCAGAACCATGGTCCTGACTCTACTATCAGGCCCACACACACCTGAACAATCAGTGTGCTGGTGAGTCTCAAAACCCGGACCCAGGACTGGGGATTTCATTTCACCCGGATCTCTAAGAAATCCCCGGGCTCAAGGTCCCAAAGCGGACTTTACTACATAATGAGGAAATTGAAAAGCCAGTTTCCTCTCTGTAGCGACACCCTGAGTATGAAAGGGGTTAAAGCCATTTAGGACATTCCATTCCCAAACACAAAGGCAGCTACCGAACTCTCCAATCAGCCAAACAAGAAATCCATACGAATAATTCTTCCCCCCAAATACAAGACGAGGCTCTGTACGGAGGGTCAAACAGGAATCAGACTCTCTTATTAGAACCAGAATACAGTCTTTATATACAGTAGAAGAGGAGGTCCACCCTCCTGCTCATATAACTCTAACAATACAACTGTAACCAGAAACAGAATTAACATGAACTAATTAACTAATCCCTTAAAGCAGCCGATGTGACTCCGTGCCCTCCTGAGCATTGTTATGATTAATCAGGATTTCACTACAGGTCAGACTTGTTATCACTGATCCTCACACATTAGTATAAACACAGGACACCTTCTCACAATGGCAGAAGCTAATTACAATTAACAATACAAATAGTGATCTCCCCCCCTCCTCAGCCTAGTAGGCAACAAACTATAGTAGGAGTAGACTGTCCGCCTCCTACCCAGTTCTAGAGGCCAATGTGATCAGTTCACTCAACTAACATGTTGAGTTCAGAATCAAACAAACCAAGAATAGTCTTTACATATATCCCGGGAGATATTGTGGATAAATATTACTGTCCCATTTTAAGTAATCCAAGATATATTTTCTCAGTCACCCTGTGCCCAAAAGTGACTCCCGTCACACTCTCAAAGCAAATACCCTGGAGCCCCTCAACCTGCCTGGTTTAGAATCCTGGACCCATACGCTACCACACAACATACTGATGTGGAATGTGACGAGAGGGCCGAGGAACCAAGAATTCCTTGGAAAGGTTGTGATTCCCTTGTTACAGCTCCCCATAGACCTCTTTTGTCTAAGTCACCTTGTGCCAGGACTGAGAAAATATATCTTGGATTACTTAAAATGGGACAGTAATATTTATCCACAATATCTCCCAGGATATATGTAAAGACTATTCTTGGTTTGTTTGATTCTGAACTCAACATGTTAGTTGAGAGAGCTGATCACATTGGCCTTTGTACAAAGTAGGAGACAGGCCGACTCCTGCTATTGTGTGAAGGTGTCCTGTGTTTATACTTATGATAATGTATAATCTACTGTGTGAAGCTCGGTGACAACAAGTCTGACCTGTAGTGAAATCCTAATTAATCCTAACAATGCTCAGGAGGGCACGGAGTCACATTGGCTGCTTTAAGGGATTAGTTAATTAGCTCATGTTAATTCTGTTTCTGGTTACAGGTGTATTGTTAGAGTAATATGAGCAAGAGGGGGGACCTCCTCTTCTACTGTATATAAGACTTGTATTTTGGTTCTAATAAACAGTCTATGTTCAGCAACTAAACAAGTATTGTCTTGTTTTGTGCTTGTGAGTGGTTGGAATATCTGATATCTATATTCAGACTGGGAGGAAGTGGTTTATGACGAAAGCACTCAAGCGGAGTGTAGGGACGTTTTGTTACATGGAAATATTGAAATTAATATTTATATCAAGGAGCTTCAAGGGAACCATTGTGAGGACTTTCTAATTAAATTACCATGCCCCGTTTTATGTACTGTATATACTCGAGTATAAGCCGACCCGAATATAAGCTGAGACACCTAATTTTACCACAAAAAACTGGGAAAACTTATTGACTTGAGTATAAGCCTAGGGTGAGAAATGCGCAGCTACTTTAAGTGGAAAAGAGGGTCAACAATGCCCATTTGCAGCCTCACTGTGCCCATTTGCAGCCATAGGTTCCCCGAACTTCAAACTCTGCAGTTAAGGGTTCCTAGATGCCCCCTAGCTGCAGCCGAAATTTGGGGTCTCTGGACCCAAAGGGTCCTGAAAGGACATTGCTGCAGATGGACACAGTTGACAGACTTTGGGGCCCCGTATCTCAGGGCCACTTGGTGCTAGGAACCCCAAATTTGGTGTGCAAACCCAGTAGAACTAGCACTATAACATATCCAGCTGGGGTTCATAGCACCAAGTGGCCCTGAGATAAGGGGCCCCAAAGTCGGTTCCGAAAATGTCAAGCACTTTTTCTGCAGCAGAAAATGACATTTTCCAAACCGACTTTGGGGCCCAGTATCTCTGGGCCACTTGGTGGTAGGAACCCCCAGCTTGTTGTAGTGCTAGTTCCACTGGGTTTGCACAACAAATTTGGGGTTCCTAGCACCAAGTGGCCGCAAGATACGGGGCCCCAAAGTCGGTTCGGAAAATGTCATTCTCTACTGCAGAAAAGTGCTTGACTCGAGTATAAGCCGAGGGGGGCATTTTCAGCACAAAAAAATGTGCTGAAAAACTCGGCTTATACTCGAGTATATACGGTATGTGTATATATATATAAATATATATAAATATATATTAAGGTATGTGTGTATATGTATATGTGTGTATATATGGGTATATATATATATGTTTTATAGGGATGTATGACTTAATACTTAAAAGACCAACGTCTTTTGATCTGTTGTCTGCATAGTAACTAAGTTACCCTATTGTTTGTAGAGATGGCTATTTCAGACATTGTGGCTCTACCTGATCACAAGTCCTTGAAATGCTATTTATGTTATATCAAAGAGGGCTGACTGTTGTAAATCAAGAGATAAGGCTTAACACAGGTAATCGGGTTTTCAGACATAGCCTCTTGCTTGTGTGGGAAGCATGATGATGCACTAGACTTGAAATTACAGCCAGATCAGAATTTGATGCAACTCTGGACCAATGACAAGGTTCCGGGGGGGGGGGGGGGTAGAACCTGGATTGGAAGAAGTAGGGGCAGGGGGGGTATAACCCCCCCCCCCCCACACACAAGAATGGTAACATAAGGGCTGTCTAGGTAATGTATCTGTATTATCTTTATCTTTGGTCTCTTTTCTTTTATCTAAACTTTTTCTATACTAGGAATTGCATTAATAACTTAATAGTATGTGTATGTCAATTGTAACCATATCTCCTTGTTGCATTAATTATCTTTGTAGACTGGCAACACTGTATTGGTAACATCACTATGCTATATTTGGTAATATGCGATTATTCTAACATTTCTCCTCTGTATAAATAAATTTGATTGTTATTATTTTTGCACAGTTATCATTTGTTATTAAGCCTATCCGTAACAGCTGCAACCGCATTAGTTAATTCATATATAGATAAAAGGTTTTAATCACTTATTTTATGTATCATTAAGCGTATAAGTGAGGTAGGTAAACATTGCCATTTCAATACCCAGCACCCCCCAACCTCTGATAGCAGCCGCAATCCACACAATCTCATTTCTATTTCTCTTCAGCCTAGAACCAGCCTCCCCTTCTCCTGTGCCCTTTGGAATGTCCGCTCTGTTTGTAACAAACTCACTACCGTGATGACCTATTTATCACAAACTCCCTGAACCTACTTGCAATTACTGAGACGTGGATTCAAGAATCTTTCTCCTGCTTCTCTCTCCTATGGTGGCTTCCTGTGGACTCCTGTGGACTCGCTCTTCCAGGCCTAGTGGATGGAAAGGAGGTGGTGTTGGATTCCTCCTATCCCCTCAAAGCACTTTTCAGGTTCTTCATCCTCCCCCCTCTCTGTCCCTCTCTTCATTTGAAGCTCTTTGTATTCATCTATTCTCTACAGTTTCATTGAGAATTGCTGTGATCTATCAGCCCCCTGGACCTTGACGACTTCTCTCTGGCTACCCTACTTTCTCTCTTCTGAAATCCCAAACAATCATTCTTGGTGACTTCAACATCCCTGTACACTCCCGGTACTTCTAAGCTGCTGAGCCTAACCTCCTCTTTTGACCTAAAACAATGGACACGCGCTTCTACTCACTCTGTTGGCAACTGCTTTGACCTTATATTCTCCTACCTATGTATGCTGCACAACCTCTCCAATATTCCTTTTCCTCTCTCTGATTACCACCTTATTAGTTTCACTCTCTCCTTGTCTGCCTCCTCCTTGCCTTCCAACTACCAAACTATTACCCGTAGAAACCTTCACCATCTTTACCCTTCTCTTCTTTTTTCTGCTACAGATTGTCTCTACGACAAAATCTCATCCTTGTCCTTCCCCAACCAAGGCCACTTCTGTCTACAACAGTTCACTGTCATCCACCCTGGATACCTTTGCCCAACTCACTACACACCGAATTGGACCCCGACCGCTACAACCCTGGCAGACAGCCAATACCAGAAGCCTCAAAAACGTAGCCGCACTCTTGAGTGTCTGTGGCGTAAGACACAGCAAGATTTCAGTCAATATAAATCTGACCTTCAAAAATACCATTCCTGCCTCCACACTGCCAAACAGACCTACTTTATCACTCTCATTAACACCCTCTCACACAGTCCCCGTCAACTCTTTTCTACCTTTACCACTCTACTTCGCTCTCCATTACCTCCACCCACTAACTTACTCACTGCCCAGGAGATTGCTAATCACTTCAAAAATAAGATTGAGACAATTCGTCTGGAGATCTCTGCTCTACAGATATCTCCCTCACTTTACACTCCTCCTCCTGCACAATCAATACTTCTCTCTTTTAACCCAGCTACTGTAGAGGAAATCACTAAACTTTTTTCTAACGTCCACCTAACCTCCTGCCCCTTGGACCCTGTTCCTTCTCAAATACTACGGTCACCCTTTGTCTCTATTCTACACTCTTTAACTCATATCTTCAACCTCTCCCTCTCTACTGGCATCTTCCTCAACCCTCTAAAACATGCGCTAGTCACTCCCATACCAAAAAGGGCCTCACTGGACCTGACCAATCTTAACAACCTCTTTACTCCCTTTTGCCTCCAAACTCCTTGAATGTTTGGTCTACAACCGACTCAGCGACCACCTCATTGAGAATAACCTTCTTGATCCCCTTCAGTCTGGATTTCATCCACAGCACTCCACAGAAACTGCCCTCCTAAAACTCACAAACGACTTACTAACAGCCAAAACCAACGGTCATTATTCTGCACTCTTACTCTTGGACCTCTCCGCTGCCTTTGATAAAGTTGACCACCCCCTCCTCCTCAAAAAACTCAATTTGCTTGGTCTCCATGGCTGCACTCTCCATTGGTATGAATCTTACCTTTCTCACTGGACCTTCAGTGTCACTTACAACTCCACTTCCTCCTCTCCAACTCCTCTTACCGTTGGGGTCCCCCAAGGTTCTGTCCTTGGACCTCTACTATTCTCAACCTACACGTCCTCCCTGGGTCAGCTGATAGCCTCCCATGGCTTCTACTACTATTTATATGCTGATGATACCCAAATCTATCTCTCTACCCCTCAGCTCACCCCATCAATCTCCTCACTGATTTACTAACAGACATATCAACCTGGATGTTAAACCACTTCCTCAAACTGAATCTATCTATAACTGAGCCCCTAATATTTCCTCCCCCACATGCCCCTTCCCCTGACTTCTCTGTCATGATCAATGGCATATCTATCAGTCCGTTCCCACATGCCGGGTGTTAGGGGTAACCCTAACACCCGGCATGTGGGAAAAAACCTAGGCAAATTTCCAGTGGCTCCTTTGGGGATGCTCAGAACCATTTCATGTAGAAGAGAAGAGTCTCACCTCCAGTGACTTTGAGTATCCTTTGTACTGAGACTGGAGAGGTCAGTGCCGGGTGTTTTACATGGACAGACAATTCCGCTTCTTTATCCAGGTCATAGCTGGGAGTTATCTGGAGAGAACACTGACAGGTGAAAGTTCCAAGATTCTTCCTACTGATAACAGGAGTCATCTCCAGCTGTAGAGGGATGTCCTTGTGTCCTGCAGATCCATTCATCAGTTGTCTCCCCTCCTCCATATCTACAACATCTTCATCCCCTCCTCCGTCATCTCTACTTATCTTGACCAGAGTGAGGAGACCTCCAGACCTCCACGTATAGATGGTCCTTATCACCTCCTCCCCGAATCTTCTCATACACACAGAGATTTCTATGTTGTTGGGTTTGAAGTCCATAATCTGACAAGTCAGAGTCGTCCTGTTCAAGTCAATCAGCTCATCGTTCCCGGTAATCTGAGAGAGAATGGGGGGATCTGCAAGAGGAAATCATTGTACGGATTATTACATTTACTATGCATCTTGTCTAAGAACAATGGATAGGGCACCTCTACTGGAGGTATTGGGAAAAAAATAATAAAAAGCTAAGAATGTATGATACCAGAAACTAATACAAAACAATAGTCACCAGAAGGTGGAAAATATTGTTAATGAAATTTAAGGCTTAGGTCCCACAGTACTGAATATTCTATTCATGGAAACTGAAATGGGATCTCAGATATTAGACCTGCCGGGTATGAGGTGCTTTGGGCACCATAAAGATAATGATATTGTTAGCTGGATTCCATCAGATGGAGACATACGATCACTATGGAACCCCAGCAAGGTCACTATTATAAAGAAAACATCCAGAACGATTGTCGGCTCTTACAACATATGATCAGCTGATTGCTTATTTCCTGGAACAATCCCGACACAAACAGTACAACACGCCAATCAGAATCTGATGATGAACAGACAGTGTACATTCCTTACCTTTCTTTATAAATCTGATGTAGAGGAAACCCAATACACCCAGACATAACACGATCAGAATTGTCAGGACCACAGCGGCTACAATGGCTCCGGTGTTATCTTCTCTCTCTGTAATAATGAAGAATAAAACATGATATAAGTAAAAACATTTCCAAAACCTCAATTATTATTGTCTGATTGTATCTGTTAGTGCTGGAGGTCCCTGAACATGCTGAGGTACCTGACAGCACCTGAAATGACACCAATGCTGCTTACCTGCCTGTGCAAAATAGGAAGCAATGTGCTAAAAGAGGACAGAAGGGAGAGATGTAGGCCTGTGACTAGCTGCTAGTATGGCCAGTATATGATATCGGGGGTCAGTCAATGTTCTGCCCATGAGAGGCAGGGGTGTATTTACCATGAGGCAAACAAGGCATGTGTCTTGGGCAGCATTTTTCAGGGGGGCAGCTCCACCCTCAGGCAGAAGGGACACTACAAGCAGTGGCATCGCTCAGTGGCGTCGGGAGGGGGGGGCTGGAGCCCCAAATGGGTCCCCGAAAAGCCCCGGGTCTCAGGCATGCACAACTATATTAGTAGCGACGAGCGGGGACCGATCTGATCCCGAGTGCCGCCGAGTCACATAGCAGGTCCTGCCTTCTGTAGCCTGCAGCGCCTATGATGGACGTCCCACTGGTCCAATGGCGGGACCGCGGGATGTGTGAGGTCCATCATAGGCGCTGCAGGCTCCAGAAGGCGGGAATTACAATGCGGCCGCTGCGCTGTGAGATCACCATCACTGTGAGATCCCCGCTCTGCGTTCAGGCGGGCGGCTCTCCTCTCCTCCTCTGGCTGCCTGCTGTGATGATGGGTGCAAACGCACACCACACACCATGCCTGAGCTGCAGGACACATGAAGTCCGTCTCCTGGTCAGGTAGGTCATTGTGTGTCAGGTAGGTAGGTCAGTGTGTGTCAGGTAGGTAGGTCAGGGTATGTCAGGTAGTTAGGTCAGTGTGTGTCAGGTAGGTCAGTGTGTGTCAGGTAGGTCACTGTGTGTATGTCAGGTAGGTCATTGTGTGTCATGTAGGTAGGTCATTGTGTGTCAGGTAGGTAGGTCAGTGTGTGTCAGGTAGGTCAGTGTGTGTCAGGTAGGTAGGTCAGTGGGTGTCAGGTAGGTAGGTCAGTGTGTGTCAGGTAGGTCAGTGTATGTCAGGTAGGTAGGTCAGTGTATGTCAGATAGGTCAGTGTGTGTCAGGTAGGTAAGTGTGTGTCAGGTAGGTAAGTGTGTGTCAGGTAGGTAGGTAGGTCAGTGTGTGTCAGGTAGGTCAGTGTATGTTAGGTAGGTCAGTGCGTGTCAAGTAGGTAGGTCAGTGTATGTATGTCAAGTAGGTAGGTCAGTGTATGTATGTCAGGTAGGTCAGTGTATGTATGTCAGGTAGGTCAGTGTATGTCAGGTAGGTCAGTGCGTGTCAGGTAGGTAGGTCAGTGTATGTATGTCAGGTAGGTAGTTCAGTGTATGTATGTCAGGTAGGTAGTGTATGTATGTCAGTGTATGTATGTCAGGTAGGTCAGTGTATGTATGTCAGGTAGGGATGAGCTTCGAGTTCGAGTCGAACTCATGTTTGATTCGAACATTGGCTGTTCGCAAGTTCGCAGAACAGCGAACAATTTGGGGTGTTCGCGGCAAATTACGAATGCCGCGGAACACCCTTTAACAAGGGGACCCCCAGATCCCGGCCCCCCCTGTGTGAAATGGTAAGTTTTTACCCCTACCATTTCACTAAAAAACTGTCAAAAATGTTAAAAATGACAAGAGACAGTTTTTGACAATTCCTTTATTTAAATGCTTCTTCTTTCTTCTATCTTCCTTCATCTTCTTCTTCTTCTGGTTCTTCTGGTTCTTCCTCCAGCATCTCCTCCGCGGCGTCTTCTATCTTCTTCTCCTCGGGCCGCTCCGCACCCATGGCATGGGGGAGGCTCCCGCTCTTCTCTTCATCTTCTTCTTCATCTTCTTCTCTTCTTTTCTTCTCTTCTTCATTTTCTTCTCTGGGCCGCTCCGCATCCATCCTGGCATGGAGGGAGGCTCCCGCTGTGTGACGGCGTCTCCTCGTCTGACAGTTCTTAAATAATGGGGGGCGGGGCCACCTGGTGACCCCGCCCCCCTCTGATGCACGAGACATGACGGGACTTTCCTGTGGCATTCGCCGTGACCCCGCCCCCCGTTATTTAAGAACCGTCAGACGAGGAGACGCCGTCACACAGCGGGAGCCTCCCTCCATGCCAGCATGGGTGTGGAGCGGCCCAAGGAGAAGAAAATGAAGAAGAGAAGAAGAGAAGAAAAGAAGAAGATAAGGAAGAGAAGAAGATGAAGAAGATGAAGAGAAGAGCGGGAGCCTCCCCCATGCCATGGGTGCGGAGCGGCCCGAGGAGAAGAAGATAGAAGACGCCGCGGAGGAGATGCTGGATGAGAACGCCGGAGGAAGAACCAGAAGAGCCAGAAGAAGAAGAAGATGAAGGAAGATAGAAGAAAGAAGCATTTAAATAAAGGAATTATCAAAAACTGTCTCTTGTCATTTTTAACATTTTTGACAGTTTTTTAGTGAAATGGTAGGGGTAAGTACCTCCTTACCATTTCACACAGGGGGGGGCAGGATCTGGGGGTCCCCTTGTTAAAGGGGGCTTCCAGATTCCGATAAGCCCCCCGCCCGCAGACCCCCACAACCACCGGCCAGGGTTGTGGGGATGAGGCCCTTGTCCTCATCAACATGGGGACAAGGTGTTTTGGGGGGCTACCCCAAAGCACCCTCCCAATGTTGAGGGCATGTGGCCTGGTACGGTTTAGGAGTGGAGGGGGGCGCTCTCTCGTCCCCCCCTTTTTTTCCTGCGGCCTGCCAGGTTGCGTGCTCGGATAAGGGTCTGGTATGGAATTTAGGGGGACCCCCACGTCATTTTTTTTAAATTTTGGCGCGGGGTTCCCCTTAATATCCATACCAGACCTGAAGGGCCTGGTATGGAATTTAGGGGGACCCCCACGTCATTTTTTTTTTAAATTTTGGTTCGGGGTTTCCCTGTAGGGAATTCCCATGCCGTTTTTATCAATGAACTTCTATGTGTATTGTCGGCAATGCAATAGCCGCGAGTAGTTTTAAATGTTTTTTCCTTCGAAATGTCATTTTGCTGTCAGACTGTTCTAAACACAGGAAACATGCGCCCCTTTTACAGGCATACTATAGACACCCCCCAGCTATGAAATTTAAAGGGATATTACACTTTTATTGTTTGACTTTAAGCATTATTAAAATCACTGCTTCCGAAAAAACGTCCGTTTTTAAAACTTTTTTTTGCATTGATCCATGTCCCCTGGGGCAGGACCCGGGTCCCCAAACACTTTTTATGACAATAACTTGCATATAAGCCTTTAAAATTAGCACTTTTGATTAATCATGTTCATGTCCCATAGACTTTTTTTTCCTGTTTGCATGTTCTGGTGCGAACCGAACAGGGAGGTGTTCGGCTCATCCCTAATGTCAGGTAGGTAGGTCAGTGTGTGTATGTCAGGTAGGTAGGTCAGTGTATGTATGTCAGGTAGGTCAGTGTGTGTATGTATGTCAGGTAGGTAGGTCAGTGTGTATATGTAAGGTAGGTAGGTCAGTGTATGTATGTCAGGTAGGTCAGTGTATGTATGTCAGGTAGGTCAGTGTATGTATGTCAGGTAGGTAGGTCAGTGTATGTATGTCAGGTAGGTCAGTGTATGTATGTCAGGTAGGTAGGTCAGTGTGTGTATGTCAAGTAGGTAGGTCAGTGTGTGTATGTCAGGTAGGTAGGTCAGTGAATGTATGTCAGGTAGGTCAGTGTATGTATGTCAGGTAGGTCAGTGTATGTATATCAGGTAGGTCAGTGTGTGTATGTCAGGTAGGTAGGTCAGTGTATGTATGTCAGGTAGGTAGGTCAGTGTGTGTATGTCTGGTAGGTAGGTCAGTGTGTGTATGTCAGGAAGGTAGGTCAGTGTATGTATGTCAGGTAGGTAGGTCAGTGAATGTATGTCAGGTAGGTCAGTGTGTGTATGTCAGGCAGGTCAGTGTATGTATGTCAGGTAGGTCAGTGTATGTATGTCAGGTAGGTAGGTCAGTGTGTGCATATCAGGTAGGTAGGTCAGTGTATGTATGTCAGGTAGGTAGGTCAGTGTATGTATGTCAGGTAGGTCAGTGTGTGTATGTCAGGTAGGTAGGTCAGTGTATGTATGTCAGGTAGGTAGGTCAGTGTGTGTATGCCAGGTGAGTTTAGTGGTCAGCATTAATGGGCACTGGTAAGCCAGGCAGCAACCAGCAAGTGAGCTTCCCCCCGTCACACAACCCCACCTCCCAGCCAAAAAAACCCCACACCACTACTGCTGCCACTATCGTCACCACTCCCCCCCCCGCGCGGCCTTGGACTTCGGGCTGAAACCCCTGGTCTTTTTGCCATCTAGCAACTCTCCTGGTGTCGCTACAGGGGTGCAGACCACGCCCGGCAGTGTCGGCTGGCGAAATTTTAGGATGGGGGGCAGACCCCGCCCTCTTTTTGACCCCTCCCACTTTGCATAAGCCCCACCCCTTATAGAATCCACCCACTCCGCCCTCTGTATTCTACTTGCTTCCACCCATAGTGTCAGGAGTATACAGCTCAGCATCACAGGACAGAGTATACAGCCGTAGAATCACAGGTCAGGGTATACAGCTCAGCCTCACAGATCAGGGTATACAATCCCCGGAGTCTCTATGATTGTTTGGAAGCCGGGCGCGATGTTATGATGTCACGTCTGGCCTCTGCATTTGAAAAAATGCTGCCATTTCAGCTGGGAAGCCGAGATCGTTTTTTTATTTTTATATTTTATTTTTATTTTAGGCTTCCCAGCCTAGAGGAGAGATGTGAGGACTTATTGATCTCACTGTAAAGAGGACCTGTCATG
Organism: Lithobates clamitans; assembly: GCA_037952925.1. Classification (NCBI taxonomy): domain Eukaryota; kingdom Metazoa; phylum Chordata; class Amphibia; order Anura; family Ranidae; genus Lithobates; species Lithobates clamitans. Next base: position 5,430 of record JBBGZY010000934.1, on the reverse strand, counting down.
CCCTATTCCTATTACAAGGGATGTTTACATTACAATAAATGTAAAAAGAAAGCATCAAACTGGTAAAATTAAAGTAAAATTAACGCTGCTTTGCCTGAAGGACTTTTTTGGAATTAACTTTATGGCTCCTGGGTAATGAAAAATTAACAATAAAAAAAGAAATAAATGTAAAGCGCCCCTGTCCTCACGTGCTCGCTCACAGAAGCGAACGCATATGTAAACCACAACCACATATGTAAACCACAACCACATATGTAAACCACAACCACATATGTAAACGGCATTAAAACCACACATGTGAGGTATCACCGCAAAAGTTACAGCGAGAGCAATAATTCTAGCACTAGACCTCCTTTGTGACTCTAAACATGGAACCTGTAAACATTTTTACAGCATTGCCTATGGAGATTTTCAAGTACCGAAGTTTGGCGCCATTCCATAAGTGTGCGCAATTTTGAAGCGTGACATCTTAGGTATCTCTTTACTCTGCATGACATCATATTTCACAATATACAAAAAAATTGGGATAACTTTACTGTTTTTTGTTTTTTTAGTTTTTGTTGTTTTATGCATGAAAATGTTTTTTTCCCCCCAAAAAAAGCGTTTTGGAAAACTGCTGCGCAAATACCGTGCGAGATAAAGAGTTGCAACGACCACCATTTTATTCTCTAGGGTCTCTGCTAAAAAAAAAGATATATATACCCTGTTTCCCCGAAAATAAGACCTAGCGTGACTGTCGGTGAATGCTGCAATATAAGCCCTACCCCCCAAAATAAGCCCTACCCTGAAAATAAGACCTACAAGGACTTTAACTAGGGCTTATTTGGGGGGTAGGGCTTATATTGCAGCCTTCACAGACAGTCACGCTAGGTCTTATTTTCGGGGAAACAGGGTATTTATATATATATATATATATATATATATATATATATATATACCGTATATATATATAATGTTTGGGGGTTCTGAGTAATTTTCTAACAAAAAAAATGATGATTTTTACATGTAGGAGAGAAGTGTCAGAATTGGCCTGGGTGGGAAGGGGTTAACAGTGAATGTGTGCCAGCTTGAGAGATGTGCATCAGCTATGGGGAGACGGCAGATTTAGTAACCGATGTCTTGCCGAGAAAGTTCCCCCGGCGGATAAGGACCCCCCTGTACTGCGCAGGCGCAGTGCTTGCGCAGTACGAACAACTAAGGAACCGCCAAAAATAGCCAAAGCTGAAAACCTTGAGTCAGCTGTATACGGCGCCTGCGCCCTGAGTCCAGGTTCAAGCCCCACCATCCAAGTGGACACAGAGGTAGAATAAAAAAGTGCCGAGTGAAGTGAGGCCGTGCCCGAAGTGTGGCGAGCGAAGCGAGGGGCCCTCTTACAGGCGCCGTGTACAGCTGATTTACAGCTATTCAGCTTCGGCTATTTCCGCCGGCTCGTACTGCGCAAGCGCTGCGCCTGTGCAGTACAGGGGGGTCCTTATCCGCCGAGGGGAACTTTCTCGGCAGAACACCGGTGTCTTGTCGAATTCAGTCCCCTATCATATAGTGTCCTCCCTGTACTACGCAGGCGCAGTACAGGGAGGACAAGGAGACGCCGAAAGTCTCCGAAGTTCAACAGCTGATCATCAGCTGTACACGGCGCCTGCGCATTTATTCTTACCCTATGTCCAGGATCATTCCCCACTATCCAAGTGGACATAGAGTTAGAATAAATATTTGCCGAGCGCAGCGAGGCCGTGCCCGAAGCGTGGCGAGCGAAGCGAGCCCGCGAGGGGCCCTCTTACACTGCCATCGCTAACAGGTGCCCGAGCGCCGTGTACAGCTGATGGTCAGCTGATCAACTTCGGGCATTTTCGGCATCTCCTGCTCCTCCGTACTGCGCAGGCGCTGCGCCTGCGCAGTACGAGGCGGACACTATTTGATAGGAGGACTCTATATGGCAGAACACCGGCACTCTACTGAAAAGTGCCTGCGCATGCGCACATTGTAGGGGGCTTTTTTCGACGGGAGATACCATTTCACGGCCACAATTGAATGCTATGCTAACAGCAGTTGTCAGATTATGCCCCGCTGTTGCAGGGCGGGTTGTGGGTGTGTTGAAGGGCGGGTTGTGGGTGTGTTGAAGGGGGTGGGTTGTGGGTGTGTTGAAGGGTGGGTTGTGGGTGTGTTGAAGGGGGTGGGTTGTGGGTGTGTTGCAGGGGGCGGGTTGTGGGTGTGTTGCAATGGCGGGTTGTGGGTGTGTTGAAGGGCGGGTTGTGGGTGTGTTGAAGGGGGCGGGTTGTGGATGTGTTGAAGGGCGGGTTGTGGGTGTGTTGAAGGGGGCGGGTTGTGGGTGTGTTGAAGGGGGCGGGTTGTGGGTGTGTTGAAGGGGGCGGGTTGTGGATGTGTTGAAGGGCGGGTTGTGGATGTGTTGAATGGCGGGTTGTGGGTGTGTTGAAGGGGGCAGGTTGTGGGTGTGTTGAAGGGGGCAGGTTGTGGATGTGTTGAAGGGCGGGTTGTGGGTGTGTTGAATGGCGGGTTGTGGGTGTGTTGAAGGGGGTGGGTTGTGGGTGTGTTGAAGGGCGGGTTGTGGGTGTGTTGAAGGGCGGGTTGTGGGTGTGTTGAAGGGGGTGGGTTGTGGGTGTGTTGAAGGGGGCGGGTTGTGGATGTGTTGAAGGGCGGGTTGTGGGTGTGTTGAATGGCGGGTTGTGGGTGTGTTGAAGGGGGCAGGTTGTGGGTGTGTTGTAGGGTGGGTTGTGGATGTGTTGCAGGGCGGGTTGTAGGTGTGTTGCAATGGCGGGTTGTGGATGTGTTGCAGGGTGGGTTGTGGGTGTGTTGCAATGGCAGGTTGTGGGTGTGTTGAAGGGCGGGTTGTGGGTGTGTTGAAGGGGGTGGGTTGTGGGTGTGTTGAAGGGGGCGGGTTGTGGGTGTGTTGAAGGGCGGGTTGTGGGTGTGTTGAAGGGCGGGTTGTGGGTGTGTTGAACGGCGGGTTGTAGGTGTGTTGCAATGGCGGGTTGTGGGTGTGTTGAAGGGCGGGTTGTGGGTGTGTTGAAGGGCGGGTTGTGGGTGTGTTGAAGGGTGGGTTGTAGGTGTGTTGCAATGGCGGGTTGTAGGTGTGTTGCAATGGTGGGTTGTGGGTGTGTTGAAGGGCGGGTTGTGGGTGTGTTGAAGGGGGCGGGTTGTGGGTGTGTTGATGGGGGTGGGTTGTGGGTGTGTTGAAGGGCGGGTTGTGGGTGTGTTGAAGGGGGCGGGTTGTGGGTGTGTTGAAGGGCGGGTTGTGGGTGTGTTGAATGGCGGGTTGTGGGTGTGTTGAAGGGGGCAGGTTGTGGGTGTGTTGAATGGCGGGTTGTGGGTGTGTTGAAGGGGGTGGGTTGTGGGTGTGTTGAAGGGGGCAGGTTGTTGGTGTGTTGCAGGGCGGGTTGTGGGTGTGTTGAATGGCGGGTTGTGGGTGTGTTGAAGGGGGCAGGTTGTGGGTGTGTTGCAGGGCGGGTTGTGGGTGTGTTGAATGGCGGGTTGTGGGTGTGTTGAAGGGCGGGTTGTGGGTGTGTTGAAGGGGGCGGGTTGTAGGTGTGTTGCAATGGCGGGCTGTAGGTGTGTTGCAATGGTGGGTTGTGGATGTGTTGCAGGGCGGGTTGTAGGTGTGTTGCAATGGCGGGTGTGGGTGTGTTGAAGGGCGGGTTGTGGGTGTGTTGAAGGGGGCGGGTTGTGGGTGTGTTGAATGGCGGGTTGTGGGTGTGTTGAAGGGGGCGAGTTGTGGGTGTGTTGAAGGGCGGGTTGTGGTTGTGTTGAAGGGCGGGTTGTGGGTGTTTTGAAGGGCAGGTTTTGTCTGTTGCAACCCGCCCTGCAACACAGACAAAACCCGATCTTGAGCACATTGTAAGCCCAGCCCACACAATATGACAAATACGTTGTCCCTCCGCTGTTTGCAAAGCTTTGAATTGTGGCCGTCAAAATGGTATCTCCCATTGAGAAAAAACCTCCTACGATGTGCGCATGCGCTATGGTGACGTCACGCCAGCTGATCAGCAAATCAGCTGTTGTGCCTTTCCATACTGCGCATGCGCGGGCACACCGGCTCTCCCCTTCCCCCACCTCACACACACACACTTCCCTGCTCTTCTGACCCTACTTGTCAGTATCTCATGTCCTGCAAACAAATCTGTCCTTTATCCCAACATGAAAGGCTACCTGCTTATCTGCACAAACTTTCCTTAGACCTCAGCTCCGCTCACCTCTCTCTCTGCAGTGTCAGCACAGGCTGTGCTCCGGCTTCTCTCAGCAGGGCACTGGAGATCGAGGTGGGGGGGTGGATCGGAGGGCTGGAGGGTACAGAGGGAGTGTGCAGGAGATCACTGGGGGAGATTTACTCAGAAGGACAGTCGGTGCTGCTCTCTGGGTGGTAGGGAGAACGGAAGTGACGGTCCACATTAAGCCCCACCTACCGTCCTCCGGACCCACCAATCATGTGCAACAAGGTGGAATGGAATCATGAATGATTTGATGTAGAGTGTAAACAGGATGCATGGCCTGCGCCCTGTTTACACTCCAAACACTGCCCAATGAAACTTTTCAGCTGCAATCACCTGATTACAGCAGTCAAGCTTCTAGGGGACGGCTCAGTGTCCGGTGACCGGATACTCTTAAAGGGCCACTTTTTTATTTCTTTACCCCCCCATGTCCAGCTTTGGGGAGGTGGTGCCCAAGCGCCCCCTATTGACGGGCTGCCACTGCACCCAGGTGACACCCACCAGAGGGGTGACACCATGGCAGCCACGGACAGGGGAGCAAAGCGGAAGCAGGAGGCAGCGGTGGCTGCAGCGTCCGATCCCAGGGCTCACTTGGCAGAGCAGGATGGAGGCTTATGATCGTGCTTTAGAAGCCTTGCTACACAGCTGGTAAAAAGGGGATGATGGGCTTCTCTCTCCCCCACCACTTCCCCTCTCTCTCTCCCCCCTCTCTCTCTCTCTCTCACCTCCCTCACTCTCCCCCCCACCACTCCCCCTCTCTCTCTCACCTCCCTCTCTCACCTCCCTCACTCCCCCCCCCACCATTCCCCCTCTCTCTCTCACCTCCCTCACTCTCCCCCCCACCACTTCCCCTCTCTCTCTCCCCCCTCTCTCACCTCCCTCACTCCCCCCCACCACTCCCCCTCTCTCTCTCACCTCCCTCTCTCTCCCCCCACCACTTTCCCTCTTTCTCTCCCCCCTCTCTCTCTCTCACCTCCCTCTCTCTCTCACCTCCCTCTCTCTCCCCCCACCACTTTCCCTCTCTCTCTTTCTCTCCCCCTCTCACCTCCCACTCTCTTCCCCACCACTTACCCCCTCTCTCTCACCTCCCGCTCTCTCCCCCACCACTTACCCCCTCTCTCTCACCTCCTGCTCTCTCCCCCATCACTTTCCCTCTCTCTCTCTCCTCCTCTCACCTCCCTCTCTCTCCCCCCACCACTTCCCCCTCTCT